>WOXC01004916.1:217500-588263 GCA_011680675.1 Gymnobelideus leadbeateri | reverse complement strand
CCAAGATAATTCCAAAAGATTTATGATGAAAAATGCTACCCATACTATGCCCAAAGGGCTATAAAACTGTGCGTACTCTTTGATCCAGAAATAGCATTACTATGTCTATATCCCAAAGAAATCATAAACGGGGAAAAGGACCTACATGTACCAAAATATTTATAGCAGAAATTTTTGTGGTGGCAAAGAATTGGAAAATGAGGGGATGCCCCTCAATTGGGGGATGGCTGAACAAGTTGTGGTATATGGATGTAATGGAATACTATTGTTCCATAAGGAATGAAGAGCAGGCAGATTTCAAAAAAAAAACCTGGAAAGATTTACATGAATTGATGCTAAGTGAAGTGATGCTAAGAATCAGGAGAACATTGTACACAGTAACAGAAACACTGTGTGATGACCAACGTTGATAGAGTTAGCTCTTCTCAACAATGCAATGATCTAAGACAATACCAAAAGACTCATGGTGGGAAATGCTATCCACATCCGGAGAAAGAACTATGTAGTTTGAATGCAGATCAAAGCATATTATTTTCTTCTTCTTCTCCCTCTCTTTTTTTTTCTTTCACAATATGAATATTTTGTGTGGAAATATGTTTAATCTGATTGTACATATATGTATAGTCTGTCAGGTTATATGCTGTCTTTGGGAGGAATTTAGAACTTGAAATCCTAGAAAAGTGAAAATTAAAAAAATAAATGAATAAATTTTAAAAAATGATGAACAGGGTGGATTTCAGAAAAACCTGGAAAAACTTATATGAATTGATGCTAAGTGAAGTGAGCAGAATCAAGAGAACACTGTACACAGTAACAGCAACATTGTGCAATGATCACCTAGGATTGACTTAGTTATTCTCAGAAATATAATGATTTAAGACAATTCCAAAAGACTCATGATGGAAAATACTATCCATATCCAGAGAGAGAACTATGGAATCTGAATTCAGATTGAAGCACACTATTTTCACTTTTTTGTTTCCCTTGTATTTTTTCCTTTTGTTCTGATTCTTCTTTCACAGAATAACTAATGTAGAAATATGTTTAACATGATTGCACATGCATAACCTATATCAGATTGCTTGCAGTCTTGGGGAGTAGTGGAGCAAGTGGGGGGGGTAGGGCAGGAGGGCAGGAGAAAAATTTGGAACTCAAAATCTTATAAAAATGAATATTGGTAAATATCTTTATATGTATTCAGAAAAAATAAAATGCTATTTGAAAAAAAGAAAAGAAAAATGCCATCTGCTTCTAGAGAAAGAACTGATGGAGTCTGAATTCAGATCAAAGCTTTTAAAATACTTTTAAACTTTATTTTTCTTGGTTTTTTTTTGGTCTGTTTTCTTTTGCAACATGACTAATATGGAAATATGTTTTGCATGACTGCACATGTATAATCTATAGCAAATTGCTTGGCTCCTTAGGGAGTGGGGAGGGAAAGGAGGGAGGGAGAGAATTTGGAACTTGGAATTTTAAAACACAAAATTGTAAATGTAATTAAGAAAAAAAGGGGGGACAGCTATGTGGCACAGTGAACAGAGTACTGGCCCTGAAGTCAGAAGGACTTGAGTTCAAATCTGTCTCAGACACTTACTAGCTTTTGTTGACCCTGGCAAGTCACTTAACCCCATTGCCTCCAAAAAAGAAGAGAGAGAGAGAGAGAGAGAGAGAGAGAGAGAGAGAGAGAGAGAGAGAGAGAGAGATTGAGAGAGAACCAAAACCAAATACTATTTTAATTGCTCCCTTGCCTTACACTGTTATGAGGAACTTCGTCACTTTGTCCACCTTAACAGTTTACTTTGTAAACTTCTTTAGCTGTCTTCCTTGGAGAGAAGAGAGTCTAAATGTGATTTTAAAAATTTACAACCAAACATTATAATTATTTATGACTGAATACCTAAAAAGCATCTGTTATTATTTCACTCTGCTCTCTGTTATCACAATTCTTCTGAAGAACACAATAGCTATATTGGGATTCTGGAATGGCTTTAAGTCCGAGGGAGACAAGGAAATAACTAATAAATCACAGCCTCTTTTAGAATAAGGGAAAGAGCTGTCTCTTATGCTGCAAATTCTCATATGTACATTTTGTTTGCTTTTTTTTTTCTCTAGCAGGAACACCTAGCTTACTCTTCTCAGAATTATACAGATGTTATTATGCAGATATGAGTTATATCTCTGTTAAAACGGCAAAAGTGGAAATCATTGGTTGCTCAGAAACTGAAAACATGTGTCTTTGAAAACTTTTCCTAACCTCACCCCAAAGCCTGTGGAGAAATGAATTTCAGCTTTGCCAAGCAAACCCATGCCTCTTTGGCAGGAGATCTTAGCCACCTGGAGTTATCCACTAACCTATTTTTTTCCCATACAAGTTCATGAACCCATTGAAATCTGTCTATAGTCCCCTTGAGGAGGATGGACCCCAAGTTAAGGCCATTTGCTCCATGGAGATGATAACAACACTTGTCTCTCTATGGCCTGGATGCCATTGTATATTGGTTAAAAGTTTGTACTATCTTTTTTTTTTGGAGGGGGAAAAGCTGGGCAATTGGGGTTGTGTTTTACCCAAGGTCATATGGCTAGTAAGTGTTAAGTTTCTGAGGCTGGATTTGAGTCAAGTGCTCCTGACTCCAGGGCCAGTGCTCTATTCACTTTGCCACCTAGTTGCCCCTGCCCACTCAAGAGCACATATATACCTTTACTCAGCTATTTTCAATTTTTCTGATCAGATGCCTTCCTACTTCGCATCAATTTATCCCAGAATAAACCAGAAGCAATAGAAATAAGAATTTTCCAAAGTGTCCCTAGGTAGCAGCCTCTGATTCAAGGGTTCCACAGACATGTCTTTCCCTTTTTATTAAATTATAACCTCCCAGAGGGCAGGATCTGTTTGGTCTTTGTATATGGGTAAATGTTTTGTATTATTGCAATAGAATATAAGCTCCTTGAGGGCAGTGACTGGTTTTATTTGTTTCCCTAGCTTTTATTTCAGTACCTTACACACAGAAGGTACATAATAAATGTTGGCTGAATTTAAAAAATAATCTTGTAGACAATATGGAGAAGTGTGAATTAGATGATAGTTACATGATAATACAGTTATGGGCTATAATATCAATCCAGATCCAAAAGAGATGAAAATTAATAGGGAAAAATATAAAATGAAGAAAGGTAGAATGGCATAGTATAGAGAGGATCAGCCATGGAGTCAGGAAGAGTTGGGTTCGAATTCCTCCTCTGACACATCCTTACATCCTAGGTATTTGAATCCTAGGATGAAGGGGTGAGGGAATGTTGTAATTTTTCTTCACTTGGTTCTATACAATGAATAGTCTCTACTTTGTCATGGATTTAGGGGTGACTTTGCATTCATGAATGGGGCAGGATCCCCAAATTTACAACATCCCTTGTTTTTTTTTTAAAGAAACCATTTCTGCTGACCTTCAAAAATGGTAAAGTTGGAATAGATGAGATATGATATTCCTTCAGCCTCTACAGTATGGGGAGGAGCTAAAGAACAGGCTTAGAGCTAGCAAGAAGCCACATGACTAGCAATCAATCCAACCAGAAGTAGTAGGAAGAACCACAGATTGGTCCTTTAACTCTCATTCTTTTCTTGCATCAGAGCAATGGCAGCCTCTTATTTCTGCCTCTCCACACCCCTCCCCCCAATCTTTCCCTCTTGGTTGACCAGGGGAATAGAGCAGTTTTTAATTTCCCTCTCCTGCTTCTCTTCCCTCATCCCTCTACCACCTCTTCTTTTCATTGCTTCCCTTTCACTTTATGAATTTTAAGAAATCTAAATGGAATCCAAAAGGCAGAACAGCCGAGGAGTGCAATTCTAATACTTTACTGGATTTTAACTTAAATTTTAAGTATTTTGATAAGGACAAATTCTAATCAGCTTCAAACTGGAAAAGCAAGCAATATAATAACTGTATAATATAATAACAAGCAGAAAATAAAGAGAAAAGGGGAATTGCTGGCAGACACTTTTTGGAGTGTCTAAGGAAATGAAAACATCTTTGCTCTTAAAATATTTTGTTTGTTAAAAGTTCAACGTAAAGGAAGTATAGGAATTCGTTTTGTGTATAAGCTGAAAACAGGTCTTTGCAAGTAGAAAGAACACATGGTATCTCAGTTCACTGGTTCATTATTTATATTTATCTGAATTATCTAAATTGATAGTATTGCCTCCAATTGGCACATTCTGATTTTGATCTGTTGATTGCCTAGTACCATCTCTATACAATCATTATAAGTTAGGGATAGAGTGGGATAATGGGAGGGAACAAACATTTATTAAGTGCCTATTATTTGGCAGGCACTGTGCTAAGTACTTTACAAATGTTATTTCATTTGATAGGGACTGAATCTATGATTTTATTGATATAGGGAATTCCTCAGCGAGGAAACACTTTCTACCAATGTAGGTTGCCACCCTCTCTGTAATTTACAGGTTTATACGTTTGCCTAGAGCAAAGTTTCTTAAACTTTTTACACTTGTGATCCCTTTTTGTGTATGGGCAGCTTTCATGGGTGTTGCATGGCCAGAGGGTGTAAAGTGCACATGCTTTGTGTTCAGAACCAAAGCTGCAGTGAAGTTTCGAGATGCAACACTGCCAAGTCTGCCAGAAATACCTTGGATTCATTACGAGTTTGATTTTGAATTAATTTTTGGTCATTGCACATTCAGAAGCCTTTTATTGTTGCCAAATTTTGGGGGACCACATAAGGAATCCCATCCCACATTTTGAGAAACCCTGGCTAGAGCACTGTGGGACTAAATAACTTGCCGAGGGTCACAAAGCTAGTACATATCAAAGAAAGGATTTAAGCCCAGGACTTTTTGGCTTTGAAGACATCTTTTTATCCACAATGCTAATTTGGATCTAAATTGATCAAATCCTCTTATCATTCCTTGAACATATATCACACTATTTAATTACAATGATCACCGCTTCCCTCAAAGTTTCCTACTTTGTGTCTCATCATCACATACTGGTGATGGTGAGTGCTCAAAGTTTTGCCAGTGGAGTGTAGGCTGTAACAGATTCTACCATGTTGGAACAGCTTCAGATGTGATCCTGGCAACAGACTGAGCCTGTTTTCCAAGAGGAGCTTAGTACAGAAAGGTTTATAGCAAATAGGCTGACTGACTCCTTAGTAATTTATTCTTTGGCCATGGCAACCCATGAAAGAGCAACAAAACAATTAAAAATGGCCCTGAGCAGAACTTCTTCTGTTTTGCAGGAGCAGTAACAGAGGAAAAGAAAAGAAGGCAGGGTCTAAGAATATGGTTTTTATACTGTCTATAAATTTTAACTTAGCTGTTGGTACTTGAAGTATGAGAAATTTGTTCAGTGACCAATGAGTAGACTAGAGGAAGTGAACCTTAATATTCTTGCTATAAAAGAAATTAGAAGGCAGAAGGAATAATAAGTAGAAAGAGCATTTACAGGTTCTCCTTGGAGACATAAATAAAGATGTTGGTGACATTGGAACACCCAAGAGTAACAAGAAACCTCACTTTGCAGGACATTTGATCATCTCATATTACAGCATTCATGAGAAGTATTTGTAAAAAAGACAAATCATGAAAGTAATTGTCACTTTTGTACAATATTTTAAAAGATGTTTTAAAGAAGATGAATCTGAAGAAAGAAATTTGTAGAAAAAAGACATTTGATAAGAACTTCCAAATTAAATCAATGCATATTTTGACACATGATAGCTTTACTTAAAAAATAGGAATAAATAAGACTGACAAAAAACTTAGAAAATACAGATCATGTAAAGGAATGAGAGACCAAAAAATGTACAGACTACAGAAAAGACATATCTATCATGAATATTTTCTTTGAGAAAAGAATCAAAAGGTGTTAGATTTAATGGGCATTGAATAATCTATGATATCCTGGTAATCATAGAAAATTGAAATTTATTATATTTTGACAAGAAATGACTAGTTACTAATATGGAAGTTATCCCTGAATCAGTTTTCTGTGTACAATTAAGATGACCAACTTGTTAGAACAAAGCTCAAAACTAGGACAAAGGAAGAAAGAGTAAAAATGAGAAAAAAGATTATTGGTATACAACTAAAATGATTTCAACATGCCCTATTCATGTTATTGATTTCTCAAAATGTGGATGGCCAATAATTTCATGCAAAAATTTAGCTGGTATAAATTATCATAACAACATGACTTTTGTTCTAAATAGTATCTTAATTAGCAACATTTGATTTATTTGCTAAGCATAGATATGGCAGCCAAGGACTACACAGTTGAGAATATAAACTCCTTTTTAAGTTATCAAGGAAGATTATGAGCAGTTCCATCTCAATAAACAGAGAGAAGCAGTAGAGGATAAAACCAGTTTAAAGAAAGCTTGTCAGGAGAAGCATCTAAGGAAAATCAAACTGAAGGCCATGTGAAACTGTAAAGGGGACAACAAACAGAAGAAATATGGGAAAGATCTGCAAAGATTTTATAATAAATACTTTTCACCATCAGAATAACCCCACTTGTATACTCCAATATCTTAGCACTATATTTGCTTATGAAAAAGCTAGAAATGCTACTAAGGAAAAGAGAAGTCAGGAAAATGACTGGTTAGAACTAAGTGAACATAGTTGGGAAGATCCTGAGGCATATATACAAGCTATGAGGAGGGGAAGATACTAGAAAACATCTCATCTTATAAATACTTCCCAAACAGTGACTGAGCTGACTGTGTCAGCTTAACATGACCACTTTCTTATTTACATAAAATATTTGTAGAAATCGTATATCTATGCATTGAGGGCATCCCTGATGAGGGTATTATTGGGAAATCTCCTGTCAGACACTCTGGTTCCAATCCAAAGACATCTGAACTTCTGCTTTTGTACTTGGCTTGCCTTTCTTCTGAAGGATATGTTATTAGCTGTTGCAACCATTAGAAAGATGTAGAAAAGGCCAATGAATTTAGATATTAAGAAAGAGTCATTGGTGGCCTTTGTTTGAGATAGTAATTTCAATAGTCATTGGGCCTGGAAGCTCAGTGACAAAGAATAAATGGATGAATGAATAATGAGGAAGCAGAGACAGTGTAGACTATTCATCTAAGGATTTTTGACCGTGAAAACCGAGAAGAAAGGACAGTAGCCTGAGGTTTCAGCAGGGTCAAGGAAAGGTGTTTTTGAATAAGGAAGACCTGAGCATGTTTGTAGGGGAAGGAGCTCATAGAGAGAGGAAAAGACTGAAAGTTAAAGCAAGAAAGAGAAGATTATTGCTAGAGCAAGACCAAAGAAGGGTGAGAAGGGGTGGGATCACTAATGTCTACAGCAAAGCAAAGAGGAGATAAGAGCTCTGTATGGAGGAAGTAAAGATGGATCCTTGTTCCTCTGTTGACATTCAGTAATGTACTAGGACAACATGTGCAGATCTTGTTTGGAGAGGATTCTTGGAAGAGAACTTCTTTAGGGGAAAGGGTGTGTATGTCCAAACACAGCTCTGTAGGATAATTTTCCTCTTTCAGACAGGACATCTCCTGCATGTTTTTCTCATCTGCTTTTCTTTCCTAAGAAGTTATCTTCATTTACTGTTCAGATTAATTATACACTTTGTGAAGGTTGGACTGAACTTTGCGGGCTGGTTAAAATGTTTCCAGATGTTTCCTTTCAAGGAGATGACTCTTAAATGGTGTTTTTTTCCCTTCCTCTTTTTCTACACGTTTGGACTTCACATATGTGTGTGTATAAAATATGCATGTAAACATATACCTCGACTACATAATTTTTAAACAAACATATGCTTTTGTGCCATTTTGTTCCAGATATCTATACCACACATATATCCTATACATATACATGATATATATATGTATGATAGTATATTATATATACTACACAATAGATACACATATGTGAATAAATAAATAAATAAATAAATAAATAAATAAATATATATATATATATATACACAGACATGTGTATATGTGTGTACATATATAATTTAGTGAAAAAAGTGAGTAAATTCAAATGCAGTTCCAAAGGAAGATTCTTAAATGCTGTGACATCTTTTTTTCTCGCAGTTGAGGTCCTTTCAAGACTTTCTCAACTTATTTCTATAGGAATAGAATCTAGACATATGATTTCATTGGCCCAAGGAATTCCTGGATGAGCGAACTACCTCTGCCAATTCAGGTGGGCACCTTCTCTTCAATTTTAGCTGGTTAAGACTTTGAGAACTTAATTGAATTTGCCCAGGGTCATATAGCCAGAATGACCTTGAAACAGATCTTCTCAGCTTCAAAGCCAGCTCTTTATCTACTATGACTCTATGTTATGCCTCTTTTTTTGTATTTTTGTTTTTTAGTTAGACCTGTGGATCTTAAAATCCAATTTGGAGTTTTAAAAAATGCTCATGTTATTTTTCTTTATATAAAGAATTGTCTGCATACCTGAAAATTCTAGAGATCTAGTTCCTATTCTATTAAATATTTTACTATAAGGAAAGCACCCAAGAGGAAGAATGACTAATGGTTACACTGTTGATTATTAAATTGGGGGGAGGGTGCAGGAAGGAAAACAGAGAAACTCTTATAGGTTACCCTCTTACAGAGAAAACTACATAAACTCAGAAGTCTTATGAGAGCTGAACATGTGTTTAGCATGGAGTAATGTGGAAAAGAGAGAAAGGGAAGGTTTAGTTTTTTTAAGTTGCAGTATATATGTGTATATATATATATGTATATATATGTGTGTGTGTATGTGTGTGTGTGTGTGTGTGTGTGTGTGTGTATTTGGAGAGAGATAGAGTGTTTTTTTCAGAAAGTAATTCCATTTCTGCACTTCAGCTGATGTAAAAAACTGTTTACCAAAAGAAAAGAGGGCCAAAGTCGTACTTGTACAGGAACTGTTTGTAGCCCTCCTCCTAGTTCCAGTTCCTAAGGTTAGAGTTTTGTGTAAATGGGACTAAAAATACCTCAGATTGGTACAACATACAATCATTAATTGTGTTTTTTTCATCATCCATCATTGGCAGTATAATTTGGTTCAGTTCAGTAAACATAACACCTGGTATTTAGACAGCAGAGACTCATCCAGAATCAGCCCGAACTACTTTAGGAGGCAAAGTAGTCATGATTTCCTGACCTAGTCTGTTTGCATTTTGGCCAGAAAGAAGATAATCCATGAAGAAGATTGAAAAATAATAGAAGAGGTTAAACAGGGTGATCTCTAAGGGCTCTTCTAGCTATAAATGCTATTATTTCTGACTGTCAGGATCTTAAAGATAATAGTATATATAATATACTATCTCTATGAAGAGACCTTTGCAGCTTCTTCTACCTGTGTCTTTGAAAAAAGGCCCTGCCATCTTGAGGTTGTAAAAGATTGCCAGTGGAGGGGGTGCTTAGCACTTTGGCATTGAGCAATATGACGGAAAAAACTCTATTTGGAAAGATGAGCAATGGACATTTGACCTTATGACCGGACCTGAAGTTGTATCCCTAAACAACGAGGATATAGGAAAACCCCTTTTGGGGATAGAAGATTCTAGGCATCTTGCACTTGCTTATATTAATGTAACCAGATTAGTCTTGGAGAATGGCTGTTTCTGAGAGAACTTTTTTTTCCTGTTTTGTCTGTGAAATACAAATCTATTATCTCTTGGCACAGCCTTAACATGTATTCTGGCTCTGTACAAGACTGATTTTAGACCTAGGTAGAGTTGGTGGCTGGAGGAGTGCTAACTGACCTCTTAGGTCAATGTCTTCCAGACTTCTGGAAATTCTCAGTATTATCATCACTTTTTTTTTTTTTTTTTTGCTTTTTGGAGGGCAATTGGGGTTAAGTAACTTGCCCAAAGTCACACAGCTAGTAAGTATGTCAAGTGTCTGAGGCTGGATTTGAACTCAGGTCCTCCTGACTCCAGGGCCGGTGCTCTATTCACTGGGCCACCCACTTGCCCCATTAGTATCTCTTCTTAAGGGCTGTCTTTAATCACTGTGGATTTTATTTGGGTCAAAGCATTCTGTTATATAATAGAGCTAGTACAATAGACTCATTATCAGGGAATAGTTTCTAGAAGAAATCTATTATCACATAGGGAGGAAGGAATGGAACATAGGAAAATTGGCATTTGATGGAGGCAAGGGAGATAAGATCATAGATCTCTGTATCTGGCAGTTGATGCAACTTTCATATTGGCAAGCTAACATGGCTTTAGTAAACTCTTCTGTACTTATGAGCTTTTTCCCCTTCCTTCCTTCCTTCTTTCCAAAGGGAGAAGAGATTATAGGATCGTGCTTAGGGGATAGTAGGGTCTAGTGAGGATTTTTCAGGATGGGGAAGACTTGGTTATATATGTAAATAGCAGGAAAGGAACAAATAGATAGGGAGAGATCAAAGAGTAAAGAGAGAGGGGGTGATGGTAGGGTCAGTCTGCCTTCTGACCTTATCACTCCACTGAAATTGCTCTCTTCATAGCTACCAATGATCTCTTAATTGCTATATTTTATGACCTTTGTCAATCCTTCATTAGTCACCTTCATCACTAAAGCAGAGAATGAAAGTTAATGTCAAGGAGTTTTGGGATGTTGAGAAGTGGAGAAGAAGGAACTCACTAGGAATGTATCATTATTTTCTTAGTATAGTATAAATTGGGATCCTCAGAGGATGGGAAAAGGAAATGGTGTTGGAAGCTTAAGGAGACAAGAAAAGTTTTGGCACTGCCTTTCTGGGGAGTGGGATAAAGAGTCAGCTAGGGAGTGGTAAAAAGGTCACCTTGTTGCAGTGAGGGCCCAGGTGAGTTTAGATAATACGAATTTGTAGTGGACCCAATCACTGTAGTACTTGTAACTTCCTCTTGTTCCACCCATGAATACAAGAAGGAAGAGAATGGGGTGAGTAATTCAATGCTGCAGTTTGGCATTATGAGCAGTAATAGAAGAAGGGAGGAAAACATTAGATTGTTGAACTGATTAATTTAAGGGATGATTTTGGGAAGGGAAGAGAGTGAAGCCAGAGCAGGTGGTTCCTTTTATATACAAATGAACCGTTCTTCCAGTTTTTGGTTCTGTTGTATAAAAATAAGCCACCCAAATGCTAATACCCTTACAAACTACATATGGGAACATTCAAAATCTATAACTCTGTCAAGTGGATTAGTGGCCTCAATTGTTCAGGAATCATCAATCATCCTCTCATTCCTCCATTAGGGAAGTGGGTTGATAGGAGCCCATGAGATTATTGCCTTTGGTATTAATTGAGGGATTCTTTTTCTTTTTTTTCACATTTTAAGCATTTATAAAAATATAGACAGGTAGAAGAAAACAAGGAAAATTGTAAGAAGGCTCTAAATTTATTCACAGCTTGAATAGTTCACAGGTGAACTACTTTAGTTCTATGATTTGTATGTACAGTATTCACAAATTATGCATTATTTTTATGTTTATCAACTTTCACACAAACTTGCTCATGGATGTTGACCCTCTCCAAGGTACACCACCTGTTGTACCCAAAACACAAGCAAGACCCAAGTAACAATTTAGAAGTGAACCCTTTATTGATGCCATGTTGGCTGGTTGGGGCCCCTCCCCAAATCAAACAGCCCCAGCCACCCGCAATGCCTCAGCTTTTAAAGGCAACCCACATGGCCAAGGGTGTTCAGCAGGAACATGCAGAGGCTAAATTCAGTGATTGGTCAGTATATGTTTTGAAACTGCCTCAGCCACCAAGTCTCCCTAGGAAGAGCTAAACCTGGCAGTTTGCTTACTTCAGTGAAGGAGAGCTGGTTGGGGGAGGGGACCCATAATGGGGCCAGGTACAACACACCTATAGAATTAAATACTAGTGGGAGAATTTTAAAATAATTTAAAAGGTCTTACTTACCATTTACTAATTAAAAAACTTCATAACTTTTCCATGAAAATACTTGTTTGTCTTTTGATTATTTTATCAATACTCCTTTAATTAAAAAGGATTCAGACTTAAGCTAAACATTTAAAGCCTGATTAAATTTATATTTTTTCCTTTTAAAGGTATAGTTGGTTCCATAAATGGACATGTATAGCAATACAAGTGTATATACTATATACACTATGCAGTATAGACTATACACTGTACAAGTAGACTTTTAACAATACAGTCATTTCAATAGCACTGAAAGCATATTGACTTTATTCAAGTAACTTCATTTATCACTGAATAAATCAATCTGTCAAAGAGCATCTGACCATCAGGTAAATTATTTGGCTATACTTCATCATGGTCATAATCTTTTTCCATGAATCCTTGTGCTGTAGTAGGCTGTGACTGGCTGGCAGGCAGATCTGTTCCACTAGTCTGTTTTGGGGAAGAAATAATGATGGATGCTTCTGTTTCAGCCTCTGAAGTTTTGATTTTGTCCATGTGTACAAGTGTCTTTGTAGGTGGTGCTCCATCAAAATTAGTCTCATCATCAGTGGCAGTCTATCATTCCAGAATCCTTATCAGTGAGAGCTTCCATTTTCAATCTTCCAAAAAACCTCCTTAGGGGGAGCCTCCCAACATCCTGGATAAAAGCCATCCGAGCTTGGTTTTACATTGGATTAGTCAGCATAGCCAGGTAGGGCAACAGCTGTGTTTGAAGGCATGAAGTGGGTAAGCAGAAACTGGAAAAAAGTGACTTTGCTGCCAGGCAATTTTCTCAATGCTTTCTATTTATCAGAAACTACTGAGATTCGTGCAAGGGTTGAAAACTTGCTTCTCCTCTTTGGCAATAAGCAAAACCTCTGGATTTGTGGGAATGCATCCCACCAAGATCTTGTAGCTACAGAGGCACTGTATTCCAAGTGTAGTTCTTGAATTCCAATCACCACAGAAGAGGGCAGCAATACTCATGTATTCACTGGCTCTCACAAGATCCTCTACTTCAGTGAAGAAATCTACATAATTTTGATGAAAGTATAAATTAAATACTTCTCTAGGCATATGTGACTTTTCCAAAACCTCCTCAGGTTCAACAAGTTGTCTTGTTGTCTATGTCCCATTCATACTCTGATAAATGAGAAGATAATTGTGGAAATTATAATTCTGTTAGAGATTTTCTTTCATAATATAATATCTTCCCCAAAGTTCTGAAGAGAAAGAGAGAGGTATCTTTGCTACCAATTGCCTGAACATCTTGGTTTTCCAAAGTACTATCAGGTCTCTTTCTCTCTTTGTTCTTTTTTTTTTTTCTTTTTGGAGGGGGGGAAGGTAGGGCAATTGGGATTAAGTGATTTCCCCAAGGTCACATGGCTAATTTTGTGTTAAGTGTCTGAGGCTGGATTTGAACTCAGGTCCTACTGACTCCAGGGAGGGTGCTCTATTCACTGCACCACCTAACAACCACCCCTCTCTCTTTGCACTTGACAGCAAAGCATCTGATTTTAATGAAAACATCCTTTCTTTCCCTTGATCCAAAATTGGTCTCCCCTGAATTACCTTTAAAAGAAGAAAACTGGAGAGTATTTATTGCACTTCTTATATCACCAGAACATCCTTTACAAAGCAACTCTAAAGATGGCTTGTCAGGGACAACAATATTTCCTCTACCCATGTTAGTTTCTGATGCTGCTAAGAATTTTCATCATAATTTGTTGGTGCCACAGTATCAAAACTAATGTGATATAGAATACTGTTCTTGAATTTCTTTGGGTAACAGCAATCTCTGACTATTGTCTCCACTGAGACCTTCAGAGATTATAAATGTAAGAGGACATCACCCTAGCTGCACAAATCTCCTTAGTAGTTCATGTAAAGCACTTGGATCTCTATAAAATTGATTAGGTATGTCCTCAACCAAAATAATCTTATCAGTGTGCAAGTAATCACCAAGCATCTGTAGTTTGTTATATTTATTTGCTCTCAACAGAAACTCTTGAAAAATAGTCATCTGAGACTTATTAGGAACCATATGGAAACTTGATTCATGATTAAGCCCATTCTTCATATGATGTTTTTTGGAGTCTAGAAAAACAGGGTTAATCCATTCTTATACCTCAATATTGAGCTCCTTAACTAGTGTGCATAGTGATGCTGTTTTTCCTCATCCAGGAGGACCAATAGATCCACCCCATTTTGGTTGCTTTTCAAAAACTTTAGCTTTTAACCAGGTTTCAAGTTCTTCAACTTTTTCTTACAAAGTTCATCCTGAGTTTCTGGTTTATATTTATCTACCTGTGGTTCATTTTCAGACAGATTTTCATTTAAATTTGCTTCAGCACTACTTTGTTTTGAGGAAGATGGTTTTCTTTTTTTTTCTAACTAGACACTTGCTACTTTTTAATGTAGAGAGCAAATTTTTTCTTCTCTGATGAAAGTTATTTACTCCCAGAGACACAGTTGCAAGAGCAGATGAGATATCTGTGTTCCCAACAAAATCATCAAATGAAGGCTCTACCCAGTTGGTTATTTTCATGGAAGCTACCTTTCATCTAACAGAAGTTCTTGACATTATAAACTTTGGTAGTTCCCATATGTAGTATAGAACCTGCAGTACATTAAAGTATAAGTCACCTGCAGGCAGAGGGCAGAGATCCTACTGTGTCCCTTTGAAGGTGTGTGTGTGGGATGATGTCCAGAGGTGGCAGCCAAGTGGCATTTCAGTGTGGCCAAACTGGGATCCCACACTGAAGCCCTGCCTCCCAATAGAGGGGGCCTCCCATGGCATGAATTTGGAATTCTTTTGGAACATTCTGGATATTTCCAACTTTCTGGGTGATGTAGAGGAAGCTATCAGATGTCTGTTAGGACTATCTGAAGGAGCACTAAAAAAGCAGAACTATAGAGGGGCAAAGATGACGAGGATATAGAGTTGAAAGTGAATGACACAGTGTTAGATTAAGATGCTACAAGAAATTAAAACCTAAATGGAAATTTGGAAAATATACCTACATCTAGCAAGAAAAATAACATTAAAAAAATAAAAGTAAAAACCCTAAGGAATTCCCAGAAACAGGAAAAGAAAAAAAATCTCCTTAGAATCTCATATACTTATGTTTGTTTAGTATTTTGGCCAACCAAAATGGTGTTGGGCATATCAAGAATGTAATAATAGGACATGAAAATAAAATCTTTTCTTTAGAAAAAAAATTTTTTTTGCTTTTTTCGGGAGGTGAGGGCAGGGCAATTGGGGTTAAATGACTTGCCCAAGGTGGCTAGTTATATGTCTGAGGCTGGTTTTTAACTCAGGTCCTCCTGATTTCTGGCTGGTGCTCTATTCACTGCACCACCTAGCCTTTCCTAAAATCCTTTCTATTATGTATTTAATGTGTAATATCCCCACTGGGCTACTTATCTAACATGCACTTCACCTCTAGCTGTGTCCCCAGGGGGTAGTTCCTATTTCAGTTTCTAGGGATAATCCTATAGGTAGCTATTTTTAAAACTACAGCTAATGAGCCCCCACCAGTATGCTTCCCATTAATAATTAGCCAGTAGAATGGCAATCAGCTTCCAGCAAAGGCATTACAAAGATGGCATAGTAAAAACAGTTGCTACAAAATCTCTCTCTCTCTCTCTCTCTCTCTCTCTCTCTCTCTCTCTCTCTCTCTCTTTCTCTTCCCTTATCCCCAATCTCCATCCACAAATATACATGGCTTCCATGGAAAAAGTGGTATCACACCTGGAGTACAAAGGAGGTAAGACAATGTATGAGCTTACACACATGGCAAAGGTTACTCACAGCTCCTGGTGCTGTGGAGAATAGAAGTTCTTTCCCTCTCTATAGAGTTCTCATGCAACTTCCTTGGGTTCAGTGTCTCTACTGGACAGTTTGCTCAACTATGTTTTCAGGGGAATTCTTATCTTTTCCATAGCCTCACTATTCTCTGTTGCCAGAAATCATGGTCCTTAAAGGTGCTTTTTCATTGGAGTAACTTTATATCTATGCCTGTTTCAAACATGTGTCTCTGCTCCCAGATGAAGAGGATGTTTCTTACTGTAGTTTGAGTAACTCCCCTTGAAAGTTATACAGTCACTGGGAAAGGGAAAGAAATTCTCTCTTTTGCCTTTGTAGGGGTCTCCTACACAATCAGCTCTTGGATTGCAATTCCTCTGATTTGGCACCAGCTGGGAAAGTAAATATGCTGTAAGGTACCATGGTTAATGAAAGAGAAATCCTTTCTTCCCAATTCTCCAGGGGTCTTACTTCCCCATTACTCTGTGCCTCCATTGTCTCATCCTTTCAAGGTTTATATATTTAAAACCCCCAGGGTCAAACCATATTTGTTTTCTCAGTCAATCAAATTGCTTCCTTTAATTCATCAGATAAATATGTTTACATATCATAAAGGGATCAGCCTTGTTAACACCTAGATAATAGGTGTTCATTATCTCTGTAATCTACTTTGCTTTCTGTGATTATACCAACTGAGGTGGGGAGGGGGCTCCCTTATAAATCCATTTGCAATTTGAATGTTTGCCAAAGCAAAGACCCATTTTGGGGATTGGGAAAAAACAAACCCTGGAAGTTAATAAATGAAGTTTTATCATCATTCTCCTTTTTTTCCTCATAAGTATTATTCAGGAGCTTCCCTTTGGAATAGAGGAAAGTAGAAAGCCATATTGTATTTCTAATCCTTCCTGAGTGAGGTGCTTTGAAGTCACTTTCTTCTAGGCTGCTTTTCCATTGTCAGTATTATTTTCCTTGATAAAACAATATTCATAATTCATTTTGTTCAAAGTTCCCCTGGTCAAGAAGAAGCAATTGTATTTTGTGACAATAAATATGTATGAGTCTTAGAAGAGAAGAAAGTCCTTAGCTGTATCTGCTGCCAAGAATTTTTAGGGACAAATAAAGCAAAATAGAAATAGGAAAGATTACATTTCTGACCTCTGCATATAAACTTCATCGTTAAAAAAGAACATAGGGATTATTATCTCTCGATGAAAAGAAGCATGTAAAGTTTCAAAATGTGGATTAGAATTAATTGATAAGATGTTTTTAAAAAGAAAGAATAAATAATTTTATTTGGAAGATAATCTCTTCTGAGAGATCTAGGACAGAAGACTAGGTCTTCAGACTTTTAGCCTTCTATTCTAAGCAAAATTGATTTATAGGATGGCTTGGGGTCCTTTACTTTAGTCACTTTCTGTCTATTAATTAACATTACATTGGATTTTATTCCAGGGCACAGAATTTAGTCAGGATTTCAAAGAGTGTCTCTACCTGAAGGAGTTTATAATCTAATTTTCAAGAAAGATAAAATGCCTCTTCCGAACCAATCCATTTCCATCAAGTCCTTTAAAATATACTTCAAACCTCACCCCATCCAACATTGATTTTTCTTTTACAATGTGCTCTTTTCAACATTGTCTAGAATCACCATTTACATTATCAAAGATTTGCTTTTGTCTTCTTGTATAATTCTTGTTTCCTCATTTAGAGTTTAAGCCACTTGAGGACAAGATTTCTCTTTTTAAATATCTCCATAGTAACTGACTGTACTGTGCTAATGCCTTTCCTTTGCACAAAGTTAAGTACCTTCAAGGCTCAGTTCAAGGGGTTAGCTCCCATATGAACTCTTAATTCCTTGAGCTATTAGTGCCTTACCTCTCAAAAATTATCTTATATTTGCTTATCTATCCTCCCTTGCTCCAGCCCCTCTTCCTCCCTTCAGGATCCTTCAAAGGAAATCCTAGCTGATTAATGGTAGTTTTGTCTTTGTATCCGTCCACATCTCATACTGTACACGGTGCTTAATTCACATTTGATAAGGGCTTGTTTGGTTGCTAAATGAATAATAAATAAGTACACAACAATACTTCCTGAATAAAACTGTTCCTCAAGCTTGGTTTGCCCCTAATATGCTCTTGTATTGCATTTATTTTGTATTGTATTTATCTTGTATTGCACTTATCTGTGTGTATCTTATCTCAGACAAACTGAGGCCTGGGAAAGACATTAATTTAGAAAGGTCATCCACAAAATCCTAGATCATTGATAGTTTTCTTGACTTTTGTTTTGCCACTGGACTTGGATGACTGGAAGAAAGAGTGAGGCTAACAGCTTTGCACAACTCTGCCTCACTTAAATCCACTTCATGAGTAAGTCAAGGCATCAGCCTCATAATGTCATTGGTGCTTTTCAAGAACAAAGGATGAACAACAACACCACAGACTATTTGTATAGGCTCCATGAGGGCCAGGACTGCCTTGTTTTTCAGGTTACTAAATCACAGGCAGGTTTTGATCTGTTTTGGTGCTGAGAGTTTCTACATCAAAAGTCTTAGAGAGTCTCCTGGGTCACTGAGAGATTAATGACTCATCTAATTTCTTACAACTAGTATGCATCAGAGGCTCAGGCCTTCCAGATTCCAAGGCCAGCCTGACATTTGCTCAGCCATGCTGCCTTCCTCTTGCAAATAATAACACACATTTATTTTCCCCACTAAATTATTTCCTTCCTCTTCTAATAGTCCTAGATCACTTTTCCTGGATCTCTCTTTTCCTTCTCTCACTCTGTACCTTATATCGTATTAAATCTATGTGTAACATAGTATCCAAGGCTCCCTCCTGGAACAAAAAGCTTGGGTCACTTTGACAGTCTTTAAGGTGTCTGCTCACTTGCCCCAACAAGTCTGGAGATCTTCATGTAAGGCAGGATTTCCAAGGGTATTCACTGGCTCCCTTTTTAAGCACTCAGGTTAACAAGTTATCAGATATAGAATAAGTTCTATTTACCTAGCAAAGAACACAGAAGCAACCTGCACCCAAATCCATAGTCAGGCTTTTTCTTCCTTCTAGTGGGTTCTCCCTTTTCACATCTCAGTCCAAGGGAGGTCCATATGATCTCTTTGACACAAACTACTACATTGTGTTGGGTTCCAGTGGAACCAAATTCAGAGACTCATCCTATACCTTTAACTCCCATCATTCACCACCATGTTCTTGTCTCTTCCTGCTGCTCTGGCTCTCCTTCCAAAGATGCTCCTTTCCTAGGACAGCTCTTGAATAGCTGGGCTGGTAAAGATTGACAATCCTTCAGCTCCTTCACCCCCAGGACAGAATATCTGACTGTCAGACAACTGCCCATCTCTCAGCACCCAGATGGGAGCAACTAAGAATTGAACTTCCAGGTTTTTGCCCTCTCTGTTGCTTGGGCAGCATTAAAATAAATTTGAATGAGGGGCACAGTCTAGGATATGTGTGGGCTGATTGCTCTGATGTTAACAGATTCATTTTCCTTTAACCAGGTCAATTAAATGCTTAGAAAGTAATAGCCTTGTTGAACATAATTCAATGAGACACACATCCACAAGCAGAAGAAAAAATATTTAAGTAGGTGAGGGTAATAGTCAAGAGATTTCATTGGCAGATAAAGATGCACACACCTTTATACCCACAGATGTCAGAACCAGAGTGCAAGCCTACCCAGAATGTAGAGCTGCCTGGAGAATACTGATAGGCACTTGTAGCATGTCTGAAACCACGATTGCCCTCTGGTGGTCAGTGGCTATTATAGACAGTAGGAGGACGGTCTACATACAGAAAACCTCAGTCTCAAAGTTGAGAGAGGGGAGATTCCATATAGGAACCAAAGGAAAGCTATGGTTTGATAATAATTACTTACATATATAGCACTTTAAAGTTTGCAAAGTGATTTATACATATTTACTCATACGAACCTCACCTCTGTGAGGTAGATACTATAATTTTCATTTTACAGATGAGAAAACTGAGGCTCAGAGAAGTAAAATGCCCATGGTCGTCTATCTAGTGTCAATAGAAGGTATTTCTGACTCCAGGTCCAGGTCTCTATCTACCAGCCTCTAACAAGTTCAACAGCAAATCGACACACATTTATTAAGCCTCTGCTATATACAGAGCAGTGTGTAACACTCTGGAGATGTTATAAAGATGACTTAGAAGCAGACCTACCCCTCTGGTGCTTGTAATCTAATGGAGGAGCTATGATATTTATACATACTCATGTTTTCTGATTGTTAAATTGGTACACATGGTTTGATATAAATTCAAATTGCCCAGAATTTGGGATATATAGTCAACGAATACACAGATAATTCTATTACAAAATAAAGCACAAGTTTATAAAAGTGGTAAGCTCATGTCTAAATAGACTATAAATGGTCAGGTAAATGGGGTATTAGCAGAGCATGTAAGTCAGTGGTCAGATGTATGAATCTGAATAGGGCAGCTAGATGGTGTTGTGGCAAGTACCATGCCTGAAGGCAGGAAGATTTATCTTTCTGAATTCCAATATGGCCACAGACCCTTACTAGCTGTGTGACCCTGGGCAAATCACTTAACCCTGTTTGCTTCAGTTTCCTCATCTGTAAAATGAGCTGGAGAAGGAAATGGCAAACCACTACAGTATTTCTGCCAAGAAAACCTCAAATGTCATGAAGAGTCAGGTGTGACTGAAACCATTGAGCAACAACAAAATGAATTTGATGGAAAGGGAAAATGGGTGTGAGCCAGAACTAGCTAGAGATCTCTAACAGAGATTGCTCTATGCATTAGGCTGTATGACAGTAGTCAGATAGTTGAGTTTGGGCAGAGAGTTCAATGCAGTGAAAGGGATAACATATACAGAGGCAGAGGGCCTAAGTTCAAATCTTGGCTCTATTGTTTTATCTTTGATATCTTGAGCAATTTAGTTAACATCACTTTCCTTATCTATAAAATGAAGAAGTGGGACTAGATGCCCTCTAAGGTCCTTTCCAGGGATAAATGTATAACCTGATGATCTGCTGTGATAATAGTGATGATGGAGAAGGGTCAGATATAAGTGGAGGATCCTGGCATTTAGAGCCCTTCATAACCTGGTCTCTTCCTACCTTTTCATTCTTCTTGTCCCTTATTTATATCTTACTTTCCCCTCCTGCCACCGTGTACTTTTCGATCCAGTGACGCTCTCATTCTTGCTGTTCCTCACACATGACTTTTCATCTCCTGACTTGGTACATTTTCACTGGCTGCTCTCCTTGCCTGGAACTCCCTCCCTCTTCTTCTCTATCTCTCATTTCTCTCACTTCTTTCAAGTCCCAACTAATTCTATCTTCTGCAAGAATCCATTCCTGATTTCTCTTAACTCTTGTACCCTCTCACTAAGATTATCTCCAGTTTCTCCTGCATATATTATATTTTTCCAGGGGCCACTAAGGATCTCTTCAAACGCATAATGACTTAGAAAGCCACATATTAACATTATCTATGGTTTTTTTTATTATATTTCTCTTTACT
This sequence comes from Gymnobelideus leadbeateri, assembly GCA_011680675.1. Lineage (NCBI taxonomy): Eukaryota > Metazoa > Chordata > Mammalia > Diprotodontia > Petauridae > Gymnobelideus > Gymnobelideus leadbeateri. The sequence goes on along the minus strand of WOXC01004916.1, from coordinate 567,043 downwards.
TTGTTGAATATTTCCCAATTATGTTTTAATCTGGTTCTGTCTATACTTGCATTAAGAAATGTTGTGGGCTACCTGTCTGACACAGGTATACATAGTTGTTGGCATATTGTATTCCTCATTAGTTTGTGAGTTTCTAGAGGAAGACTTTTTTCCTTTTCTTTGTATCTCCATCAATAAACACAGTGCCTAGCACATAGTAGGCACTTAATAAAATGCTTGTTGACTTGACTATAACAAGCAGCAAGCAGGTTGAAGATGTGGTGGTCCAAGGTCCTGAAAGGGAGGCCGATAGCAAGGCAGTGTCAGGATCCAAAGAGCAAAAGAGATCATTTTGATCTAAATTCAGGTAAGAATCTTAAAAAGACAGAATCCAGGGCAAACTGGAACTCCAGAGGAATGGTTCCCCAAATCAGCAATGGTCCCTGACCTTCTATAATACAGTTAATGTATCACAAAACAGAATGAGTGGAATAGCCATATCAGAAGAATCCTTCATCATCACCCCTCTAGTGGTTAAACATGGGGACTTTTTCAGAGTTATTAAGCGTGGATTTTTAAATCATCATAAGTGAAGGCAGGTAAGTGACACAGTAGATAGAGCATTGGCTCTAGAGTTGGGAGGACCTGAGTTCAAATCTGGCCTGAAATACTTGACACTCTGTAGCTGTGTGACCTTGGGCAAGTCACTTCACTCAGATTGCTTTGCTCTCCTCTCCTTACCCCCCACCCCCCAAAAAAGATAACTCAGTGTAAGTGAAGTGTATAGATTTCCCTGGAATTCTGATTTTTTGAAGACATTTTAGAGACAATTTCCTTCTATTTTATTTAGTTTTGGTTGATGCCATTATATCACCTTGTCTGTCCTTTTCAAAGCCCAATCACATCTCTTTCTCTACTCTGTGTGGAAGCTCTTCCTAACATAGCTTAGTAGTCAGGCTGACAAGCTTATCAGCTGGGCTCACTTCTTCCTCCTCCCTCTCTCCCTAGTGGAACAGAATGAGGAGGGGGTTACATTGGAAAACGAATCTTGGTGGCTTTTGACAGTGAAAATGTGAGAACAATAAGATAAATGAAAAATGGAAAAGATTTTGTACCAATTTATTTTATTCATCACTTACAGTTGTGATATCACATTTAGATTCCAATGGTGCAGTCCCTAAAGTCATAATGATGGGGTCCTTGTGATGTATATATGTCTGTAGTATCAATCTGTAACATCAGTTTGTAAATGGGGTGCTTTGGGATCTATGTCTGTAAAATCATTTTGTAAAAGCAGTCTGTAAGATCACATTTCCACCCCCCCCAGCCTCAGAGTATTGACTCTGCCCCTTCCCCCTCCCAGCACTCTCCCAGCAACAACTCATGACCTGTTTATCTCTGCTTGAAGCAATAAGTTATGTAAATGCTATCTCCCTTAGTTAGAGTGGCCAGCCCCACCATAAATTCTTCAATACCTTATCTATAGGGTAACTCCTTAGTCAATTATATACCCACACTGTCTCTGATGACCTTGGTGGGAGGCAGACTGGGCACTCTTTAGTGACGTGTCAGGCCTAAAACCACACCTCCAGTTAGCCCCTCTTGAGCTATTTCCCAGTGAATCATGGGCAATACGCCTGCGCACTTGATATTAAAAGTGTATGGTCCTTTGAGCACTGACCACTCCTTAACTCCTCCCTGATCCCACCCTTACTCACCTAGTTAGCATATTTGACCCCTTAAAACTATGCCTGCTGCCTCTGCGAGTTTGCAGGTTCCATAAGAATCTAGCCCGCTGTTCTCTACAGCGTAACAATAAACTTTACAATTTTGACTTCAAAGTCTGCTTGAGCCTGGTGAATTCCTTCCAGACTGGATGCCAGGAGAGGTATCCCTGGCAGAACCACTTACCCTCCCCCCCTCCTTATCACCCTTCCCTCTTCAATATATTAAATACTATTAAATATGAAATAAAAAAAGCAAAGATGGGAAAAGTATCTGGACTACTTCAAATATGCATGGGAGAGGTGCCACAAAACTGTTGAAAAACACTATTTTGAGGGCATAGAGAATAGTTCTCAAGGTACCCCAAAGCAGAGACTATACCAAAGGCTTGGAAAACATTTTGGACTTTGTTGTTATCCATAGAAGAGAAGACAAAGAGAATATTAATAACTACCAAACATTTCTACAACAATTTTAGAAGAATTTACATATGGAAGATAGCCTTGATGAAAGTAAAGAATGGAACAGGCTACAGCAGACTATGGCTTTATAGTCACACGATTGACTGGAAGATGTAGAGAATGTAAAATCCCACTTTGATTTTTTTTTTTGTTTGTTTTTTTTTTTTTTTTTTAAAGCAATTGGGGTTAAGTAACTTGCTCAAGGTTACACGGCTAGTCATTTGATTTATGCGTGGGTGCTCATTTTCTGAGGCCGGATCTGATCTCGGGTCATCCAAACTCGGCGCTCTTACTCACTGCGCCACCTAGCCCCTTTAGGGCAATTGGGGTTAAGTAACTTGCCCAAGGTTACACGGCTAGGTTTTTTTTTTGTTTGTGTGGATTAAGTGTCTGAGGCCGGCTCCGAACTCAGGTCCTTCTGATTCCAGGGCCAGCGCTCTATTCACTGCGCCACCTAGCCGCCCCCCCACTTTGATTTTTAAAATAGCATTGATTTGATAAAGCAGAATACCACCTTAAAGACTATACTTCAACAACGAGTCTACCATATACGTGTCAGAATTAGGAGGAACCGAACCCTTTGAAAGATGTAAATAAAAATAACTTTATTGGATGACTTATTATTATTCCTATCAAGCAAGGTATAAAAAATACATATGCTCCCCAAAGGTGTTTGCCATCCACAGGTGTTTAGGGCATGTCTAGTGAAGAGTATAAATAGAAGAGGAGGAGGAATTCCATAGAGTTGTGAGATTCTCCAGATGTTCCTGTTTGCAGATTGCATTATACTAATTGCATTAAGATGCAGAACATCAAAATCACATACCCTCCAAATTAGATCCATGATCACATAGAAGAATTTGGCTTATTGATTTACATAGGAAAAACCAAATGGATAGAGAATGCCTGCTTTCCCAGACTACAATATTTAGCATTAGGAGGACAGCCCACAGAGTTGGTCCATTAAAACCTATATCTTGAATAGACATTGCTTATGGAAAGGGAAATGAGGGAGCTGTATTGCTTCTGGAAAATTGTGCAGTGTTTTTAATAACCCCAAGATTCTCTCCCAGAACAAAAACCTCTAGCTTTTTAATAATAATATAAGTTGTGAGTCATTCAAAGGGTAAAGGAAAAGTTCATGGGAAGGTGCTAGTAGGTTAAGACACCTTGCTAATCAAGAATTGCATAAGAGGAACAACATAAAAGATGTCACAAGACATATGTAGGCCTGGAAAATAAGGTGGCCTAATCATGTGGCAGAGGCAGCTAGGTGGTGCAGTGGATAGAGCACCAGGCTTGGAGTCAGGAAGACTCATCCTCCTGAGTTCAAATATGGTCTCAGATACTTAGTAGCTGTGTGACACTGGGCAAGTCACTTACCCCTGTTTGCCTCAGTTTTCTTCTCTATAAAATGAACTGGTGAAGGAGATGGCAAACACTTGAGTATCTTTGCCAAGAAAACTCTAAATGGGGTCATGAAAAGTTGGACACTACTGAACCACAATAGTTATGTGGCAAGATTAAGAAATAATGGATGGGGGGCAGGGCAGAGTCAAGATGGCAGAGTAGAAACAGGACTTCCTCGAGGCTCCAGCTTTTACCTCCTCCAATTCATGTAAAAAATGACTCTAGACAAACTTTGGAGCTACAGAACCCACAAAAAAACACAGAGAAGGAACCTCCCACTGAAGAAAGTACAACAGGTCAGCAGGAAGTGGCCAGCACAGCACTCTGGGATCAAGCCCAGCCACATGTGAGCCCAAGGTTTTAGCCTAAGAGCAGACTGACCAGCCACCAGCTGGAGGAACTTCAGATCACCAGCAGCTGTGGTGGTTTCCAGAATTATCAACACAGATGCTAAGGACAAAGTGAGAGGTCAGTGCAGTGTGGACTTTAGGATCCAGTAGTTTGGGAGTGCAGTCCGGCCTTTACCCCCTAGAGGGAGAAGCCACTGAGGCACCATGGCTGTGCAGCCACTGCCACATTTCAGCTTCAGCTCCTGGCCTGCCGATTGTAGGGGAGCCAAGCAACCAATCTGAGGGGTAATCACTCTTGCTTTAATCTGCTTGGATCTGGATTGCTGTCTAGGGTGGAGGTTCTGGGGTGTGTGACCAGCTTGCCAGAGTGTGTGGAGGCTTCAGAGAGGGCACCCAACTAATAGCTCCAGCAGCTGAGAAAACCACAGTGATTGGGACAAAGCTCCCCTGTCTGGTAGCAGAGTCCTACTGTGGCAAAAAGCTCAAAAGTCAAGTAATTGAGTGGCAATGTGAGCAAGCAAAGGAAGCAAGCCAAGCAGAGCAATCCAACTTTATGCTCCTATTTTGGGGACAAAAAGGATCAAAGCATGGAACAGGAGGAAGACAGTGAAGTCAGAACTCCTGCATCAAAAGCTTCCAAGAAAATATGAGCTAGTTACAGGCCATAAAGGAGCTTAAAAAGGATTTTGAAAACCAATAAGAGAAATAGAGGAAAAATTGGGAAGAGAAATGAGAACAATGCAAGAAATTATGAAATGAGAATCAACAGCCTGACTGAAGAAAATAACACCTTAAAAATAGACTAACTCTAATGGCAAAAGAGGCTCAAAAAGGCAATGAGGAGAAGAATGCCTTAAAAACATGAATTTGACAGAAGGAAAAAGAATCTCCAAAGCTCACTGAAGAGAATCATTTCTTCAGAATTAGACTGGAGCAAATCGAAGCTAGTGACATTATGAGAAATCAAGATACTATTAAACAGATCCAAACAAATGAAAAAATAGAAGGCAAATTCCAATATCTCATTGGAAAAACCACTGACCTGGAAAATAGATCCAGGAGAGAGAATTTAAAAATTATTGGACTACCTGAAAGCCATGATCAAAAAAAGAACATAGAATTATCATTCAAGAAATTCTCGAGGAAAAATGCCCTGATGTTTTAGATCCAGAGGGCAAAATAGAGGTTGAAAGAATCCACCAATCACCTCCTGAAAAAGATCCCAAAAAGAAAACTCCCAGGAATATTATAGCTAGTTTCTAGAATTCCCAGATTAAGGAGAAAATATTACAAGCAGCCAGGAAGAAACAATTTGAATATTGTAGAAACACAATCAAGATAACACAGGATCTGTCAGTTTCTACACTGAGGGATCAAAGGGCTTGGAACAGGATATTCGAGAGGTCAAAGGAGCTGGGATTAAAACCAAGAATCACCTACCCAGCAAAACTGAGTATTATGTTTCAGGGGAAAATATGGTCATTCAATGGAATAGAGGACTTTCAAGCATTCTTGATGAAAAAAAAAAACAGAGTTGAATAGAAAATTTGACATTCAGATACAAGAAGCAAGAGAATCATGAGAAGGTAAACAGGGAAAAGAAATCATAAGTAACTTATCAAAGTTGAACTATTATATTCTTACATGGAAAAATGATAATTATAACTTATGTATTTTTTACAGTATGAGAATAGTTGATGGGAATATAAATGTGTACATATGTATATGTACATATATGTCTATGTAGGAGCGTATATGGGTGTATGAATACATATATGAGTGTGATTATATATGTGTACAGGTATACACAGATAGAGGGCACAGGACCAATTTAATAGAAAGGGATGATACTTAAAAGGTGAAATTAAGAGGTGAGAGAGGAATATAATAAGAGGAGATGGGGTGAGACAGAATGGGGTAATCTATCTCATATAGAAGGGGCAAGGGAAAACTGTTACAATGGAGGGGAAGAACAGGAAGGCAAAATGGAATAGGTCAACCTTATTCTCATTGAATTTGGCTTAGGGAGGGAATGACATACACACTAAATAGGGTATCTCACCCTACAGGTGAGAAGGGGGGAAGGGGATGAGAGGGGGGATGATGGAAGGGAGGGCAGGCTTGGGGGGAGGGAAATTGGATGTATGTACTTTTGAAAAGGGACAGGACCAAAATAAAGAATAGAACAAGTGGGAGGTGGGATAGGATGGAGGGAAATATAGTCAGTTTTTTACAATATATCTACTATGAAAATGTTTTGCATAGCTACACATGTACAACCTATATTGAATTGCTTATCTTCCCAGTAAGGGTGGGTGACAAGGGAGGAAAGGAATGAATCTAGAATTCAAAGTTTTAAAATCAAATGTCTAAATCTATATCTATATCTATATCTATCTATCTATCTATCTATCTATCTATCTATCTATCTATACTATTACTAATATTGTTTTACATGTAACTGGGAAATAAGATATTCAGGCACTGGTGCATAGAGATCCACTGTGCCATACTGGAAAATCAGAGGGGGGATAGGGGAAGATACGGGAGAGAGCAGATTGGAGGAGGGGATATCTAGTGGGATTGCTATTTTGGGGTGGTGGGTAGGGGAAAAACAGTAGGGGAGAAAATCTTATAACTCAAAATCTTGTGGAAATGAATGATGTAAACTAGAAGTTAATAAAGCATTTGATAAAGTACAAAAAATAAAAAAATAAAATAAAAAAAAAAGAAATAATGGATGAAAACTTATACACTCTGATGGTAGCCATACAATGTTAAGAGAACCAGAGGAAGGTATCCAGTATCTTGGGTAGGTCCCCCATTGAGGATTTTTAAAAAGACAGAAAATTCACATAAAATGAGAAGGCTTGAACAGGTTTTTAAAAATTATTTATTTTAGTTTTCAACATTCACTTCCATAAGATTTTGAGTTCCAAAATATATCCGCATGTCTCCCCTCCATCCACCCCAAGATGGCATGTAATTTGATATAGGCTCTTCATATACTACATATTCTCTCTATATTCTATTCCTATTGAACCTATTTTTACATTAGTCATGTTGTAAAGATGAATTAGAACCAGTGGGAGAAACCATGAGAAAGAAGAAACAAACAAACAAACAAACAAAAAAAAAAACCCAACAAATAAAAAAGAGAGCAAATAATATGCTTCAACTCATACTCAGACTCCATAGTGCTTTTTTTGGATGTGGATAGCATTTTCCATTGTGAATCCTTTGGTGTTGTCTTGGATCCTTGCATTGCTAAGAAGAGATAAGTCTATCAAAGTTAGTCATCACACAATGTGGCTGTACCTGTGTATACTGTTCTGGTTCTGCTCACTTCACTCAGCATCAGTTCATTCAAGTCTTTCCAGGTTTTTCTGGAATCTGTCTGCTCATCATTTCTTATAGCACAATAGTATTCCATTATATTCATATACTACAACTTGTTCAAACATTCCCCAACTGACGGACATCTCCTTAATTTCCAGTTCTTTGCCACCACAAAAAGAGCTGCTATAAATATTTTTTTATATGTGGGTCTTTTCCCCATTTGTATGATCTCTTTGGAATACAGTCCTAGAAGTGTGGTGCACAGTTTTATAGCCCTTTGAGCATAGTTCCAAATTGTTCTCCAGAATGTTTGGATCATTAACAGGTTTTGATCTGTGTCATTGGAGGGAGTATCTACATCAGGGAGATCACAGGTACATGAAATATTCAAAATAATTAATTAAGACATTCTATAATTGTTGGATTTATAGGTAGTTTCCAACTTTTTGCTAATTCTAATATTTACTAATACCAACTTTTATACTCTAAGGGTATAAGTTGCAGAGCTAATACTTATCGCCATGGTTAGGGGGAGTTTACTCACTGGAAGTTTCCTATGTCAATATATCATAAGTCCAGAACCTCTCATGCTCTCTCTCCCCATCCCCCCAAACAATAAAGCTACGATGAATACTTTGTGTAGATGGAATCTTTTAACCTTTTTTTGTTTGTTTGTTTTTGGAGAGGGGAAGGCAGGGCAATTGGGGTTAAGAGACTTGTCCAAGGTCACATAGCTAGTTAAGTGTCTGAGGCAAGATTTGAACTCAGGTCCTCCTGACTCCAGGGCGGGTGCCCTATTCACTGTGCCACTTAGCCGCCCCCTCCTTTAACCTTTTTAATGAAATCCAATAGAATCACTGGATCAAAAGGCAGGACTGATTTTTGTGACATATATTGCCATATTACTTTCTAATATGTTTGTACCATTCTATAATCCCATCAACAATTATCAGAGTTCCCTTTCCCTCAAAGTCCTGACAATATTAATTTCCCTCTTTTTTGTGGTTACTATTTCTGCTATTTTAGCACAAGATATTTCAGGTATCTCAGGATACCTTGTTTGTCAAGGCCTGTCTCAGCTCCAACCTCTAGGCAGTCCAAAGAGGAACTTTGCAGAAGAAAGAGAAAAGAGAAATACTTAGAAACAACCATTTTGTAGGAAGCAGTGAGAAAATCTGAAGCTGAAAATTGTCTAAGAATTAACTAGTCATCCATATATATGGGAAATACATAAATTTGTATGTATATGTATACACACGTATTGGAGATATCCCATTCAACTCTAGAATCATGCCTCTACTTGGGTCCACAGTTGGGGGCTAATATGTAGCTTGAGGACCCATCCAGGGTTTCTTTACTAACAGACCAGACAGAACCATGACTCATACAGCAAAACATTTCATTAGAATAGAGCAACAGAGTAAATAACAGAAAATAAAACAACAGGATCATTCTTGGCCCTTCAACATGAATAGATTCAATAACCCACATACTTGATTGCTAGTGAGGAAGAGAATAACTTTCCAGCAAATTATTGCTCCAAAGTGAGGAAGAGTTGTGACATGGTTGGAACGCTCTTCTGGCTCAACTCATGGTTCTGCTCTTGGTAACCAGCTGTCCTTCCCTATGTTCAACTGGGAAAAAAATCTTTGTATCAAGCAGCTCTTACAAGACTCTGATAGCCAAGATATACACACATGCATGTTATATATATATATATATATATATATATACATTGTATATGTGTATATATACATACATATATACCTATGTACATAGATACACTATTTTGAGGGCATAGAGAATGATTCTCAAGATACCCCAAAGTGGGAACTATACTAAAGGCCTGGAAAGCATATTGGACCATATTATTATCCCCAATACCACCAGAAGAGACAACAAAGAGAGTATTAAAAACTACCAACCCATTTCTACAACAATTTTAGGAGAATAATTTACACATGGAAGACAGCCTCGAAGAAGGTATGAAAATGGAACAGACAGACTTGTGCAAACAATATTCTTTGGCAGACTACAGCTTTGTAGTCACAAAGTTGACAGAAAGATGTAGAGAATGTAAAATCATGTGTATGCATGCACACACATATACACACACAAATAAATCTATCAGTGAAGCCTACCACATGCCAGGTCCTCTGCTAAGCACTGGGGATACAAAAAGAACCAAAGGACATTCAGTCCCTGCCCTCAAGGAGCTCACAATTTAATGGAGGAGACAATAAACAAGAAATATTAAAAAAACAAACTATGTACAGATAAATATTTAACAGAGAGAAGGCATTGGAATTAAGAGGGGTTGGGAAAGGCTTGCAGTAGAAGATGTGATTTTAGTTGAACTTAAGGAAGCCAGAGAAGCCAGGATGAGGAGGGAGAGCATTCCAGGCATGATGGCTGGGTAGAAAAAAATGCCTGGAGCTGGGAAATAGAGTGTCTTGTTTGTGTAAAATCCAGGAGGCCAGCATCATTAGATTTAAGAGTTTGTGGCAAGGCAGTAAGGTGTAAGAAATTTAGGAAGGTAGGATTGGGCTAGGTTATAAAGGGCTTTGAATGCCAAGCAGGAGAGTTTACATCTGTTCGTACAGGTGAAATGGAGTCATTGGAGTTTAATGAACAGGAGGGTGACACAGTTGGACCTGCTTTAGGAAAATCACTTTAATGGCTGAATAGAGGTTGGATTAGAATGGAGAGAGAGACATGAGGAAGGCAGACCCACCAGCAAGCAGACTACTGCAATATAATATTCCAGGTGTGAGGTGATGGGGGCCTTTACCAGCATGATGGCAGTGTCAGAGAAGAGAAGGGTTCATATATGAGAGATGTTGCAAAAGTGAAATCAGAAAGCCTTGCCAACAGCTTGGATGTGGCAGGGTGAGAGATAGTGAGGAGTGCAGGATGGCTCCTAGGTTGGGAGCCTGAGGGACTGGGAAAATGGTGCTGCCCTCCACAGTAATAGAATTTAGCATGGAAAGATGACGAGTCCTGTTTTTAACTTGTCAAGTTGAAGATGTCAACTGGACATCCAATTTGAGATGTTTGAAAGGCAGCTGAACATACAAGATGGGAGGTCAGCAGAGAAACTGGGACAGTATAGGTAAGAGTTGAGAATCATCAGCAGAGAGATGGTCATTAGATCCGTGGGAGCTGATGAGGTCACCAAGAGAAGTAGTATAGAGGGAAGAGAAGAAGGCAGAAAAGGACCCACGGCAAAACCCTGAGAGATGCCTATAGTTAGAGGGTTTAAAAATGCACTGACTTTATATATATAATGTATATGGTTATATATATAGACGCACACATGTGTATACACACATATGTGTATACACATGTGTGGGCGTATATATAAGTATATAAGCATATGTGTATATACATACACACACATATATGTGGACAAAAGCCATTTCCCAGTGGATAAGTAACCAAAGGATATGAGTAATTTTCAAAAAAATGTGCAAATTATTAACAACCATGTGAAAGAATTTTCCAGAGCAGTCATAAGAGAAATGCAAATGAAAACAACTGTGGGGTTTCACCTTACAAACCATGAATTGGCAAAGGTGACCAAAGATGGGAATAGTTGATGTTGGAGGGGTCATGGGAGACAAGTGCCCTGATACACTGCTGGGGGAATTGTGAATTGGTGCAACCATTCTGGAAAACAATTGAGAACTATATTAAGAAAGCATAGACCTCTTCCACTGCCCTGGAGTGGCATTGCTGTTGTTACTCTAGTCTCTCTTTGGAGCCATCACCTGCTGAAGCTCCCCCTTCAATGACTGCTCTCTGCTGATAACACCTCCTTAAGCTCTTCTCTGCTGCTACAGATATTTCTTCTTTTTTGGGGAAGAAGCATTGTTATTCTTTCAGCAGGAGACAATGCCAGGTCAATATGCCTTAGGCTAATCAGAACATTTTCATCCTTTTTTGTTAGTTATATCCTAATCAGCTGACCCACAGAAGGGTTACCCAGGTTGCTGCTGAGACCTTGTGCAGGGCTGGGTTTTAGGGAATGGCTTCCTTGGCTTTCTTTCACTTCTTCCCCACGTGAGGGGATGTGGCTCAGGCTATACTTCTCACTGAGTCTTTCTGAGCTTGGGGATAAACATATGCACATCTTTTCATCCTTTCAAATTTCCATTGTGCTTCCACTTGCTAGTGTCAGGGCTGTGCAAATTTCCGTGAAACTTCAATAAGCCTCAAGGAGGCACTTAGCAACCCTGAAAGGAGAGGGGATTATCTGACAATCTTTTCTTTACATTTCTCACCAGCAAAGATCTCTGACTTTCTTTTGTTGGGGACTTTTGATTTTATCAGTGTAGGCTGGCAAACGATCTGCAATTTCTTCTTAGAGAGCTGTTTGAGTCACTGAAGGATTAATTCTCATGTGGTCACTCACGTGTGTCCCAGGGAAAATCTGAAGCCTTGGACCTTAAGGCCTTTCTATTCACTATCCCAAGCTGCCTCTTACACTGCCTGGCACATAAACACATGCAAGAACACACATGTGCACATATACATGCACACATAAATGCACATATACACACACACATAACTCACTAAATTGCCAGGGGAGGTGGTAGTCATATTATTCTCTATCTTGGTCCCAGCACATTTGATTACTGAATTTTATGCTGGGAGCCATGTTTTAGGGAAGATATTGGCAGGCAAGTCCAGAGGAGGGCAGAGGATTGTGAGGAGACTCAAAAGTAGGACATGATTGGACTGACTGAAGAAACTGAGGATGTTTGAGGATGATGAGCCTTGAGAAGAGAAGACTGGAAGAGAAACCAGGATTACTGGAATAAAGAATATATGAAAGGGGGTGTGGCTAGGTGGTACAGTGAATAGAACACCAGCCCAGGAGTCAGGAGGACCTGAATTCAAATGCAGCCTCAGACACTTAGCACAAAACTAGCCTTGTGACCTTGGGCAAGTCACTTAAATCCAATTGCCCTACCTTCCCCCTCCAAAAACAAAAAACCAAAAAAAGACTTGGGTGGGGATGTGTTTATCTCTGTCCTAAAATATTTGAAGGGTTATCTTGTGGAAGAAATACTACTACTTTATCTCAGAGAACAGAACTAGTACCAATATGCAAAAAAGACAGAAATATAGTTTTAAGGACACTATAAATAAGATTAAAAATAATATGTTTGTCTAGAAATTGAATGAGTTTTTCTTGGGGAGTAGTGAATTCTTCAACATTAGAAGTGTCCAGGAAGAGACTGGTTGATTGCTTGTTGGGCATGGTATCAGACAAGGGTTGGACTAAATGGTCTCTGAAGTCCCTTCTGTCAGTAGGGCACAGCTGTCAAATATCTTTTTTTTTTTTTTTTTTGATGAGGGGAAGACTTAGAGTTACTTAGAGAAGAGGTCATTTCCACTCCTCATATGGAGCACTCAGAGGGTATCAGATGGACAGTAAATGGGAACTTTCAGATGCTTCCGGGAAAAGGGGAATATCAGGGGCTATGACTCCCACTCAACTGGCAGTTTCTTCAGCCATCCTACCCGAGGCAATGGAGGCTGGGGTTCTGAGCTGGTAGTTTGGCCTGGTGTTTGGCCAGCTCTTGCAGAATGAGATGTTGTTTAGAGAGATATATTTATTGGCAGAAAGACTTGTAGGGCCACTTTGGTGGTTTAATAACCTCCATCTGCATGTTGGAGAGGCCACCTTCCCTTTTCATTCTCCTGAGTCAGTGCTGTCCCTGTGGGGCCTATACTGCTCAGGCCTAGGGTCAAATACCTATATTGTCTTGGTTTCTCCAGTGGGAATATTTTCTTTAAGTGAAGGCTCTGCTTCACTGTTTTCCTCTGGGCATCAGAAGGGACCAGAGAACAGGACTCAGTGGCACAGAGAGGGAGTAGAAGTACCATGAAGAAAGTTAACCACACAACATGCTGCAGCCTTTTGTGGAGATTGTTGCTCTGAAACATTGAGGCATCACTGATACAGGACCTGGGAAAGAAGGAGGTGGCTTATGCCTTACCATTCTGGGGTTTTATGACATGGAGCTGATCAATTTTTAATTTAGATTATTGTGTGTTCCTGCAAGTTATCTATAAACCCGGAAAGATTGCTAAGAAAAGTCCTAGAGAAGAGGTGGCATTTGAATTCAATAGAATTTGTCATACAATCCACCTTGGCCCCCCTGGAATGAAGGAAGAATATTTTAATGACAAGGCTCATAGATACAGGGTTTTCCCAATCAGCAGCATAAAGCCTAGTCAACATTTACTATTTGTTGCATATAGCAATCTGCATTTATTCCCACGGGGATTAAAATGAATAACACTTTATCATTGTACATTACACTGCTCTCAATATATTTTTGTTCTACTTTAGTAGACAAGGAGACTGAAACACAATGTAACTAAATCACTTACAGCACAGATTCTTCTGCAAATACAGTTATCACAGTGGCACACAGAGGCCTCGCAAAATCAAAGGCATAATCAATTACTAAATGGAATTTAGGGAACCTCCAGAGAGAGAAAGCAGAAGGCTAAGAAGGCAGGATAACAATAAAGGAAGAGAAAGAGAAAGCATGCACCATTTGAATGGTTTAGGATTATGTTGATGCATGGACTAAATGGGAGATGTGGGTCTTTTCTTCCCCCCTCCCCTGTCCTTCAGTTGTATTGGAATTATATGCCCAGTAAATACTTGTTGAATTAAATTGAAATGAGTGGAGTTGAATTGAGGCTGTACTGTATTATTCTGGTTGCTTTTATTAATTCAGGACTTTGGAGGCCATGCTAAAAATAAATGAATTAATCATTCAACAAGCACTTATTATGCACCTTCTCTTTGCCTGGCCTTTTTTTAGATGCCAGGGATTTAAAGTAAAAAAAATGAAACCACCCCTCCCTACCTTTAAGAAACTTGCATTCAGGGCGGCTAGGTGGCGCAGTGAGTAGAGCTTCGGCCCTGGAGTCAGAAGGACCTGAGTTTGGTTCCAGCCTCAGCACTTAACGCATACAAACAAAAACCTAGCCGTATGACCTCGGGCAAGTTACTTAACCCCAGTGGCCCTCCAAAAAGCAAAAAAAAAAAAAAAAAAAGAAACTTGCATTCACATGGGGGAAGAAAACTGGACATGCAGAAGTGTGTACAAAGTCTATACAGATTGCTTCTATCTTTCCAGGGAGCTAGCTTGAAAATAGATTGACACTCAGAAGGATGTTGATTTAGCTAATTAATCCTCTGGCTCTGAATTCTGGTTGAACCACCTGGAGAGGAGTTGTGAATGTCCTCATTTGCTGAGGCTGTAATTCTTGCACTGAAGTAGGTTTAATAAGAGATTATTTGAGTTCATGACTTCATCATCAAGAAAAACAATACCTTTTTTTCCTCTTAGCATACCCAGTGGAACTTGGGTCTAAGAAATGGCCCCATAATTCATAACAGATGGTTTTCCCCTTGTGCTCTTTGGAATACATTCAGGAAAACAGCAGGAAAAAATGGCTCTTGATTGATTGTGCTTTAACGTATTTGCCAAAATGCTTTATAATTACGTCTTTTGAGCAGCCAAATACAGCATTCAGTTACCAACTACTGGTGCAAAAGTTCATATTTTCTTGGAAATTAAAACAGATTTTAAGAGACCTAGTTTACTTTAGTATGTAAAGGGTGCCAGTGGCCACTAGAGGGCACAATTAGCAGCGAAATAATGGAGAAAGCAAAATAAGGGGTGCCTATTCCTCTATAATTTTGAGCAAAAATCTTTTTTTTAAACATTCATTTTAGCCAACAAACTATGTTTCACACTCAATTTACTTTTATTTGTTTTTTTTCTCTATTCTTGTTTCCTTCTCCTTACCAGTAGCATTTTTAGTTTTTAATTCACCAATTTAATAAAAAATGAACTGCTCTAAAATTGGATGCAGGATTACAGCAGATAACCAATCCAGACTCTCTTTTATAAAGTTTTTTAAAAAAAATATTCTTTCCTAAACTTTCATGACTTTCTCTATATACCACTCTGAAGAAGCTGTGAGTGAGGAGTAAGGAAAAATGGGAGGGAGAGAAGATAATACGTGTTAATTGAAAAAGAAATTTGAATTAAAAATAAATCTTACATAACATTGAAGACCACTTATTCATTCCTGCATGTACAAGCTGCCTTATTGTCAGGATCTTATCTCTCTCTGTGTGTTGAAATCATTTGACTGGCAAACAGGAAGTTGAATGTTTCTCTGTTGAAACTGTGTGGTGGTTCAAAAATAATACTCTCCTAATTTTGTGAATTGTTTAATTAAAAGTTGATTAGAGTGTGTGTGGGGATGTTCATACCTTTTATTTTATTAGTGTAGTGAGCTCCTGGTGTTAAAAATCCATGTACAGGGGTGGCTAGGTGGTACTTGAGTAGAGTGCCAGCCCTGGAGTCAGAAGGACTTGAGTTCGGATCCAGCCTCAGACACTTAACACACAAAAACAAAAACCTGTGTGACCTTGGGCAAGTTACTTAACCCCAGTTGCCCTCTAAAAAGCAAAAAAAAAAAAATCCCTGTACAAATGCTGATCACTAATTGCTTTCTAATTTGTAGTCTTAGATCATAACCTGGGAGTACTGAGTGGTTTAAATGACTTGTCCAGGAACATTTAGCCAGAACATCTTAGAGGAAAGACTTGAACCCAGGTCTTCTTTACTCAGAGATCAGCTTGCTGTCTGCTATACCTCTCTTTGTTTAGTAAACATGAGCTTTTCAAAAATTGGTTTTATGAAATAAATAGAAATTCTCATTCTAGTTTCAAACCTCAAATTTTTCTGCTTATAATTTAAACATAATCAACTCCTAACAAACAGTGGAAAATAAGCTAATGTAATGAACAAAAATAATTTTAAAAATTCATTAAAGCTTTAAAGTAAATGGCATGGCCAAAAAATAATGAGATTTATTTTCAAGCTATACAGGGAATTCAGTTTCTTTTTTTTTTTTTTAAGCAATTGGGGTTAAGTAACTTGCTCAAGGTTACACGGCTAGTCATTATTTATGCGTGGGTGCTCATTTTCTGAGGCTGGATCTGATCTCGGGTCATCCCAACTCCGAGGCTGGCGCTCTTACTCACTGCGCCACCTAGCCGCCCCTTTAGGGCAATTGGGGTTAAGTAATTTGCCCAAGGTCACATGGCTAGGTTTTTGTTTGTGTGGATTAAGTGTCTGAGGCCGGATCTGAACTCAGGTCCTTCTGACTCCAGGGCCGGCGCTCTATTCACTGAACCACCTGGGAATTCAGTTTCTTTATACGATTGGTAAGAAGAGATGGGGTGCACATTTATCTTATTAATACTGTCTTGTTAAGATAATATTGATCTGCCTTCTCTGAGCAAGAACAAATGGAACAAATGGTGTTAAGGGGAAATGATGCTGCAAGGGATTCCGATGAGTTTTCATTATGTTATAATGAATTCAAAATGGAAAATGGAATTTTAGTATTCCTCACACTCTGGGAGCCCTGGAGTTAATATTTTACTATGTATAAGTGTGTATACACACACATTTTATATATATATATATATATATATATATATATATATATATATATGTATATATATATATGTATATATATATATATATATACACACACACACACACACACACACATATATATATATATATATGAATATACACATGCACACATATGTATTTATCTTTGCCAAGAAACCCCAAATGAGGTAATGAAAAGTTGAACATGACTGTAAAATGATTGACCACACACACACAATTTATATATATGTATATATACACACATATATAAAAAGCATGTACACACATACAGTATACACAATATGTGCACATTGGTATTTGCATATACACTTATAAATATATACTATAGATTACAGAAAATATTATATATTTTATCATGCCATGTCATGTATAATTATACACACACATATATACACATAAATTCACTCCTACTTTGAGCATACCCCAAATGATGGCAGAAGAAAGCAACCTGGATATATATTAAACAGGAAGATGGAGCCAGTTTGAGCTTTAAAAGTCCTTATGCTTCCTATTTTATAATAAATATATTTCATATATATGAAATTTATATATAATTTTATAATTTAGGGTTTACTATTATGGGATTCAAGTATTAATTCTATTTTATGCCAAATGCCCATTTGCTTCTTCCCCTGGTTTTATACAAGAATGTAGGTCATGGGGGAGGGGGGTGGGGCCAAGACGGTGGAGAGAAGGCAGGGACTCTCCTGAGCTCTCCCCCAAACCCCTCTAAAGACCTTTAAGTAGTGCCCTAAAACAAACTCTGGAGTGGCAGAACCAACAAAAAGACAGGGTGAAACAATTTTCCAGTCTAAGACAACATAGAAATTTGGCTGGAAAGGTCTTGCATCTAAGTGAGAGTGGTATGGAGTTCAGTGCAGGCTGAACCACCACAGACTAGGTCCCAGGAACAGGTCTTAGGAGTGACTGAATCAGCAGCAATAGTGGCTGCGGCTGCTCCTGGAGCTCTCAGTCCACAGATGGTAAAGGGGTTGAATGTTAGAAGGAGATTATAGGGATATCTTTGCTGACATTGGGAGCAGGACTCTGTTGCTTTGCCTATATTCAGATCCAGTTTGCAGTCCAGGGTGGCATTCTCAGGGCAAGGAGGTGCACTAGCACACCAGAGATTGTGACCACAGTGGGAGGGGTGACCCTCCTGACAGTCCTGGGGCAGAGAAGTGTGCTTGTGGTCACTCACACACCAGAGCACAGGCCAAGGTAAACACCTCTTCCTAGATCCTTGGAAAAAACCCACAAAATTACAGGACTCTAGAAGTATCTCTGAAAATAGCTGCATAAAAACCCTGAAGTCTGGGACAGTGAATCCTCCACCCTGGAAGCAGAGCCCCACTTTAGCAGAGTTAAAAGTCTAGGTATAGGCTGGAAAAAATGAGCAAACAGAAAAAAATTCTGACTATAGAAAGCTACTGTGGTAACAAGGAAAATCAAAACACATACTCAGAAGAAAACAACAAAGTCGAACCTCCTACATCTGAAGGCTCAAAGAAAAAATATAATTTGGTCTCAGGCTGTGGAAGAACTCAAAAAGGATTTTAAAAATCAAGTAAGAGAAGTAGAGGAAAAACTGGAAAGAGAAATGAGAGTGATGCAAGAAAATCATGACAAAAGAGTCAACAGTTTGGTAAAAGAGGCACAAAAAATACTAAAGAAAATAACACCTTGAAAAACAGAATAGGCCAAATGGTAAAAGAGGCACAAAAACCCAATGAAGAGAAGAATGCCTTGAAAAACAGAATTGGCCAAATGGAAAAACAAATACAAAAATTCATTTAAGAGAACTCTTTTTTTTTTTCTTTAAAGCAATTGGGGTTAAGTAACTTGCTCAAGGTTACACGGCTAGTCATTATTTATGTGGGGGGTGTTCATTTTCTGAGGCCGGATCTGATCTCGGGTCATCCCAACTCTGAGGCCGGCGCTCTTACTCACTGCGCCACCTAGCCGCCCCTTTAGGGCAATTGGGGTTAAGTAACTTGCCCAAGGTTACACGGCTAGGTTTTTGTTTGTGTGGATTAAGTGTCGGAGGCCGGCTCCGAACTCAGGTCCTTCTGACTCCGGGGCCGGCGCTCTATTCACTGCGCCACCTAGCCGCCCCAAGAGAACTCTTTAAAAAGAAAAACTGGCCAAATGGAAAAAGAGGCACAAAAACCAGAACTGGCCAAATAGAAAAGGAGATAAAAACCTCATTGAAAAAATAATTCCTTAAAAATTAGGAATTGAGCAATTGGAAGCTAATGACTCCATGAGACATCAAGAAACATTCAAACAAAACAAAAAAAAATGAAAAAAAAAACAGAAGACAATGTGAAATATTTAATTAGAAAAACAACTGAATTGGAAAGTAGATCCAGGAGAGATAATTAAAAAATTATTAAACTTCCTGAAAGCCATGATCAAAAAAAGAGCCTAGACATCATTTTTCAAGAAATTGTCAAGAAAAACTGCCCTGATATTCTAGAACCAGAGGGTAAAATAGAAATGGAAAGAATCCACCTATCACCACCTGAAAGAGTTCCAAAAATGAAACCTTCCAGGAATATTATAGCCAAAATCCAGAGCTTCCAGGTAAAGGAGAAAATATTTCAAGCACCCAGAAAGAAACAATTTAAGTCTTATGGGGCCACAGTCAGGATAACATAAGATATAGCAAGCTTCTACATTTAAGGATCAGAGGGTTTGGAATATGATAATCCAGAGAGAAAGGGAGCTAGGATTACAACCAAGAACCACCTACCCAGAAAAACTGAACATAATCCTTCAGGGAAAAAATGGATGTTCACTGAGATAGAGGACTTTCGAGCACCCCTGATGAAAAGACCTGAATAGAAAAAATGCTGAATAGAAGACTCAAGAGAAGCATAACAAGGTAAACAGGAAAGGGAAATGATAAGGAACTTAATAGGGTCAAACTATTTATATTTCTACATGGGAAGATGATACTTGTAACTCATAAGAACTTTCTCATTATTAGGGCAATTAGAGGTATATATAAAGGGCAGAGGTGTGAGTTGAATATGAAGGGATGATATGTAAAAAAATAAAATTAAGGCATGAGAAAAAGGAATGCACTGGGAGAAAGGGAAAGGGAGAGTTAGAATGGGGGTAAATTATCTGACATAGAAAGGTATGCAAGAGCTTTTACAGTGGAGAAGAATAGGAGAAAGGAGATGGGGAATGCTTCAATCTTACTCTCATTGGAATCAGCTCAAAGAGTGAATAACGTACATACCCAATTGGTTATAGAAATCTATTTTACCCTATAGGAAAGTAGAAGGGGAAGGGAATAAAAGAAGAAGAGTTTCCTCATAGAAGGCAGGGTGGATTGGGGTGGCAGTAGTCAAAAACAAAATACTTTTGAGAAGGGACAGGGTGAAAAGAGGGAGAAAATAGAATAAAAAGAGAACTAGGATAAAGGGAAATATAGTCAGCAATCAACTGTGAAAAAGAATTTTTGAAGGAAGTCTATTTGATAAAGGTCTCATCTCTCAAATATATAGAAAAATGAGTCAAATTTATAAGAGCCATTCCCCAATTGAAAAATTATTTTAAAAATATGAACACTCAGAGAATGAAGGTTGTGGCAAATTCATTTGATTACAACTATAGAATTATAGACATAATGTAAATCATAAAATATAGTTTTGATAAAGTTCATGTATCTTAGAAACATTCTCTCTCTCCTGTCATTACTTACATATGCTAATATAACAAAAAACATGATCCTTGTGATTACCAAGTTATCAGCATGGTTAAACACATTTTACAGATGAAGTGACAGTATGTTTTAGTGGAATAAGCATGGGCTTCTGAGTCAAAAGACTTGGAATCTAACCTACCCCATAATGTTTGTTACCTGTGTACCCATTTCCTTATTTATAAACTGGGGGTGGGGAAGAGGTTGGATTAGATGGTCTCTGAGAACCCTTCCTGCTTTAAATCTATGATCGTATGAAACTAGGGCTTTGAGAGATTACCTAACTTTTTCAAATGTAATATAATAGTGGAACAAAGACCTGAATCCAGCCCTTTAGACTCCAAGTCATTATATCAAGTTGTCAGGAATGTAAATGTCATTTGTTTTCTCATGAAATGGATACACAAAGGAAAACATAGGTGTAGCACTGGTCAGGATCTGGTCTTAACCAAACTTAACTGACTCTAAACCACAACAAATAATTTGGTTGGAAAATTAACAGTATATTGACGATCACTTTGATTATGATAAAAATAGATTTTCTTTTTTTTTTCTTTTTTGGAGGGCAATTGGGGTTAAGTAACTTGCCCAAGGTCACACGGCTAGGTTTTGTTTGTGTGTGCGTTAAGTGTCTGAGGCCGGATCCGAACTCAGGTCCTTCTGATTCCAGGGCCAGCGCTCTACTCATTGCGCCACCTAGCCGCCCCAAAAATAGATTTTCTATTTAGAGCAAAATGAATTAAATTACTGTACCTAGACTACGAAGAACTGGCTTCAAGTCTGAGCTTTGTAAACTATGGGTTGATTGTGGTCAATTCATTGAACATATCTGAATCCCAGTTTCCAAATATGTTAAATGGAGATATTACCTATAATAGCCTTGTCTATAAATTGAGACGAGGATCAAAACAGAAAGCATGTGTAATGTTTTTTTTACAAATTAACTACATATGTGTATATGCATATATGTCAGCTCTTTATTATAAAGTGAGATGACTTATGATTTTTGATTATGAAGCATTGGAAAAAATGCAACTCACTAATATGATTATTTATTACCACTATACAACTGAAAGATGAACAATCTGCAAGAATTTAGAGATGGCTTTTAATACCAGATCCATCCATGCCTCTTATTTCCCTAAAGTCATGGGGAGAGGGGGTACTTGTACATAACAGATATTGAAATGAATGAATCATCTAAGTTTTTTTTTGCTTGTTGACACTTCTAGACCATTTTTAAAATTAGGTATAATTTTTATAGTCCTTTAAAATTTAAAAGCATTTTGCATATATTACCTCATTTTCTCCTCACCACAGCACCTGGGAAATAGGTGATATCATTTTATTTTACAGATAAGGAAACTGAGGCAGGCAGTTACATGATTTGCCTTGGGTCATACTGCTAGGAAGTGTGTAAGGCAGGATTCAAAGTCAGGTTTTCCTCATTCTAAGTCCAAGTCTCTATCCACTATGCCACCTGGGGCTGCTTCAACATTCAATGGTCAACATTCAACTTTTTCTCCCTTCAAGTTCCTGAAATCTACTTATACTACCCCATCCTTGCCATCTACCAACCTCTAGGACACTCTTCAGTGCTCCTCAATGATTTCAGCACCTTGACCATAATCTCCCTTTGCACCTCAACACCATCACTCAGTCTTTATGTTGATTAACAATCGATCAGCCTCTTTAATTTCTCAAGCCTGTGTGCCTTTAGCTTAGAATGGGAAGCTAAGTGAAGATATGGTTAGAGGATCCTGACAAAGCTCATATGTAGACACTAGTACTTGCTGGGGGAGAGAAACACATGAAACTACATTTTAGGACTGTGCATCCTTGAACTCAGGTAGTGCCATACTCAGAGTACTGGAGCCCCTATTAACTTCAACCACAGGATTTCTTGCAGTATTACAAAGTGACCACTAGGAGGAACCAGAGACTAAGGAGTTTCATCAACTGTCCCATTGCTCCCTACTTGTGAAAACTCAATCACCCCTTGTTTGTTTTTAATTCAGACCAGGAGGCAATGAATTCCTGCCCTCAGTAGCACTTTCCAGGCAGCAGACCTGGCCTCAGATAGCCTCTGGAACTTGACAATCTTTTACTGAATGAATGGATGACTAACTTTCTAGGATTCCTGGTGCAAGTTATTTTTAGACCTTCACCCTTGGGGATCCTTCTAGAAGCACAGCAAGCTAGTTTTTGTAGTGTCCTGCCTCCCTGAAAATACAGATCCCTTCTAAAATGCTGGGGCTATGGCAGTATTTCTCCCAAAGTTGGAATAGATTTTGGGCATGCCCTGGAAGCCAAGATTTTAAAAATTAATTTAAAAAAAAATCTAAGCAGTTATTTTCTCTACTTGCCCTGAAAATAAATCAAACCAAAACAAACTGTTGCAACAAATATGCATAATTGAGCAAAGCAAATGTCCGGTATTGGCTAAGTTTGAATATATGTGTCTCACTCTGCATATCTAGTTCATCCCCCATCCTTCTAACTCTTAAAGTTGCACTTCTAGGCCTCTGTTATTGCATTGTAAATGTAGTGGATTAACTTTATAGGCTTAGTATTGAGTTAGACCTGTTAAAAATTTGACTAGATAAAAGTCAAAACAATTGAGGGATGCCCACTTTGATTGGAACCAGACCAGAATGACCAGGAGTAACCTCAACCAGGAGTGACTTGGTCCAGGAGATGGAGACTATTTGAGTCTAAGTAGTGAAACATCACAAGGCTTATCACCAAATATAGTCTCAAAATACCATTTTTTCCCCAAGAGTAGGGGGAATTGGTTTGCTGGAGCAGTATACCATGTGGGCCTTGGAGAAGGTCACTTTTCTTTCCCAGTACTTCCAGTTAATAGTAATATATATATATATATAACACAGTTATATACCAACTCTAACTCTAGGTCCTACTCAACAAGTGAATTTCTTACCAAACCTCACTCTCCAAGAAGGGGATCTTGATGATGAGTTAAATCTGACCAAGAGAAGTTGCTTCCACTTAAGTTCTTCAATTGTGGCATCAGCCTGGTTCTGGGAATTCTAATCCTGATCACCTGGATCCATTTGTTGATCAGAGGAAAGTCCAATGGGAATTCTGGCAAAAGAACTAGAAGAAAGGCTTTATTAGGTCCTCTAATTTCCCTGTGCTATTCATTAAAAAAAGGGGGTAAGTGAAGACCTGAGACAACTATAGGGCCCTGAATAGTATCACATGTAAGACCTATAGCCCCTACTCCTAACAGCCAAGCAGATAAACAAGTTGGCAGAAGTGGTGACATTCGCCAAATTGGAATTTAGGGTGATATGCAGTCTGGTTTGGGTTTGAAGACAAAATGAAGGTAAAATGGCCTTCCAGAGACAGTATGGCAAGAATAACTAAATTATACCATTTGGTTTGTGTAATATCTTTACAATTTTCCAGACATTAAAAAATTTGTTATGTCAAGACCTGCTAGAGGAAGGGTTATGGCTTATTATGTGATAGATACACTTGCCTATTCAAGGGATCCTGTCCAGCACACTAAATAAATCTGAGACATTTTTATATCTACACCAACACCAAATATTTACCAAATAGGACAGATTCCAACTGGAGGAGATGGAACTTATAAGGGCACATATAGGTCAGTTGGGGAGTCTACACATATCCAAACAAGGTGGGAATCATATGCGATAAGGAACCCCTATGTCCACAAAAGACATGAAGTAGTTCTTTAGGGTTTCAAGGCATTAAAACCATTCTATCCCTGGATTGTCCAAGTTAATGGCACCCCTGATCAACTTGTTGAAGCATCTCCAGTCTTTCCATTGGCTACTGGGTACTATTTAATAATCTGAAGAAGAGCTTACTTCACTCCTATTCTTGATAATTCTGACTGCAGCAAGAGTTAATTATTGTGGCTGATGTGCACACTCTGGCCCTGAGAGTTGTCTTTTCACAGGCCACACCCTCTTCTTCATGCCCTAGCTCTACATAATTCTTTCACTGGCAGTACTTCACCATGATCTCTAGTCAATATTGTGCTCTTGCTTTTTTAGTCAATTATCCATGCTCTGGACTCAATTTTATCCCTTTGAAGACTTGAGCCTGTAGTTGAACAGTTTGGCTTCCCCTCTCCTCTGCTTCCACTCCCCCTATCACCACTCATTCCTTTCTAGTCCCCAAAACTGAGTTACTTTCACTGTCTACCTCTTCCATTCCTACTTATGTGTGACTAAACTACTGGAGGAAATCACACAACTATATTGACTGGGTCTACTACAAATTTATGTTATTTCAATTGACCTCTCACAGCTACATAGCAATTCTTTAGTTCTTCTCTGGTTGACTTTCATTATATTCCCTGCAAGAATAGTGCCACACCATCTCAGCTCTCCTAAGGCCTCCTACATCAACCTCTCTTCTCTTTCTTTTAGCTGAGGACATTGCCTCTTAATTTACTGTGAAAATAGAGGCTGCCTATTGTTAGCCCCATTTTATCCCCATTCTATATCTCACAACCCCTCTAAGACATTCTCCATTTTTCCCATTCTCTGACAAATAGGTAGCTCTTCTTGCCAAGACCATCCCATCTACTTGTGCTGTTGATTCTCCTCCCCATCTCCTCCAATAGTTTGTCTCTTCCATTATTCTCCTTCTTTCTCTTGTCTTCAATCTCTCCTTATCTACTGACTCATAAATATGTCTTTGTCTTTTCAATGAAAAAAAGAGTCCTGACAACAGCTTGAACTATGATATGGAGCATGCCTCTCACAATCAAATATGTAGAAAACGCTGTCTTATGCTCTTTGCCTTCTCTTCCTCATTTTCCAGTCACCTCTCGACATCATCTCATTTGAGTCTCACAAAACTTGGTATCTTCAGCCTTTGTATAAAGATTCCTTCCTTACTGCCTATGAGCACACCCAAATCTTTCCTAAAACAAAAAACCTAACTTGATCCTGCTATCTCCCCAAGCTATTGCCATATTTCCCTCTTCCCACCAATGATATTTATAATTTTAAAAAATTTTCATTCTTTTTTTGCTACCAAGGCAAATTAACATTGGTGGCAGTTTTGTCTGTAAGATCAGTAAAATTATAAAAATAATTTTTTTCTCCAAGTGATACTGAAATAAACAAAATCTCTAAATGCATGAGCCCTGGCTCACTATATGTATTAATTTAATAAACTTTTGAACAATGCAATTTTGTAAGTCCTTGTTGTCACTATGACTAATTCTCTTTCTTTTTTTTTTTTTTAAAGCAATTGGGGTTAAGTAACTTGCTCAAGGTTACATGGCTAGTCATTATTTGTGTGTGGGTGCTCATTTTCTGAGGCCGGATCTGATCTCGGGTCATCCAAACTCCGAGGCCGGTGCTCTTACTCACTGCGCCACCTAGCCGCCCCTTTAGGGAAATTGGGGTTAAGTAACTTGCCCAAGGTTACACGGCTAGGTTTTTGTTTGTGTGGATTAAGTGTCAGAGGCTGGCTCCGAACTCAGGTCCTTCTGATTCCAGGGCTGGCACTCTATTCACTGCGCCACCTAGCCGCCCCGACTAATTCTCTTTCAAGGGAGATGAGCATGGTATGTTCATGTCTTGGTTGTGTCTGCCTTTGATCCATTGCTCTGGCTGGTAAGATGCATATGTAGATTTCCTTTTTCTTGCCTTTTTTAAAAAGACAATCAGGGTCATACAGCTAATAGATATCTGAGGCTCAATTTGAACTCGGATCCTCCTGACCCTAGCACTGGGGTTCTATCCATGGCATCACCTAGGTGCCCCTAGATCTCTCTTTTTTTTTAAAGGAGTTTCATCCCTGGAGGGTAGTTGATGGTTATCACTGCTCACTTGCCTCCGAATATGGGGTATGGTTTGATCTTTGTCTTGTTCATCCCCAAATGGTACCACCATAAAGTCTGATAAAGAATGCACAGCTTATTTGGCATTAGACAGCAAGTGGTATATTTCATTAATGTTTTTTTCCTCACACAAAAAGCTTAGTTTTAATATTTAGAATGACTTTATGGTCAACAATGCCCTACTTAGTAAAGGGCAAATGGTGGAGAGAAAGAAAAGCATTTCGAGTTATTTGAACAAAAATGCATTATTATCTTTTTAATATATTCTGTTCTCTCACTTGTGAATAGTTTGCCCCTGCTATCAATGTGCTCCTTGGTAAAGTATCACAAAAAGCCTACTTTAAAAAAAGATTATGAGGGAGATTATGGGACGGCAAGACAAAAAAAATGACCACAACAGGAGAATTCATGTAGTATAGTTCTATTGGGAACTGGACTGTGATTATAGAGGAACATTAAGATCAGAGGAGAGATCTTAGAGGTCACCTAGTCCAATAGCTTAGATTAGAACCCTGTGGCTTCTGATGGAAAATCCAGTGCTCTTCCCACCAGATTGACTAGACAACATAAATCTTTCAAAATAGCCCACATAGACTACAAATCTAATGTAAGTGTGACCCCTAGAACCCTTCTCAGCCTTGGGACTCCAGTTAGCTGTCTCCTACTCCAGCTGTTTTGGGGGTCAGAACTGTCTCCAAGCCATAGCTCAAATTCTTGGCCCCAACCCTACTATGTTTACTTTTACTAGATATCCAGAGGACATATAAAGATTCTTAATGAAACAGCTGATAACAGAACATTTCCCCTATAAACCTCGAGCTCACTCTACTACAAGTATACACGCTCAGTGGGGAATTAAGGTCTGCACAGGAATTACATGTAGTATATACACGTAATGCAGAGTATGTATAGCCAGAGTACTTGCAGGAAGGGTTGCACACACAGAATAAGCGTGAACAGAGCACAGAAATGGAAGAGCAACTCATCTATTGGATGCTGGAAAGCTACCCACCTTATATCCAAGCTATTGTGAAATTGCATTGTTTCTATCTTTGCATTATCTCTGGGATCGATCCCCTTCTTTCTACTTACATAACTGCCATCCTAGTTCAGGTCTTATCACCTCTTACTGGAGTATTACAATAGCCTTTTGGTTGGTCTCCTTAACGCAAGACTCTCTCCCTTTCCAATCTGTTGTAAAGACTGTTCCTATGAACAGCTCCTATGAACAGCTATGAACAGTTCTGATCACATAGTATAATGAACCCTCTATTTATTCAGCAGTAAATTAAAGAAAAACATTCACAGAAACCAAAGTACAGCATTCACAATGTTATAACATAACAACTTATCATTAAAGTGACCACACAGTTTTCACCAAAGTAGCCACATAGTTTTAAATAAAAGATATCATTCAGTAAGTACTTAACTCAAATCATCCTTAAGAGGTACAAGATAAAGAATACAAAGTTCTCCCACCTGTGACAGTAGATCATGATCTTCTCAGTCAGCATTAAGTACCCAAGGAGAGGTTTTTTCATCTTGACTTGAGGCTGGCTCCCAAATTCCATGGTTCCTCTTCATGGGTCCAGCTCCTGCCTGAATCTACCCAACTGTCACCTGGATTCAAAGGCAGGCAGTTCTCAGCTCCTCATCCAGTTCCTCATTTAGTTCCATATTGAAGTTCACAGTGTCCAGTCTACCTCAAGTCCTTCGAAGTTTCTGTTTCTGGGAAAACAAAGCTTAACAGAGCCAAAATAACATTCATCCACATTGCTGGCACCATCATCCATTCACTGTCTGCCTGTGAAATCAGCAGAGACCCACAAACAAGGTCTGAGAGGTCAACACAAATCATCAGTAAAGTCCCAGGACTTCCAAAACCCTCCTCCAGGACTTCTGTAAACAGACAACAAGAAAATCCTCTTTTAGGGCTTCCAGTAAGGTCCTAGGGCTTATGTACAAAGTATTACAAACACAAATAAACACAGAGAGAATAAACAGAGTGCCAGGATACCACAAGTTTTCTTCTTCTCAACTCTGCCACCACTAGTGTTCCCTTCTCAGTTTTGCTCTCTCCCAGCTTGTGCTCAGCTTTTTATCTGGTCATCAGCTCCTCCCTGTTCCTCCCACCTCTTATGTCCTTCCTATTTCTGTCTTTGGCAAGCCCCTCCCACTGTGGGTTTCACAAGCTCTGTTTCTTAACAAACACTTGATGTAATCATGGACAATGCTCAAAAGAAACTTGAACTGAAACAAGGTGTTAAATAATCAAATAGCTGAAACAAGGCACTAAGTATTTCTTTGCTTGCCATCACATCTGTCCAGAACTCAGCTGCCAAAATAATTTTCCTAAGGAATAGGTCTGTGTCTTTTCCCAATTCATTAAACTCCAGTGTCTCTCTGTTACCTCCAGGATCAAATATAAAATCCTCTGCTTGACATTTAAAGCCCTTCACAACCTGGCCTCTTCCTATCTTTCCAGTTATCTTACCCTTTGTTCTCCTTCATAAACTTTGTGATTCAACTACATTAGCCCACTTACTGCTCCTCACATGTAACATTCCATCTCCTGTCTCTTTACCTTCACACAGGATGTTTCTCATGCCTAGAATACTCTTCACTTCTGCTTCTTAGTTTCCCTGGCCTTTTCAAGACTCAGCTCAAATTCTGCTATGACATTTCATAGTCCATCCTAGCTGTTAGTGTCTTCTCTGAGATTAACTTCCATCAACTCTCTCTACATATTCTCTATATACCTAGTCATTTTCATGTTGTTCCCCATTAGCATGTGAATACTTTTATTTAAAAAATATTTTTTAGCATTCATTTAAAAAATTTGTGTTCCAAATTCTTTCCCTTTCTCTCTTTCCCCTCCTTAAGGAGTCAAGCAATTTGACATAGATTATACATGTAAAATCATGTAAAACATATTTCCATATGAGCCATGTTGCAAAAAATACACACAGACCAAAAACCCCCCAAGAAAAATAAAGTAAAAAAAGGATGTTTAGATCTGCCTTCAGACTCCATCAGCTCTTTCTCTGGAGGTGGATGGCATTTTTTATCATAAGTCCTTTAGGATTATCTTGGATCCCTGTATTGCTCAGAATAGCTAAATAATTCACAGTTGATCATAGTACAATACTACTGTTTTTACAGTGTTCTCACTTTACTTTTACATCACTTCATATAAATCTCAGGTTTTTCTGAAAGCATCCTAGTAACACAATAATAGCATTCCCTCACGATCATATAGCACAACTTGATCAGCCAGAATGTGAATACTTTGAAGGCAGGAACTGTTTTTATCTTTATTTGTGTCTGGAGAGCTTAACATAATAAATGGCACTTAGAAAGCACTTAATAAATGCTTCTTGACTAACTGACTATCTTTTGTTGATTTCATGTTAAGTTTCTGCTGGATCTTTTCTCTCTGCCAGGCATTCCTCTTTGCTGATTTCTTCATGCATTGCATTTCAGGTTGGCATTGGTTGATCTACCTTGCTGGGTATCATATATCTTCTCTAGCTGATCTTCAACAATCTAGATTTCATTAGGGTCATTTAATGCCCTGCTTAACATTCACTTGGGATGCTGTGGTTAGTAAGTTTCTCCCTTTCAGGGTTTACTACAGCTTTGTTAACAAGCTCTTTTATCCAAGTATAACAAAATAAAATAAAACTCTGGGTGGCACTATTTGACTTACATGCAAAAAAAGTTTATTTTTCTGATTAAAGAAGACAATCTTTAGATTTAAGTAAATGTAAGATGTATTCATATGGATATTCACATTCATTTGTATGGGCATAGCATTTGGGTTTCACAGAGTTCTGTGAGTTGTTTTACCATGTCTATATCTGCCAATGAGAGCACAATCTCTACATGGTCCATGATGCTGAGAGAAGTTCAGATTTTATCACCAACAGTGATGGTAATTTTGATATTCTTGTGTCATTAATGTTCACTATCCAGGTAACATCATGGAATTCTGGAAGAGAGATGAAGAAAAAGAGGGGACTCATCAGTGTGTGAGTTTTATCTCTAGGATCTCAAGTCTTGAATACATCATTCAGATTTTTCCTTGGTAGTTGTTCTCTGATTTGTGAAAGGTACTCTGAAAGACATTCTTTAACTCAGTTCAATTTAGAATTTGTCTTTAACATTTGTTAAGCCTAGAAATAAGGCTTATTGTAGAAACTCAGCATATTGTTGAAAGGCATTCAGCAAATGGACTATTTGGTTTCTTCTATGTGGATTGTTAGGTTGATATTTTTTCAGAGGCTATGGATTTCACTGAGGAGACCTTATAGTATTTTGGGACTTAGTGCAATCAGCATAAAATCCCAGGTAGACCACATCATCTATAGGACATTCCTCTTCCATTTGGACCCTGTGCAAGACATTCTCCTTGACTCTGGTGAACAACTTTGGTAAGCAAAGGATTGGTCTTCTCCAGTCCGGTGCACCTCTTATAAGAGAATGGTTAAATGCTTAAGAGAGGCATTTTTGGTGCTAATCTACTGCTGTAGGAATGCAGATTGAGAGGACTGGAAAGAAGTCAAAGATGGCAAGATAGTTCTATAGTGATAAGGAGTCATTTCAATATGTCTTGGCAGGAAACCAACTCTGACGTCAAATACTGAGATAATAACTCTTTACATCAGATGAAAAGTGGCTTATCCTACCATCTCTTTATAAAAGATGCATGTCAGCCAGAGGGCATTTCCATGAGTATTTATTTAGATAATTTTACAGGGTGAGAAAATGAACCTCCTGGCAATTCTAGCAGGGTAATGTAGATAATGAGGCCTGGATTGGGCTCTCTTTACAATCCTTTCTGCTTATTGAAATCCTTATTTTTTTTTCAAGATCCAATTAAATGCTACCTCCTACATAAAGCATTTTCTGAACCATCTCAGCTGGAAATTCTCTCTCCTTCCTGAATTTCTGATCCCTCTTTGTTGAAACTCTCCTTCAAACTTATCACACCTTACTTATATTACTGCTATTTGAGTTCATGTCATCCTCTCACTAACCTGTAAGTTCCTTGAAGGCACAGACTATGTCATTTTCATCTTTGTTGTCCTTGACCTGGTCCCTACCCTCACGGTGCTTACAATCCAAGAAAGGGGGAGCAATGAATACAACAAACATACAAAGAACTTACATTTCAATATTTCAATGAATCTATGATTTCTTTAACATGTTATATGCCTCTATTAGTAAAGATGGCATCTTCACTATCCACATATCTTTAGCCATGTCCTTCCATAAGTCTGCCATAAATAATTAATCCAAATATACTGGAGGCCTTTCAGTATAAGTTCCTTGAGATCAGGGACTATTTCATCTTTGCCTTTCTACCCTCATCACCTAGCACAGTATTAGACAAGTGCTTAATATATGCTTTTTAATTGATTTCACAGGTATTATGCAGCAATTGGGCTGCTGATCTATAATACTCTACTCTTTTTTCTTTGAGAGGGAAGGCAGGACAATTGGGATTAAGTGACTTGCCCAAGGTCACACAACTAGTAAATGTGTCATATGTCTGAGGTTGGATTTGAACTCAGGTCCTCCTGACTCCAGGGCTGGTGCTCTATTCACTGTGCCACCTAGCTGCCCCATAATAACCCACTCTTGATAAGTGTCTGGCTCTTCCCCTTTAACAAACATTTATTTCTTAGGTCGATAGGAAAACTTACTTCTTGTGTACAAATGATTTGGAGAAGTAGGTTTTCTACTTACATCTGCCCATCTAACTCTTCATTGCCATTTTGGTTACCTACAATTTTAAAATTTTGGAGACTGTGTTCCATGATTCATAGCCATATCATATTATTGGGAGCAAAAGATGAAGCTCTGTGTCAGGGAGCAGCTTGGGATCCCTGAAAGCACTGCCCAATTTTCTAAGAGTAATTCTGCTTTCTATTCAATTCCAGCCCCAGCCCCATTTATAGTGCCTGTCTAAGATCTCAGTGCTAATAGACTTAATCAATGGACTTCCCATGTCATAGTACAGATAACTTTTTTTATCCATTTGGTTTCTCCTATGGATTGTTAGGCTGATCTCTTTTGAGAGGCAATGGATCTTACCAAGGAGGCCTTACAGTATTCTGGGATTTAGTGCAATTGGCACAACATCACAGGAACACTAGGAGGATCCCATCAGGGCCTTCTTCTTCCATTTGGATTTTGTGTAAGACATTCTACTTCATTCTAGTGAACAACTTTGGTTAAATAAATATCTTCCTCTTCTGTATCTTTTTATGATGATAGCTAGAGGATCACTGAACAGAATCATTTCTGTGGCTGGATCTTGAAAAGAACCTTGTGGCATTCAAGTATTTGCTTGGGAGACACTTGTAGGAGAGCCTTTAGGGTTTCTTTGGTTCCATTGGACCAAATGCTTTTTTAAAATCAATGAACACAGTGGGACCTTGTATTCTCTACACCAGGGGTAGGGAACCTGTGTCTTTAAGGCCACATGTGGCCCTCTAGGTCCTTCAATGTGGCTCTTTAACTGAATCCAAACTTCATAGAACAAATCTCCTTAATAAAAGGACTTGGACTCAGTTAAAAGGCCACACCTGAGGACCTAGAAGGCCACAGGTTCCCCACCCCTGTTCTACACCTTTCAGTAAACTATTGTGAAGATGGGCTCTGCTTAAAATTGACTGTGAAAGCACTCCCCTTCTCATGTTTTCATCAAAGCTACGTTTTCTAGCTACATTTGTAGAACATTCTCATCAGGAGAAAGTAAGCTTATGGCTCAGTACTTACTGATGCCCTCTTAATCATCTTTGTTGTTCTGTTTTCTTTGGTGGGGCCTCATTTGGAATCTTTTCAAATCATCTGATATTCTTTCCTCTTTAAGATATCTTGCAAATTAAGCCCTCAATTCTTTCAACATTGTATCACCCTCCAGCACAAATTTCTTTTGTGTATACTTGATCTGGTCCATTGCTTTCCCTCATTTTATTTTCATCAGTGCCATTTCTATATCCTTATATAATATTAGGTATTAAGATTTTAAGACAATACACGTTGCAGTTCCATTATCATCCATGATGGGAATAGATTGAAATGATGACAAATCTGTTGTATTTTTTTTGTATATATTGTTAGTTCAGTTTCATCTCTTAATGCTTTGGTTGAATTGGATCTCATCCCAAGCTTTTCATAGACTCATTTTTCTTCCCCATTATTTCTCACTGTTTTGCAAGGCAATCCTGCTCATAATGTTTTGCCATTTTCCTCTGTTACATTTACAGATTTGTTTAGGCTCCATACTGGGTAGAGTATAAGCTTGGCTACCATATCTCTTTATTGGTAAGGAGACTGCATTTTCAGGCTAAAGTTTTTTCTAAGCTGAGGAAATTTCATGGGTTGTCACGGCCAAAGAGCAGTAGTCAGTAGTAGTAGTAGTAGTAGTAGTAGTAGTAGTAGTAGTAGTAGTAGTAGTAGTAATGGTAGTGGTAGTGGTAGTAGTACTGGTGGTAGTAGTGGTATTAGTGGTGGTGGTAGCAGTAGTTGTAGTAGTAGTAGTAATAGAATTAGTCAGATGGCATTTAGGGATCTCAAACTACCAGTGTAAGTACAGTTGGGAGAATGACCTCAGAGGAATTATTATATTATGATGTGCAAAATATAATATGTGCTTTGTAGGAAATTTTGAAATATGGTTCTGTATATTTGCATATGACTTCTGTATTTTCTCTATTATAAAAACATGGATAGGCAATTCTCTGTGCTATGTACCTGCACATGACTGATGCTATAGGCTTTGTGATGCCACTTATAATGATTCTACATATCATCTATACATTTGATCTATTTCATGTTACTCTTTTAACTTGATTGTGATGCAACATGATTCTATGTGTGGCCTTTGTATCCAGAAGAATTGACTATGCTTTTTTTATATGCAAACCAGCAGTAACCTTGAGGGAGACTGAATCAGTGGCAGCAATGGTGGTTTCCATATCTCTTAGCCCACAGATGGTGAGGGGGTTGGTCAGAAGGAGATTACAGAAGTCACTTTGCTGGCATCAGGGGCAGGACTCTGTTGCACTGCCTATACTTGGATCTGGGTTACAGTCCTGGGTCTCAGTCCTAGAGTGAGGAGGAGCACTAGGACACTAGGGCTTGGGCTATAAGGGAATTTGGACTCTGGTCAGAGTTCTAGGGCAGAAAAGATTGCTTGTAGTCATTTACAGATCAGAGCATAGGTCAGGAGAGTAGTAAACACAACTCTCCATAGTTCATACCACCTTGGAAGAACCCAAAATTTATAGGTTCCCAGCATCCTCTATGAAAACAGTTAGCTGTACACACACAAAAAATGAAGCTTGAAACAGTGCCCCCTCTACTCCAGAAACAGAGTCCCACTTTAGCATAAAGTTAAAATTCAAGAAATAGGCTGGAAAGTGAGCAAACAGCAGAAAAAGATCCTGACTATAGAAAGTTAATATAGTGACAAGGAAGATAAAAACTCAGAAGATAGCAAAGTTAAAACTGCTACATTTAAAACCTCAAATAAAAATATGGATTGGTCTCGCTCAGGCCATTGAAGAACTCAAAAAGATTTTAGAAATCAAGTAAGAGAGGTAGAGGAAAAATTAGGAAGAGAACTGAGAGTGATCAAAGAAGACCATGAAAAAAGAGTCAGTAGCTTGGTAAAGGAGGCACAAAAAAATACTGAAGAAAATAACACCTTAAACAACAAGATAGGTCAAATGGTAAAAGAGGAACAAAAAGCCAATGAAGAGAAGAATGCCTTGAAAAACAGAATTGGCCAAATGGAAAACAATATACAAAAATTCACTGAAGAAAAGAACTTCTTAAATAGTAGAACTGGCTAAATAGAAAAGGAAGAACAAAAACTCACTGAAGAAAATTATTCCTTAAAAATTAGAATTGGGTAAAAGGAAACTAATGACTTTTTGAGACATCAAGAAATGATAAAGCAAAATCAAAAGAATGAAAAAAAAATAAAATGTTAACTATCTTATTGGAAAAACAATTTCCAATGGAAAATATATACAAAAGAGATACTTTAAAAATTATTAAGGTAAACAGGAAAGAAAAATCATAAGGAATTCAATGTGGTTAAATTGTTTACTTTCCTACAGGTGAAAATGATACTTATAACTCCTAAAAACTTTCTCATTATTAGGGTAGTTAGAAGGAATATACATAGAGATTATGGGTATGAATTGAATATGATGGGATTATTGAAAAAAATACAATCAAGGGGTAAAAAAGGAATGCACTGGGAGAATGGGAAAGGGAGAGGTAGAATGGGGTAAATTATAACATAAAAGAGGTATGAAAGAGCTTTTACAACATATGAACCTTTCTCTCACTGGAACTGGATCAAAGAAGGAATAATATACACATTCATTTGGGGCAGAGAAGTTCATTTTACCCTGCAGGAAAGTAGGAGGAGAAGGGGTTATGAGAGGGGGAGGGGGACTGATAGAAGAGAGGTTGGTTTGGGGGTAGGAAAAAACGTCATAAAACACTTTTGAGAATGGACAGGGTGAAAGGTAAGAGAATAGGATAAATAGGGAAAATAGGATGGAGGGAAATGCATAGTAATCATAACTGTGGAAAAATTCAAAGCAAGTTTTTTTCTGATAAAGACATCATTTCTCAAATATATAGCGAAAGAGTCAAATTTATAGAAATTAGGCATTCCTCAATTGATAAGAGGTTAAAGGATATGAACAGGCAGTTTTCTGATGAAGTAATCAAAGCTCTCTATAGTCATATGAAAAAATGCTCTAAATCACTATTGAGAGAAATGCAAATTAAAACAACTCTGAGGTTGTTTTAATCTATCAGATTAACCTGTCAGATTGTCTGATATGACAGAAAAAGAAAATGAACAAATGTTGGAGGGGATGTGGGAAAATTGAGACACAAATGCATTTTTGGTGAAGTTGTACACCCATTCAACCATTCTATAGAGCAATTTGGAGCTATGCCCAAAGGACAATAAAACTATGCATATAGCCTTTGACCAAACAATAGCGCTACGAAAGGAAAAGGACTTATAAGTACAAACAAATTTATAGCAGCTCTTTTAGTGGTGGTAAACAATTGGAAATTGAGAGGATGCCCATCAATTGGGAAATGACTGAATAAGTTGTTGTATATGATTGTGCTATAAGAAATGATAAGTAGGATGCTCTCAGAAAAAGCCTGGAAAGGCTTATGTGAACTAATGGAAAGTGAAACGAGCAGAATCAGGAGAACCCTGTGTACAGTAACAGCAATATTGCATGATGATCAACTGTGAATGACTTAGCTATTCTTAGCAATACAGTGATCCAAGACAATTCTTTTTATTTCTTTCCTTTTTTTTGTAGGGCAATTGGGGTTAAGTGACTTGCCCAAGGTCACATGGCTAGTTTTTGTGTTAAGTGTCTGAGGCCAGATTTGAACTCAGGTCCTCCTGACTCCAGGGCCAGTGCTCTACTACTATGCCACCTAGCCACCCCATTCCAAGACAATTCTGAAGGACTTAAGTTGAAAAATGCTATCTCCAGAGAAAGAATTGATGGAGTCTCATTGCAGACTGAAGCAAACTTTTTCTTACTTTCTTTTTCTTGTTTTTTTTTTTGTCTCTGTTTTCTTTCACAACATGACTAACATGGAAATGTTTTATATGACTGCACACATATAACCTTTCTTTTCCTTTACAATAAGGGAAGGAGAGGGAGAGAAAATTTGGAACTAAAAATTTTTTAACAATGAATGTTAAAAATTGCTTTTACATGTAACGGGTGTGTGTGTGTGGAGTATTAAATGATAAAAAAAAAGAATGAACACGATAGAAATTCTCATGACTGAATTTTCCACGAGAATATGTGATTACAGGGCAGAGTAACTGGATCATGAGTGAAGGACACTAATTGGTATGGGGAGACTTCTGATAAGAAAAATGGGAGCCAGGTGGAGATGTAATCATGGAGGTATTGGCATATAGCAAGAATGATAGCAGCAATGCATCTGGCTTGTCAGTTGCTGAGAACAATAAAGTGAACTGAAGGAATATGGGGGAGAGGAAGAAAAGAGGGTGTGTGTGTGTGTGTGTGTGTGTGTGTGTGTGTGTGTGTGTGTGTGAATCTTCCACTGTGACTGAGGCTGTGGAAAATAGCAGATGCTGTGAAGTTTTTTTTTTTTTGGGGGGGGGGTAGTATAGGAATAGGAGAAGCAGACATTCAGATACCAGTAGTGAGTTTTTCCTTTGACATGATCACCCAAGAGACATTTATTATTCTCTTACCCACAAAAGGACAGGATCCTCAAGGCAATTTTTTAGCCACACTAATAATTTAGGAATGCAATTCTAATTTTGGGAGTGTTTGTATGTGTATTGTTTTGCTAATGTTTTAGACTCAATCAGGTATTTTACTTTTAAAATGTAAACTCCTTATGTGGTCAGTTACTTTGTTTATAAATTGAGCTTAGGTGATTTTTGAAGGGTTTTAGCTGAATTGGGATGGGATCACGAACCACATGAAGTATTCTTATCATCCAAATGTCTGATATTGAACCCATTAATCCATGTGAATTCAAAGTTGAATAGCATGTGAGAGTATGTTATAAAAGAGACTAGACTCAGATTTTCAAGTCTATGAGTATACAGGGTGTCCCTTGTCCCTAAAGTCTGTACACATAGGAAATGTCATTAACTATGCAAATTTTCAAGAAATTAAATAAATGAAAATTTCAACAACATTTTATTTAATTAGCATAAATTTTAGCCATGACAATTTCATATGGAATAAAAGCTTTCATTAGCTGTTGTGGACTATTTCCCATATTAATGAAATTAATCTAATTTAATTAATTAATGAGATTTCCTATGTGTCTCCTATATCTTCCTATGAAATCTAATTTATGCTAATTAAATAAAATGTTGTTGAAAATTTCATCCATTTCATTTCTTGAAAATATGCACAGATAGTGACATTTTCTATGTATTCAGGGTACTCTGTATATGTATATATAGATAATCTTACATATTGGATAATTTTTCTACCCTACAAGTGGTTTTATGATCTAATGGGGAGGGGGAGTTACAAAAAATGATCAATACTTTATGATATAGGGAAGAAATATATTCTTAAAATTTACTTGTGGAGGGAATTTCAATCTTACCATATCCTATTTCTGTCTTGACATCTATTACAAAATTGGAGAGTAGAAAAACTTTGACCCTAAAGTCATACATTTAAAGTAAAAACTATGTTTTGAATGTTGTTATTTCATCAGAAAATAGTCACAAAATAAATTGTGAAACAGCATCAGAATGCTCTGGTCAATACTTTATGAAATGTCAGTGCAAGGCTATAAGGTAATAGGAAACACTATAAATCAGCTAAGTCTCTCACTTTGGTCAAGGGTGGGCCTCGGAGAATGCGTACTCTGTTTATTTAAAAAAAACAAAACACCTAGAGGCAGCTAGGTGGCATAGTGAATAGAGCACTAGTACTGGAGTCAGGAGAACCTGAGTTCAAATCCAGCCTCAGACATCTGACACAATTACTAGCCATGTGACTTTGGGCAAGTCACAACCCCAATTCCCCCCCTGCCCCCCAAAAGAAAAGAAACAACATCTAGCAGAAGTATGAGCCCAGTTTAAAAGGATAAGAAATCTTGAGGGATGCGGCAAAACATGGAAGAAAGGCCACCTGAGTAGATGTTGAAGATGATAAAGAGAAGCAAGCCATGGATGACAGAGGAAGAAGTCAGTGCAAGCAAGGAGCCTTCCATAGAGTGGAGAGGTGCTCCTGGAGACTGGGAGAGACATACAAATGTGGAACCAACTTGGCCCTAATGTTTGGAGTTCTAATGCTCAGTGGGATGATATAGGCTAGCTGATGCTCTGAGACTGAGAAGAAGGGGATTGAAATAGAATTTTTCTCTCTTGCTACTGGGTTTTTGTTTTTGTTTTTTGCTTTTTGGAGGGCAATTGGGGTTAAGTAACTTGCCCAAGGTCACATGGCTAGGTTTTTGCTTGTGTGTGCGTTAAGTGTCTGAGGTCGGATCCGAACTCAGGTCCTTCTGACTATAGGGCTGACACTCTACTCACTGCGCCACCTAGCCGCTCCTTGCTACTGGGTTTTATTGGTAATATATAGAAATGCTAATGATTTACGTGGGTTTAGTTTGTGTCCTGCAAATTTGCTAAAGTTATTAATTATTTCAAGTAGTTTTTAGTTGATTCTTGGGGATTCTCTAAGCACACAATCATATCATCTGCATAGAGTGAAAATTTTGTTTCCTCAATGCCTATTCTAATTCATTCAATTTCTTTTTCTTCTCTTATTGCTAAAGTTAACATTTCTAGTACAGTCCTGAATAACAGTGGTGATGATGGGCACCCTTGTTTCACACCTAATCTTGTCCAAAAGGCTTCTAGCTTACCCCCATTACAGATAATGCTTGCTGATGGTTTTCGATAGCTACTACTTATCATTTTAAGGAAAGTTCCATTTATTCCTGTGCTCACCGGTTTTTAACGGGAATGGGTGCTGTATTTTGTCAACAGCTTTTGAAGAAGGTAATTTAACAGAAACTTTGCAGACACCACTCTCTGGCACTCTAATACCTTGTGGTCATGAGTTTAGAAAAATTCAGGGGTAGGGAATACATCCTTGAGGCCACATGTGGCCCTCTAGGTCCTTAAGTGTGGCCCTTTGACTGAATCCAAACTTCATAGAACAAATCCCCTTAATAAATGGATTTGTTGTATAAAACTTGGACTCAGTCAAAAGGTGACACCCAAGAACTCAGAAGGCCACAGGTTCCCCACCTCTCGTAGGGTTTCTTTCTCCCAAGAAGTTAGGAAGCCCAAGGATCACATAGGACTATGAGTCACCGGTTGCCTTAGAGGATCTAGGGAGACAACAGTTTCCTGAGCTTGCACATGATGGCACACTAGTTGCCTAATTCACACCCTTAATTATTTACCTTGCATGACATTCCTTCATTTTGTGGCTGAAATCCTTGAGATAGCTGACTATAATAGCTGCCTCCACTTCTTTTTTCTCCACTCTGTTCTTAACCTTGCAGTCTTGATTCTAAACTTCAACTTGATTCCAAACTCCAAAGTTACTAATGACCTTTAAATTGTCTAATCTAATGAGTTTTAATGAAATCCCAGTCTTCTTGACCTCAGTATAACATTTAATATTATGGATCACTCTCTTCCCCTTGATTCTCTCTTCTCTCTTGGTTTTCATGGCACTGGTTTTTCCTGGTTCACTTCCTACCTGTTTGACCAGTTCTTCTCGATCTCCTTTGCTAGACCTGCATCCATGTCTATTAAACATGGAATCCCAGGCCCTCTTCCCTTCTCCTTTTATATTATTTCACTTGGTGATCTCATCAGTTTCCATGGTTTCAATGATCATCTCTATGCAGATGATTCTCAGATATATTTGACTAATTATAACCTCTCTGCTGATCTCCAGTCTTGTGCTTCCAATTGATTTTAGATTGAGTTGGATATCCTGTAGAAATCTTAAGCTCAACATGTCCAAAACTGATCTCATTACCTTTTCCTTCTATTTCTCCCCTCTTCCTAACTTTCCTATAACTATCAAGGGCATCCTCCTCCTCCTCCCAGTCACTGGGCTAGTAACATAGGGATCCTTGCCTCCTCACTGTCCTCTACCTTCTCACCTCCTGTAGCCCAATCTGTTGCCAAGACCTGTTGTTTTCACCTTTTTCACATCTCTTATATGCAACCACTTCTCTCCTCAGACCCTGCAACCACCCTGATCACCTCATGCCTAGACTACTGCAATGTCCTACTGCTTGAATTCTCTCCTTGATCCATTCCATTCTCCTAGAGCTCTCTTCCTTTTCATTTTTATTTCCTAGTTTCCTTGGCTTCCTGCAAGTCTCAGCCAAAGTGACATCTTTTGTAAGGAGCTTTTGCCAGGCATTTTTAATCTTAGTACCTTCCCTCTAAGATTATCCCCAGTTTATCACACACACACACACACACACACACACCCCTCAATTTTTTTGTATGTCATTTTCCCTACTTGTCTGTGAGTTCCTTGAGAGGAGGGAATCTTTTGTTTTTAAACAGTTTTTCCCCCCTTTCTTGGTATACCCAGCAGTGATCACAGTGCCTCACACTGATGAGATATTTAATAAATGCTTATTGACTTAGTCTCATTCTATACAAAAGAAGAGACAAGTGAGATTTTTGTCTCTCCATTTCAGGTTTTTGTTGTTTTTGAGAATTTTAATTTTCTTTATTTCTTCTTGCTTTGATGTGTTATAAAAATCTTTTGGTTTGTTTGTTTCTTTTTCATCTACAAAATGAGGGATCAAAATCCTCTGGCCTGAAGAGCTTATTGCAATGCTTTAACAATTCCCAGACCTTTTAAAGTTGCCCAACCCTTCTTACATAGTTGTTCAATCTCAGTGATCTCCCTCAGTAAAAGTTCTTCTCGGTATGTATTTAGTGTTTAATATAAGGCAAATTAAAAGTGTGTTTTGGAATTCCAAGGTGGGGTAGGAGGGGTTTTGTGGTGTCTTTTAATAATAGGAGACACCCTGGGGTGTCACAAAACAGGGGCCGAGAAGTACTGCTGCATTCTATTTTAAGCCTCCTGTATCATAGGCTATTCTTTTGGAAAGTGAATGCTAGGGCCCCAAAGAGACAGACCAATAGAATTTGTTTCTTTCATGTATTGTCTAGAGCTTTAGAGGAAGAGAATTCATATCATTTTATAATTAACTATGAACCTCTTGCCTGTCTGGTTTCTGTCAGAATCTAAGCAAGGAGAGAGGCTGGAGAGGCAAGGTAAATGTGCTACATGCCCTTTTCTCCACATCATATCACACAGGACCACTTGATTTTATTTACCCCTGGGGGTGTATCTTAGTCCCAGACAGAATTATGGCAAGTCCCAGGCCTTGACTTGCCTGTTGCCATCACTCTTTCTTCCACTTGGATTTGTCTTCTCTGTCCTGTCACCCATCTGTTTTCTGCCATCATTTTGGCAGCTCTCATTAAGAGCTTGCTGTTTGGTCTCCCTGTCTCAAGTCACTCTACTCCCTCCTTCACTCAGTTATCAAAGTGATTTTCTTAAATTGCAAGACTGACCGACGTCACACTCCCACTCCCATTCAATCAACTCCAGTGCCTCCTATGGCCTCCAAGATCAAATATAGAACCCTCTGGTTGGCTTTTAAAGCCCTTCATAACAGGGCCTCTTCCTACCTTTCCAATCTTCTTACTAACACTTCCAGCCCTCCCCTACCCCATAGACTCTGTGATCCAGTGGCACTGGCCTCCTGACTTTGTACATACAACACTTCATCTCTATCCTCTGGGCATTTTCACTGGTTGACCTTCACGTCTGGAACTCTCCATCTCTTCATCTTTACCTCCAGGCTTCTTGCAAGCCTCAGCCCAAGTCCCACTTTCTGCAAGACATCATTGCCACCTTTCCTTAATCTTGTGCCTTCCCTCTGATAATCTTCCCAGTTCACCCTGAAAATATCCTGTTTGTCCATAACTGCATGTTCTCTCTCCCCTTAGATTAGGAGCTCCTTAAGAACAGGTCCTGGGTTTTGGGCCTTTCTTTGTTTCCCTAGCACTTAGGTACAGTCCAATGCCTGGCACAGAATAGGAGCCTACTAAACCCTAGCTGACTTGCTGACTTCACTTACATCTGTTGTAGAAAGAGATATGTTTGTTTCTACTCCTTTATTACTGTTGGCAATGAGCATACAAGACTCTTGTATACATACAAGACTCATGGCCCTCTGGCTTGATTTCTTCATCTGTAAAATAAGGGAGTTGTGAATAAAGGGGATGATAGCTAAGGTCCCATTTCTATTCTATAATCCTAAGGTTTTGAAGCCATTTTATACAGGGATTGTTACTGGTGGGAACAATGTAACAATTTTTGACCAACATTTATCAAATATATACTTACGTGGTTCAATGAATAGAGTGATGTACCTGGAATTAAGAAAAGCTGAGTTCAAATCTGGCCTCAGACACTTACTACCAGTGACTCTGAGTAAGTCATCTAACCATTGTCTGCCTTTATTCTTTAGCTATAAAATAGGGATAACAGTACCACATATATCCCAGGGTAGTTGTTAGGTTAAGATGAGACAATATTTATAAAATGTTCAGCACAGAGCCTGGCACACAGTAGGTGCTTAATAAATGCATATTATCTTCTTTTCCCTTTCCCTTACTATGAATGGAGAACTATAGTAGTAGTAGAGATAGAAAGCTTAGAAAAGTCATAATCCCTGTTACTATAAAGTTTACAGACTAGTAGAGGGTAAGATACATACATAGATGGAATAGAATGGAAAAGCATTTATTAAGTGCTTACCATGTCCAGATACTGTGCTGGGTGTTAAGATTACAAGCAGAAAAAAGAAACTCACTTTTTAACTGGGGGAGATCTTAGCTTCAGGGTAGAGGGAAATTCCCCATGGTCTTAGATGCACTATTGGGAATGGGATCTAGGCAGAAAGCGTTTGGGGCGAGGTTCTAGGGGAATCAGGGAGTCCCAGGGTGGTCTTGTGGACTCCATGTTCTGCTACTCTTTGGTGGTGTCTGGGCTGGGGATGGGGAGGGGGCAGTTTCTA
Organism: Gymnobelideus leadbeateri; assembly: GCA_011680675.1. Classification (NCBI taxonomy): domain Eukaryota; kingdom Metazoa; phylum Chordata; class Mammalia; order Diprotodontia; family Petauridae; genus Gymnobelideus; species Gymnobelideus leadbeateri. The sequence continues at coordinate 523,022 of WOXC01004916.1, read as the reverse complement.
ATGGTTTCTGAGCTGGAGGTGTTTTGGGGTGGGATAATTGGAGGATTTCTGTAGGGTCCCTTAGTAGTCCAGTAGGCTCTGCCTTCTGCTACACACTATTATGATCTCTGGGCAGGGTTGGAATAGGATGTTTATTAAACACACAGATATCTAAGGTACATAATAATACATGATAAATGCACCAAAGAGGTACAAAACAAGGCACTTTATGAAGTCTGGGGGCTGAGAGGAAATTCTCTTATCAGCCTCAAGAAACACCATTATAAAAAGTCTCCAAATCCTAAAAGGAAGAGAAGATTTGGGTTGTCAGTGATGAGTAAGTGCTGTCAGAGTCACTGGTTTGTAACCCTTTCACTAATCTATTTTTTGATTTAGTTCTAATATCCAAAGTGAGGCCACAATTTCCTAGGCGGCCCTCCCGAGCCCTTTGTATCATCTGCCCTCCCAATTTAAAATTCATAGTACTTAAAAAAAGTATTTGTGACGAATATGAATAGCTAAAGTCTCTCAGGTTTCAGCTTTTCCTCCCAAGCTTCCAAATATCATTCACTTGTCACCAACTCCCACTCTCAGTTGTAATAGCAGCTCTCGTGGCCTATAAATTCAGATGGAAGTAAAGTTGAGCTAATCTGGCCAATCTTATTCAGCATATTGTTGGGTAGAGACTTAAGGGAAGGTGAAGCTAGGTGGCACAGTAAATAGAGCACCAGCCCTGAAGTCAGGAGGACCTGATTTCAAATGTGACCTCAGACACTTGACACTTAACTAGCTATGTGACCTTGGGCAAGTCACTTAACCCCAATTGCTTTGCCTTCCCCCCCAAAAAAAGACTTAAGGGGAGATAAGAAATCAGAGATTTTAGAACTGGAAAAGACCTTAAAGATGACCCATTTCAGCCTTCTCATTTCACAGCCCAATGATTGAGCCCATTCCTTCTCCTTTGAGGTAAAGTGATTTGCCCAACGTCACAGAGATAGTTAGAAATAATAATAGTCAATCAACATTTATCATTTGCCTACTATGCACCAGGTACTGTGCTAAGCCTGGAGATAGAAAAAGAAGTAAAAGCCAGTCTCTGCCCTCAAGGTGCTTACAATCTAATAGGAGAAACAACATACAAACAAATATATACAAAGTATGTGGTTGTTGTTGGTCTTGCATTCTCCAAGAGTACCATGACGTCAAGAAGATGATGTCATGACTTGCAAGTGAATTGGATTTAAGTGAGGCAGGGCTGTGCAAGGTCACTAACCTCACTTTCTCCTCTGGAGCCATCTGGGTCCAGTGGCAAGATACGGATCAGGATAACTGGAGATGGCCCAGGATGCAGTGGGAGACCTTGACCTTTTTAAGCCAAGATCTTTCAAGTTCTCACTTTGACTGAGGCAACCTCTATTCAGTAACTAAGGCTAGTTAAGAAATAAGTCAAGGAATGGTCCCTTTTACTTAATAAAAAATCAATCTGGGAGGGGAAACCCCCAGGGTTTCTGGCTCAAAACAGAAACAATTACTATTTACATTCACTCTGAGCCCCCAGAGCTCAAACAATGACCACTAAGTGATGCTTAGGCTGGATAAAGCAAGTATATAAGGGATAAATAGGAAATAAATTAGCAGGGGAAACACTAGAATTAAGAGGGGATAGGGAATATTCAGGATGGCTGCTAGCACAGATTCTTAGATCTGCTTTACTAAGAAAGAGCTGTTTAAAGGGTCAATAATATTTTTAAATTACTTTTACTACTTCAGGGGAAAAGTAGCACCCTGAACTTCAGAGAAAATATAAGCAGAAAATACAGAGAAAATACAAGAAGAGAAATAAAGATCAACATACAGGCCTCTGATTGCCTGCATCAAATATACACTTTACATTCATCCCTGGATCAAGAGAGTCTTTACATCTAAGCAGCTGGGGGAGCTCTGAATATACTTTCACTCAGAATCTCAACCAGGGAGTCACAAGATCCTTTTCATAAGCGAGCCCCCAAGCAAAACACCAACTCAGAGTATATATATACACTTCACAGAGCCAGAAGACATCACAACCCTCCTGGCTCAGAGCTTAATTAGAACTTAGCAAAAGGTGTGCAAGCCTTCCTACAAACAAGGCTCCTCTAAGCAAGCTTCCCTTAATGGGCTCCATGTGAGGTCTACTAATGGATGGGGAAGTTCTTAAATCCCATTATTATTACAGAAGGCTTCCTATAAAAGGAGGTACTTAAAGGAAGCCAAAGAGGTCAGTAGATAAGGAAGGAGAGCCTTATAGTTGGGGGATAGTCAGAGAAAATGTCCAGAGTCAAGAGAAGAAGTGTCTTATTCATGGAACAATCAGGAGGCCAGACCACTGAATCAAAGAATATATGAGGGGAAGTAAAGTATATGAAGATTGGAAAGGTAGGAGGGGGCTAGGTTATGAAGGGCTTTCAAAGCCAAACAGGGCATTTTGTATTTGATCTTGGAGGCAATAGGGAGCCACTGAAATTTGCTGATGGGGGAAGAGGGTAACATCATAAGACCTGTGCTTTAGGAAAAGCACTTTAGTGTCTGAATAGAGGGTGGATTGGAGTGGGGGAGAGACTTGAGGCAGGCAGAGCTATCCGCAGGCTATTGCAATAATACAGGCATGAAGTTATGAGGGCCTGTTCCACAGACATGGCAGTGTCAGAGGAGTGAAGGCAGAATATTGGAGAGATGGAGAAATGGACAAATCTTGGTAATAGATTGGATGTGGTAGGTGAGAGAGTGTGAGAAAACCAGAAAGACTCCTAGTTACCAAGGGACTGAGAGGATAGTGTTGCCCTCTACAGTGATAGCAGGATAAGGATTCAAACTCAGTCTTCTAATTTGAAATCTACTCTTTTATCCCACCATAACAAAATGTATAGATATCCTAAATCACTGAAAGATGTGAGCATTAAAACTAAAAGTTTCAGCAACTAGTTAGAAGAACATTAGGTCAAACCACGGCTCCCCTCAATTCCAAACCTACTCTTGGCTCTGCCATCAACCCTCCCCCTGACCTGAAAGGAACATTTATTTGGAGAAAATAACATTTATAGGCACTATGTAAATAATAAATGGGATGACAATGTTTGATAACGTGGGTATATACATTCCTGATTATCTTCTGGAAGCTTTTAAAAGTATCATAAAATCTTACTATTCTGGCTTATGGTCTGTAATAAGAGAACATAAAAGCAAGACAAATATTTGTCTTCCCTCCTTGGTATTCATAGGTTTCTCTTTTATTCTTTCCTGTCTCCCCTATATAGATATGAAAGGAAACCAGTCAGGGATGTGCTGGAGCCAGCTGGTTAAAATTTCAGTATAAGCATTTACATCTCAGAAGTGAGCAAACTAAAAATCAAGGCTTGGCATATTGCTTGGCTGATTTTTCTAGACTTTAGAAAGTGATGGAAAAATGTTAATAATGCAGATTAAAATTAAAAGTATATAAGGTGTTCATCCCCCATCCCCAACAGAGCTTCTGTTAAACATTTACCAGTACACTCTTGAAACGAGCTCTGTACACCTGTGTGAAAAGTACCTAATTTAATTCAATTCAGTAAATATTTACTGGTAAGGAACTATGCTAAGACTAAAGATACATAGACAAAAATAGTCCTTGCCTCAAGCAGTTTATATTACTAGAAAGTAATATGTGGCACAGTGGATAGAGGCTGAGCCTGGAGGCAGGAAAACTCATCTTCCTGAGTTCAAATCTGGCCTCAGATACTTACTAGCTGTGTGACCCTGGGCAAGTCACTTAACCCTGTTTGCTTCTATTTCCTCATCTGTAAAATGAGCTGGAAAAGGAAATGGCAAACCACTCCAATATCTTTGCCAAGAAAATCCCAAATGAGATCACAAAGAATTGGACATGACTGAAAAATTACTGAACAGCAACAAAGTATGTACAAGGCAAATGCAGGTTATTTCAGAATGGACAGAAAACTAAAAATGGGGAGTTAAGGAAAGGCCCAGTATAGGAGGTGATCCCTGACTTAAGCCTGGAAAGAAACTGGGGATTTGAGGAGATAGAAGTGAATGAGTGCATTCCAAGCAGTGGGAGATCATCTCCACAAGGCCAGAGGTTTGACTGGAAGGCCAGTTTGCCTAGAATATAGATTCACTAAAGAAGAGTTATATGAAATAAGATTGGAAAGATAGGTGGGAACAAGTTTGTGGATTATTGCACAGGGGAGTGATATGACTAGACCTGTTTTTGAAATATTACTTTGACAACTCTATGGAGAATGCATTGGAACTAGTGAAATCTAGTTTCCACTGGAATATTTATATTCTGTGCCATAAACATTTTGTTTAGCTAGCTGTCCATTTTGGGAGTTGTTTTAGCTGTGTATGATGACATCATGGCAGATGTTTCAAATCCTACTATTGTTCAAAGCTGAATGAAAGTGAATGAGAGAAAAGAAGGAAATTTCTGAATGACTCATTTAGAAAAGATCTTATTTTAGTTCCAGATCTAAGATTCTCGCATACATTTAATGTCTTACCACATTTAGCTCCTCAGAAACTTCTTCGAAAGTTGCATCTGCATGTAATTTTTCACTGAAGGACTCGTGTTACTTGGTTTTGCTTTGCTCTCCAGCTCAGAAGTCTTTGTATCTCTGTAGGGTTAACATTTAATTGTTTCCACCATGACTGTTTAAAATGTTTAACAATGTGTTGCATAGGGTATGGGGCATGGAACTTGGAGTCAGGAAACCCTGGGCTCAAACCCCACCTCAGACACCTACTTGCTATGTGATCCTGGTGTCCTGGTGATGATGAGCAGCACCTTAAGGTTCACAAGATGCTTTGTAACTGTTATCCAGTTTGATTACAATATGAGCTAATTAGATCCCAATAGCCCCAGGACAGAGGTGCTATTATCATTTCCATTTTATAGATAAGGAAACTGAGGCAGGAAGAGACTTTTTTTTTAAAAGTGACTTGTGAAGAATCACACACTAGTAAGTACTTTTGGCTGAATTTGAACACAGATGTTCCTGACTTTCCATTCAGGGCTTTGTTCACTGTTGTTATGTCTGAGTCTCTGTGATCCCATCTTTCTTGGCAAAGATACTGGGCTGGCTTCCCATTTCCTTCTCCAACTCATTTTACAGATTAGGAACTGAGACAAACAGGGTTAAGTGACTTGCCCAGGTTCTCACAGCTAGTAAATGTCTGAAGTCAGATTTGAACTCATGAAGATGAGTCTTCCTGACTCCAAGCCCAGCGCTCTATCTACTGCACCACCTAGCTGCCTATTTGTCTAGTGTGCTAGTTAGCTGTTTTATAACCTCTCTTTAAAATTAGGGTTGGACCCGATGGCATCTAAAGAACTTTCTGGTTCTAAATCTGTGATCCTATGAGCAAAGAGAGCTCCTTTCAGATTCCTGGTTTATGACAATTCATATTATTTGGCTCACTTACTGATCAGTTAGGAATCATAATGGATTGAGTTTTGAGTTAGGAAGACCTGAGTTTGAATGCCATAATTTTATATTGTCTCAGGACTTTTTTCTGGAGGTGGCCCTGGTTTTTCAAAGGTTATGCCAATGGAGTGCAAGCCCTGATATGTCCTTCCCAGCTGGAAAGACACTGAGTATGGGGTTGGTCCAAAGATCAGTTGAGTCAAGCTCACCATTTTATCACCAGGGCTGTTAAAGGGTGATGGATATATTGTTCACAGCAATTCTTTGCTAGGACAATTCCAATTGGTTGTAATGGGATTGTGATTTGAACCAATGGAAGTAGACATTGAAAGCCACACATGTGACTTAACACTTTGAATTATTGAAGGAAATATGTAGAATAGTTGGCTACTTCTGTTGGTAGCACCACTATTTTTTATTTTTAAAAAGTCAATATGAGGTAAATAAAATGAATGATTTAGTCTTCATGATGTTTTAGGAAAATTTTTTAATTGTTTAACTGCTTCCTTTTAACAGAAATACGATATTTTAGATAGTCCCTTATTTTGGAGTAAACCTTTCTGTAAACATTCTGGGACATATCAATGATACTATATTAATTAACTGTGTAACAAAGGGAATAGCTGAGGTTCCATTCTAAAGGGTTATTTAAATATTCAGAAACTTGTGTGCTTAATGGTAAAAAGTTAACTTAAAATATAATATTACTTCCCTTGGTATCCAAAGGTAAAGAATGTTAATTGTTTAAGAAAAAAAAGGAATATGAAGAGGCTGTTTTATATCTAACTCAATTCTCCATTCCAGTCAGTCAGCAACACTTCCTATCTCTGGACCTCAGTTTTCCCATCTGTAAACTGAGGGCGTTGAACTAGATATTCTCAAAGTTCCCTTATAGATCCAAATATGCAAGTATATATTATAAATGGTATATAATGTGATGTAATAAATAGTAAGGACTTTTTTTTTGCTTTCTGGAGGGGGGAATGCAGGGCAATTGGGGTTAAGTGACTTTCCTAAGGTCACACAGCTAGTATGTGTAAAGTTTCTGAGGCCAGATTTGAATTCAGGTCCTCCTGACTCTAGGGCTGGTGCTCTACTCACTGTGCTACCTAGCTGCCCCTAGGACTTATTTTTAAATTATTATTATTATTATTATTATTATTATTATTATTATTATTGCTTTTTTTTTGGAGGGGGCAACTGGGGTTAAGTGACTTGCCAAGGTCACATGGCTAGTAAGTGTTAAGAGTCTGAGGCTGAATTTTAAGATTTATCTCAGATTCTCTCCCAAAATTATAAGAAGAATATTTTTTCCCTGCAGAGGAACTCTTAAAAAACATTTAGAAAAAAATATTTTTCCCCTCAGAGAAATATTTAGGGCTCCTTAAAATGTGAAATTCTAAAGGGAAAGAAAAAAACTGTTGTGTTACATTAAAATTATTGCCGTTATTTTTTTTTATTGGTGACTTTTCAATCTATATACCTTCTTATCTCTCTATTACAAAAATATTTCTTTATTGCAATTGAGAAGTAAATAGTATAGTTATTTTCATTTTACAGATGAGATTAAGGCTCAGAAAATGAAGGGACCTGTCCATCCAATGTCATGGATAGGGAATTCCAGAGGTAAGATTTAAACCTGTGTCTTCCGAGCCAAGTCTAATGTTCTTTCAACTATATCAAGCTACATTGGCATATTATTGTTCTTTTAGTTAGGGTCATAGGATTTAGAGATAGAAGAGTTTTGGATTAGATTTTCTATTTTTTCCCGATAAGGCCAATGGAGCCCAAGAAGGTTGTGAGACTTGCCCAGGTTCACACAACTTCTTGTAGTGGTAGTGGTGGTAGCAGTGATACTACTACTACTACTACTACTACTACTACTACTACTACTACTACTACTACTACTACTACTACTAGCAGTAGCTCTAGTTGTAGAATAAGAAGAATCAGAAAAAGTAGAAGAAGAATTAGAAGAATCAGAAGAATCAAACTCAGAACATCTGGTTCCAAATTCAGTGTTTCACTATTCCTACCATTCCAAATCCTTTCTAATGCAGATAGACCTAAGGACAGTAAAACTATGTAATGTTTTTTTTAAATGGTATAAAATTGGGAACTCATTTGGTTTTTCTGGTTTGATCCCTGTAGGATAAAAATATTTTTACCGCATTTTTTTCCTTTGTTACCCTCACCCCACACTAATAATGGTTTCCAGAATGGTTCTAGTCTCTAATACAGTTAGTGATAAACTGTATAAAAACAGCAGCTGGGAAAGAAGCTGAAACTTGCTTGCCAGCTGCAGAGGCTGTTTGGTTTGGTTTATTTTTTAAAGAGATAGTGTAGCGTAAAGATGGCCCAGTTTGCTGATGAGTACCTCAGTTCTCAGAGAGGCATAACACTGTCACTTCACCAGAATGACCACAGTCTAACTTACCAGAGGTGTGATATTCTCTATATTTGTTCCTGACCAAAAGCTTTTGACTCAGCCCATCATTTTCTTTTTTTTGTGGGATCACATCTCCAATTTTATAACACGAGATAATGGAAAACTGGCATATGGTACACGAACACTTTTTAGACTGAATTAACAAAATAAAGAGGACAGCTAGATGTTGTAGTGGATAGAGTGCTGGGCCTGGAGTAAGGAAAACTCATATTCTTGAGTTCAGATCCCAGACACTTACCAGTTGTGTGAACATAAGCAAGTCACTTGACCCTGTTTGCTTCAGTTTCCTTATCTATAAAATGAGATGGGGAAGAAAATGGCAAACCACTCCAGTATCTTTGCTAAGAAAACCCCATATGGGGTCACAAAGAGTTGGACACGACTGAAATGACTCAACAACAAAAACAAAATATAACTATTCTGTACACTGGTACTGAATCTACAGATTGGTTATTTTTAGGAAAGGCACTTCAAAATTCCCTTCTGGGTGTTTGGAAAATGCCCTTTGCCTTGGAATAAGGGAACAAGCATTTATTAAGTGTCTATTATATGGCAGACACTGTGCTAAGTGCTTTATAAATATGATCTTGTTTAATTTTTAAAACAATCCTGTGAGATAAATGATATTATTCCTATTTTATAGTTGAGGAAATGGATCAGAGTAGGGGTTAAGAGACTTGCCTAGGGTCACACAGTTAGTATCTAAGGCTGGATTTAAACTCAGTTTTCTCTGACTCCAGGCCTTAGACTTTATCTCTTGGGCCACTAACCTCCTCAATTTTCATTCTGCAAAGGATTTAACTTAGGTAGGGGAATGCTTTGGATATGGCTAATTTGGTCATGGAGGACCATTCAGAACATTCTCAACAAATGGTCAACCAGCTTTCAGGGATAAGGAATTCACTGTTTGCCTGAGGCAGATGATTTTCCTTATGCCAAACCAAATCATCTTGTTTTAGTTGAATCCCAGAGAAGATTGCTCCAAGTCACACAGGTATTAAGTAGATAGGGTTCAAACTCAGGTGACCAAAATGCTTCTTCTACAACATCACAGTTCTGAGAGTTAGGACACTTTTCTGGAGGTCAACATCTACTTGTCACAAAGAATATGTCTTTTTCCATTTGCTATCTAGGAAGTCCCCAAAATGAAAAGCTTTGAAACTCTTAAAACTTCATTAATATATAATGAATTCTCACTTGGATATCCCTTACTTGGATAGCTTAGAAAGACCTCACTAATTCAGACCAATTTCATGGAAAGGCTTATTTCAAAGAAAGATTTTTCTTAAAGAAATATTTGAGTCCAAGAAATTAAATAGTTCTATTTCTTTAAAATTTGCACTATAGCCAGAAGCAATTCCCTAGTATAGATTTTTAGGGGAAATGCTTTAACAAGCACATAGCAAGTGTAATTAGATTCTTCTACCATATTGAGGGTTTTAGAAAATAGGACAACTTATTCCAAAATTGTCAATGAATAAAGTGTTATACAAATGAATTTTCTATATAACTGGTTTCCTACTTTAAGCACTGAAATGTATTCTAGTAATTTCTGTTTGAGAGGAATTGATTTAATAATTGTTAAACACTCAAGTGCAAATCGAGCTAATGGTAATTTGAAGATCTTCCCTGCCCCTTAATAGGCATTCTGCAGCCCTTGTCTCTCATCTCTCTAGCAAGAGGAGGCAAGTATCTTTCATCATCTTTTCTCTGGGACCAAGGTTGGTAAATTAATCTGAACTTAGATGTCTCTTAGTGTTGCTTTTGTTTGCATCATTGTTATTTTCTATAATGGTACTTGTTCTGCTTACTTCACCCTGTGTCAATTCATTCAGCTCTTCCCATGTTTCTCTGAATTCCTTACATCCATCATTTTCAGTAACATTCTATTGGATTCATATATCACAGTATATTCAGCCATTCTCCCATTCATTGGTACCCACTTGGTTTCCAATTTTTTGCTACCACAAAAGCGCTACTGTGAATATTATAGTTTATATATTACTATCCCACCTTTATGTCTTTGACTTCCTTGGAATATATCCTAAGTAGTAGGAAGACTGAACCAAAAGATGAAACATTTAATGACTTATTACATAATTCCAAATCATTTTCCAGATTGGTTGGATCAGTTCACAACTCTACCAAAGCTGAATTTTTTTAGTAATATCGGTGTTCATATTTTATCTGTCTCCTCTCTTCACATTGGCTTTCTCTTTAGGTATTGTATGTTGTGCACCTCATCAAACTACTCCTCTTTGTTGTTTTTATTCTGCCATCAGTATAACTTAGGAAAAATCAGGAAGTTGCCACAGGAAACTAGGTAACTAAACTTGTTTAATTCATCCGACATTCATTGAGTTCTCAGAGTTTCAAATTGTTATGGAAATCATAGGGAAGCACAAATGGCCTGTTTTCTCGAGTGTCCTTGTAGGCAAGGATCAGAACTACCTTGGGGATAAAAGTAGGGAAACGGAGCTCAAAATTGCTTCCTTCATCCAATGTTTTTCAGAATTAGGATTTCTGAAGACCCCATTTGCCCATGAAATATTGTTGAGCAACATCTCCACTAGGTGATTACCTTAAAAATGTATTTAAGGGGCCAATTCTTACACTTACACAACACTTTATACTTTTCAACTTCTAGAGCAGTCCTTCTCTAATGCCCCATTCCCTATGGGTTTGAGAAAGTGATTCTCAGTTCTTGATGACCATGTCAGGGGCTTGAATGTCCTATTGAACTAGAAAGGTTTCAAATACATAGAAACAGACTGCATGATTATTATCTGAGGATTACCCCTAGCTAAGTTCAGAGATTTGTCACATCAAGAAAACTCACTGTTTATAGCTTAGAATAAAAGTCAATAAAGATTTATTTCATATGTTGTTACACACCAAAGCAGGGAGAAAACATAAGTTAGCACCTAGACAAAGTGTATCTCTATGGGACAAGTGGACTTTTGAATATGTCACTTAATGCAGATATTTATAGGAAACAGAAAACATTGAGTCATACTGGTTAACAACTGATTTGTCACTGACTTTGGGGAAAGTTGGTAGCGTTTCAGAGGAGACAGACTTTCTAATCTGCTAGTCTGCCATTGGCCTCAGGGGTAGAGAGAAGAGGGAGTAAAGGGAGGCAAAAATAGGTGTAAGATGTAACTATTCATGGAGGTTGTTACAAAATGGCATTGCTCATGTCAAGACAGGGACAATACTGCTCTGCCCTCTCTCTGCTATCACAGACTCATCAATAGGTTGACTTTAAGGTGATGGATTTCTCAGTTACAACTTCCAAAGATCACATAAAGCAGTAGTGTTCTGATACTTTCTTTTTTTAGTATTATTCTTGGCAGTGAGGAAATGGGAACACTATGGTCAGGAGACTGGTGCATGTCTATGTGATTGCAAATGTAAGCTCCATACAATTCATGGCACACTTAGTCATAGTTTAAAGCACATTAGCTTTTGAGATCCATGGCTTTAGAGGCCAGTAATAGCACTGGTATGTGGAATACCCACACCAATGAAATCATGGAATCTTTAAACTCTGGACAGGTGCAAAAATATTGTATATTTAAATCACAAACTTTTAAAAGAATTTTCATGTTCACATATGGAGAAAGCAGTTTCAGTGGAATGATAAAATTGGAAGTCAGATTGTAAAGTGTTAAGAGATTGAGAGAAAAGATAGTGGAGGCATCTATTGGTAGATTATCTTTTTGAGGAGGTTAGACACAGAGGGAAGAAGAGATATAGGATAACTAACAGGGATGGAAGGGTCAAGTGAGGATCTTTTCCAGATAGGGGAGATGTGGACATGTTTGGAGGAAGTAGGAAATGAGCCAGTAGAGAGAGAGGGATTGAAAATAAGTAATGAGTGAGGATAAAAAAGAGGGCCAGTCTGTTGGAGGAGATGGGATAGAATGAGATTGCTTGAACAAGTAGAGGTATTAGCCTTGGTAAAGGAGTAAAGCCACCTGATCATGTGAGACAGGGTGAAGAAGGAGATAGTGGTATAAGGCACATGACTGATATGAGATGAGGAAGAGGGGGGGAGAGGGAGCTCATGATGAATGGTCTCAGTTTTTTTCCTGTAAAATTTGAGGCAAGGTTCTCAACTGAGGATATGGGGAGAGGGAACCATGGGATGGTTGAGGAGGGGTGAAAATGTTAGGAAGAGCTGTTGAAGAGAGTGAGATAATGATTTCATAAGGCAAGATTAGGAGGACTGCCTAGCAGCAGTGAGGGCCCAGTTGAGGTTCTGTATCATAAATTTGTAGTAGACTCAATCAGAATGGTCATATGGTTTTCTCCACCTTTGTTCAAAAGCCCATGTGTAAGAACAAAGGTGCTGAATGGTGGGAGTGACCCAAGGCTAAAGCTTGGCAGGACACGGGTGGTAATATGATAAGAGGTTGGGAACTCAAGAAAAGAAGACAGTGTAGAGTTGTACTGGTACACCAAGAGGCCAAGACAGGAAAAGAGAGAGTAGCTAGTGTAGAGGTGATAGCCTAGGAGAGAAGGGAAGGGTTGAGGGACTGAAAGTCATGATGTGAATGAAGGGCAGGATTTGCTAAGAGAAGGCAGTGGGAGAGTTGGAAAGCCAATAGATTGTCAGATAAGGGGATTTTAGAATTCTTAAACAGAGAGGTGGTTGGGTGTTGGCAAGCTCAAGGATATCTTTATATGTGGCTGAGGTGAGATGAGGAGCAGGTCATGGGAAGTGAATAGTTTGAGGAACTGAGTGGTTAGGGTGTTAAAGGGAGAGTCAATATATATGCTGAAGATCCCAAGCATGAGGGCAGGAGTTGAGGAGGGAAAATTTGTGAGCCAGGTACCAAACTCGTTAAGGAAGGAAGGGGAGTAGCCTAGATAGCTGCAGACAGCAGCTACCAGCATGTTGATTAGGTAGTAGATATGTACTGCATGAAACTCAAAAAAAGGAGAGGTTATTGAATGATGGAGGTAGGGAGAGAACCTGGAAGTGCCAACGAGGAGCAAATATTCCAATTCCCCCATCTAAACCTGTGAGCTGAGGGGAGTGTGGGAAGGTGCAGCTAGTATTGGAAAGGGTGACTAGGGAAGCTGTCATCAGAGGTGAGTCAGGTTTCTGGTAGAAGATGGAAGGACTCAGAAAGGAAAGATTTTGGATAAAGAGAAATTCATTACCTATGCAACAGGCATTCTAGAGGGCACAGTAGAAGGGGCAGGTGGCATTTGGTTGGAACTTTGGAGTGGGAAGTTTGGAGAAGATGGAAATAAGGATTTGGGCAGCAGGGGACAGGGAATGGGATTTGGATGATGATCTAGAGGGGTTCAGGATCACTGGGATATGTAGGGTATGATCAGAATATTCATCATTAAGTGGAAGGCACCACTCCTTTTCTCAGGGGATGCTGGAGATCATGCTGGAGACAAGTAGAGTACAAAATGGAAGGAACACAGTCAGATGGTGAGATCTATCTATCTGTCTATCTATCTATCTATGCATATGTATGTATAGGTATGTATATAGATGTCTATGTAATATATTCATATTCATATATGTATATACATACATATACATATTAGAAGACAGCAATCTTGTCCCCTCTCACTTCTCTTTTCCATGCTAAACACCCCCCAGTAGTTTCAGTGGCTTTAGGATACAATATAAATTCTTCTGTTTAATATCCAAAATTCTTTACAATCTGGCTTCAATTCATCTTTCCAGGGTTATTACACACTATTCTTTTTCATACACTCTACATTCCAGCTAAACTGGTATAACTTATACCTCTTGTACAAAACATTCCATTTCCTCCCTGTCTGTGCCTGGCTTGTTCCCCATGCCTTGAATGCATTCCCCTTTTCAATTTGCCTCTAAGAATCCCTGGATTCCTTCAAAACTCATTTCAGTGCCATCTCCTATATTTGGCCTTTCCTGATCTCTCTAGCTGATAGCATCTCTGCTGAAATTACTGTATTTACTGTGTGTGTGTGTGTGTGTGTGTGTGTATGTGTGTGTGTATACACACATATATGTATATAGATAGATATTAACTCTCTATATTTGTGTGCACAATTTTTTCTTTTGATGTGATGACTATTTCACATCTGTCATATCCACAGTGCTCAGAATTATAACTCATCAAACTTCATGGTGTAGTGGAGGGGACTTTGGGTGCTTGAAAGCTATGCCAACCAATTGCCAACACTGGAAGGTTCTTGCTTGTAACATTTTCCCAGTGAGAGTCTGAGTCTGCTGTCTAATGATTAGAATAACTAAGTCACTCATAGAGTGACTGATTACCAGTAAGTTGACCATTAAATGAGAAATTCTTTGTCCAGGGAAATTTATAAAACAAAGAAAAATAAAAAACGAAAGGGGGGAATTGAGGGTGCCCCAAATGATACAATTTTAGACTCTCTATAAATGTTCACTGTTGATACTCTAAAGGTGAGACTTGTTCAGTGATAAACTGACAAAACTTATTGGAAGTATTAAAAGTCATAATGCATTCTAAGATAAATCAACCAAAAGAAGAGAAATTTTCAGCTAAATGGAAAGATGGCTCCAGGTTCTCCTTGGACAGCCAAAAAAGTTAGAGGTGGTGATTTCATCAAGCACCTAGAGGCAATAAAAACAGCATTTCATGGAATAATTGGTCTTTTCATATTGTAGTACAAATGATGATTACAAGCAAAAGGCATACAGTGAAGATGACTACAGCTTATGCATGAATATCTGTTTCAGAAGAGGAAGAGGGAGATTCTACCATGAATATGACATATATAATAATAAAGTAATATAATATATTAATAATATATACATAATTATACATATATTATATAATAATTATAAATATATAATTATGTAATAATTATACATATATAATAATAAAGTAACATAATAAACCAAATTATTTAAAACTTTATTTTGAGATAGTGAATTCAATGCAAAGATGAATCATAAGATAACAAAATGTAAGAAAATACAGAGGATTGAGAAATGAAAAATGTTGAAGTTTTGTAGACTACCCAGAAACCTCATGCCTACATGGTAACATTTCTTTTAATAGGAAGAGTTAGAAGGCAGTGGGCATGGCAAGCAGCAACCAATATTACAAAAAAGGAAACATTCTATCTTGATAAATAATGACTCAATACTCATGTCTTAGCAAAATAAACTGTGTGCAGTCAAACCAAGGACTAGTTAAAGACCAAAATCAACATCAAATTAGGAGTTATGGTGAGAAGACACTGCTCACAAAGTGCAACAACTTCAACCTATTCAAATCAAGTATTAGGCTGAAAAATGGAAAGTGGAAGGAAAGGCAAAGACTTTTATTATTACCAAATCCTGAAAATTAACAAATATAAGTGATGCCAAGAGGAGACCAAAAGAGCTCAGAAACCATCTTAACCAGCAGGCTCAGACTCTTTGCCAAGTGCACAGAGATGGTAGCCAAGGTCAATGCCCAGTTAGAATACAAATTCACTTATATAACAGTGAAGAGGATCATGGCCCAATTATCTCATAAAAACAGTGAAAGCAAACACAAGGTGACTGAGACCTTGGTGTGAAACCTAAGCCACATCCTTTTGAAAATTCATGGATGGTATTGGCAGGAAGACAAGAAATAGATGGAAAAAAAATGGAATTGATTTATGTTTCTATAATGCACTATTTTCATTATCAATGCCAGTGGAGCTACCCTATTTGGACCCTAAAACTTAGCTGAAAATGTGGTTTACATGAAAGTTGAAATGGTACTTATGAAAAAAAGTTAGGAAGAATGGCTGGAGCAGGTCAAATAAAATGCTAGGAAATACACATTGAAGGCAATACAAATCTTGAAGGTATTAAGACAGGGGTTCTTAATTTTTGTTTATGTTTCATAGAGACCTTTGGCAGTATGAGGAAGTCTATTTTTGGCTCAGAATAATATTTTTATGTAATTGAAATGCCAAATTTCAGTTAGAGGTTAGTAAAAGTAAAGATGTAATTGTTTTACCATCCAAGTACCTGGAGCCTCTAAAATCTGTTCATGGACTCCTTGGGGGAAGGGGGAACAGGAAGTCTGTGAAGTCTAGAATTAAGAATCTGTGCATTAAGTAAATATTTTTAAAAGAGATCTTCTTGGAGATAGAGTAGAAAGAGACTAATAGAATGGAAAAATAACGGAAAATATTACTATCCCTCCAAAAAAAATACTTGATTGGCTATCAGCAATTACCAATGCATATACCTGCTTTCTTACTTTTATAAAATCTTTGGGAATGATCTATATATGTATTAAGAGTACCTGCGATGAAAATATTAGAACAAGTAGACTTAATTTCATATAGCTGATCACATATTTTTAATTGTACAAATGACTGGAAGGTTCAGATAATACCATATAAGATCCTGCTTTATTTCATTGAAAATTTTTAAAAAGCCCTTGACTTGGTAAAGCAAAACAGCCTCAAATGCTCTCTTCCAACAAGACTGCTTGATAAATGAAACCACAAAGATAGTTATTGCGCCCTGATTATTCATATCAGGTAAGGCATCAAAGATGTGCCCTACTCTTGTGGAGGATGTCTTACTCAGAATACAAATAGAAGGAATCCCTAGAAGCACTTGGGTCCTCCATGTACTCCTGTGTTGCTTATATAAATTCATTAAGCCCCAGAGCATTTGAGGGAATCTACAATGAGTTCTAAGATTTAAACGACATAATTCTGATAATTAACATAGGAAAAATCTAAATGGCTGAAAAAAGCCTATTTTCCAAATGTTAACATAGTTAGAAAATTAGAAATATATTTTGCAGTAGTACTGTAAGACAATAAGTTGGGTCCATAGTTAGAAGGGTATGGGCTAGATTACATATGGGGAAATTTCCAGTTCTTTTAATAATCCCAAACCCTAGCCAGCATAAATGTTCTCCCAGGGTTGCTTTATGGTTGTGAATTGTGGAACACTACAATCTTCAGTGGCATCAAAGTTACAAGTGACCTAAAGACCAATGGAACGGAGTATGGTGGACACCAAGAGACTGCAACATATTTGCAATGAGGACCTGTGAGAAGTGATATAAATAATATAATTCAAGAATATATGATTTGTGGGGAGCTAGGTGGCACAGTGAATAAAGCACGGGCACTTCCTCAGACACTTGATACAACTAGCTGTGTCACTTAACCCCAATTGCCCTGCCTTCCTCCCTCAAAAAAAGAAAAAAAAGAGAACATATGATTTGGGGAGGCCTGTCATATAGCAAGAGTAGATCGCAGATGAATGTTGAACTGGTAGGCATGAAGTGGAACAAGACCTAGAGTAAGGCCTATAGAATGCTGGAAAATGCTCTGTGGAAGCTCTAGGGAAGAATATAAAAAGATAATCTCATAGGATAAGGTATGTAAGATCCCATATTTTGAAACTTGTATTGATGGAAGGAATACTCACACCAATGGGTCTGCAGATGTGCTGAAGTAATTGTAACTCATTTCTGTAGTGCTTTTAGAGTTTACAAAGTACTTTTCCCCCCTCACTGTGGTATTTATTCAAAATAATGTTACTCAGTCATGTCCAACTCTTCATGACCTCATTTGGGGTTTTCTTGCAAAGACACTAGAGTGATTTGCCATTTCCTTCTCTAGCTCATTTTGCAGAAGAGGAAACTGAGGCAAAAAGGGTTAAGCGACTTTCCCAAAGTTGTACAGCTAGTAAGTATCTGAGGCTAGATTTGGACTCGTGAAGATGCATCTTCCTGACTCTAGACCTTGCGCTCTATGCAGCAACCTGCCTAGCTGCCCCATTCAAAAGAAGAGCAGTTATTTTAGTGCTTTGACTACAAAGTGCTCTACCTTATCTTATTTGAAAACTGTGAGGTGAGTGTTATTACTATTCTTATTTGTGTCAGACAGCTCGACATTATCTGAAGTAGGATTTAAAATCATGTCTTCCTGACTCTTAAGTCCAGCTTTCCAGTAAATATGTTGTGACATCTTTCCAAGTGAATTTAATTATTAGAATATAAGTTGAGTATACATTTTTATTTATTGGATATTTAACAGACTGTGAAGACTGTTAAAAATAAATTAAAATTAAATGCTTTCGGTGATGACCACAGAAATTTTTGAACCAGAATTCTAGACATTGAATCTTGCACTAAAGTTTTTGTCTTGATATAAAATACTTTCTCTCAACTGGAGGTGTGAGAAAAGCTCAAAAGGCCAAGAAATTGGCAGCGAGATGGTACAGTGGAAAGAGGGCTAAGTATGAAGTCAGAAGGACTTGAGTTCAAATATAAAGAAATCCTGCCGTAGATAATGTATGACCCTGGGCAAGTCACTTAACCCCTTTGCTTCAGTGTCCTCATCTGCTAAATGGGCATGATAACAGCACCTGCCTCCCAGGGTTGTTATGAAGATCAAATGAGGTAACTGTAAAGTGCCTGGCATATAGCAAGTGCTATGTAAATGTTAGTTTTTATTAGTTAAGAATTTACACATCTGCTGAATAACCCTTAAGGCTTTGTCTACTCATGAAATGAGGTGTGAAAATGAAACATTTGAAAACAACTCAGCCAAAATATGACTCCACTGAAATACTCGTGTAGCTATTTCAGGAGCACTGTACCTGCAATCTCTTTCTCTTCAAATGTGCTGCTTTGAGAATGCAAAGATACCCTCTCCACAAAGTCAATGGATTTTTGCAAACACACTTTATCAAGAGCCAATGACATAACTTAAAAAATAATTCACATTTATATAGCACTTTTAAAGCTTACAAAATGCTTTCCTCAAAACAATCCTTGTGATGTAGAGAGTGCAAATATTATCACATTTTGCAGATGAAAAAGTTTAAGTGATTTGTCCAAGGTCACACAGCTAGTATGAGACAATTTTATAGTTTGTTATTCCTTGAGAAGCTTTTATGGATAAGACGTATTAAAGAAAAGTCTATGAAGATAACCTTTAATGTGAACTGCTTGAATTTCTGTCATCTCTTCTAATTAATTTCTGTCTGCCTTAATTTCTGCCAATTTCTGCTTTCCAATTGATGTTCTTCTAGTTTAACATTTTTTTTTTTTTGCTTTTTGGAGGGGGGAGGGCAGGGCAATTGGGGTTAAGTGACTTGCTGGAGGTCACACAACTAGTAAGTGTTGTCTGAGGCCATATTTGAACTCAGGTCCTCCTGACTCCAGGGCTGGTGCTCTATTCACTGTGCCACCTAGCCACTCCTTAGTGTAACACTTTTAGACTTTATATTGATGCTTGTTGTCCAACCATCCTTTAGAACTATTTCAGTCCTTCATCTGCCAGCTTGCTTGTGGGAATTGTTGAGTTAATTCTCTACTGAAGGCACCTGGCCTGAATTTTGTTAAACCTTTAATGATGCACGCAGAAAAGAAATAGCTTTTTTTGTTTCTTCTCTTTTTTGATTTTAAATGGTGCCTTTGTCCACCTGTTCAGTGTTCTGTCTTGCTTTACATAGAGTGGGTCATGAATGGATGGTCCTTATGTATATCCCTCTCTGATCTCTTTACTCTTCCTCCCCAGTTCTGGGTTTAGACTGAGGATCATTCAACTTAAGATACAATAAAAGAAAACTGATCACTGACCCCTGCTTCTTGTTGATGGTGCAAGACCAAGTTTACTCACTGGAAAACAGCTAACTTTCTTTATTAAAGAAACTACTTCTGTTTCTCAGAATAAACATTAAAAAACAGCATAAACATTCAATTCATTTTCAACAAAGAGTAATTTGTTTTCATGTGGTAGAGATATACTTTTAATCACAGGCTGGTTTTTCCTTAGTGTTCACTAAAACCCCCTATTCTTGCCCTACTATGAATGTTGTTTCAGGAAATCCACTACAACGTTAACTGCATGATGAAAAAAACATTAGGAAGCCAGATTCCCCCCCACAAAGTCTATAAATGCTTTTTGGATAGCCATACCAATATTATGCTCTAGGAATGCAGAGAATTGGGTTTTGACTTCATTTCTATTGCATAAGTCCAAACTAGGCTATTGTTGCAAATTTAAAACTTACCCAAATGGCTAACTTAAAAAAAACCAAACAAACCAACCTCTCCACTGATAGTTGTTGCCTGGAAGAACTTTAGCTCTAACATCCTTCCTAAAATCCAGATACTACTTCAAAGTTTATGGCCATTTTGGAACAGTTCATTATGGAACTGTTTAGAATCTTTCCTTATCTTTTTTTTCATCATGTCTAAATTTTATCATGTCTAAATCATGAAATTATGTGCATATTTAAAAAGAAAATCACCCAACTATAACAGATAATTTATTTTTTATTGTAACTAGATTATTCAGCCTTAAGAAATGAATGTTTTTATACTAACAGTTACAAAAGGACTTTATAAGAGTCAGTTCCTCTTCAGCAGACAGGTAAAGTACGTGTCACAAACTTACAGATGGTAGAAATCATGTGGTGAGTTTTCCAGGGCCTCAGAACATCATCATAGTTGTGAAGTTCTACAGCAGATAGGTACCAAAGCCTGTTTGATGACTGCTCAGATATGAAGGCCCAACCTCCATCTTTTACTTTTCCCCATGGAACATTTAAAAGGCTCCCGAATAACTGCCCATCTGCTCTTGTCTTACCTACCACTGCAGGATCCTGATGTAGATGGAGAAATTGGAGCCTCTAAGTTGTGGGTCTTTAACCTTGGACCTGTAAACTTTATATAGTTTGATAGTTATTTAAATATCTTAATTCACTTTGTATTCCGATGTATTTTATTTTGTGCATTAAAATATATTATTCTGATGAATCCATAGGCTTCAGTAGACTGCCAAAGAGATATATGACTCACTAAAATGTTAAGAAGCTCTGCTCTAATCAAAGGTGGGTGACCCACTCAACTTCATGTTGTTTTCTGAAGGTGTAAGGTCCTGGTACTGGTTATTATTTCATTAGAACAAAATTTTAATTACTGAAGATCAATTTTTTACCACAGAGTCTAGGTCACATAAGCA
Organism: Gymnobelideus leadbeateri; assembly: GCA_011680675.1. NCBI lineage: Eukaryota > Metazoa > Chordata > Mammalia > Diprotodontia > Petauridae > Gymnobelideus > Gymnobelideus leadbeateri. Next base: position 502,145 of record WOXC01004916.1, on the reverse strand, counting down.
GCTAGGTGCTGTAGTGAATAGAATATTAAACTTTAAATTAGAGAAATTAGTTTGAATCCGACCCTGGGCAGTCAATTCACCTTTTCAGCCTCAGTTTCCACATCTTAAAATGGAAATAATGGCACCTACCTCCCAGAGTTATTGCTATCTATCTAATCACTTTGCAAACACTGAAATGCTTTATCAGTGTGTTAGTCCTTATTGTTATTGACATTACTGATGTTCTACCTGATATAAAGTGAGATTCCATAAGAGGATTTCTAGATGAGCAAAGGCTGGCTAGGAGTGGGGCCACTTGGGATACAAAACATATCTACTTGCCATTGGACTATCGCTGTCCAAGCCCTTAGGATTGAACTCTTTCTTCACATATTGCATCTTTATTTCCTTACATTTCTATTATTCCTTCTTGAAATGTTTCCTTAAAAATTCTCTCTCCCCTTTCTCTCTTCTCTCTCTTCCTCTTCCTTTCTCCCCTCCCCTCCTCTCACATCCACACCCACACTGACACACACACATCCACACCCCCCCCCACACTCTCCACTATCCTGTTCACCCACCCTGTATCACACATGGTGTGTATGACACATATCAATCACCCAGAGTTTTTTCTTTGGACCATGTATAATGCATTTACCCTATGTTCCTTGCTCCATTTATTTGGCTCCCAAATTTTCCTGCCCCTGCCCCTCCTTTACTCCAGAGGTTACTGGATATTCACAGACCAACATTTATTGACACGACAATATAGTACTATCAAGGACAAAACTGTTCTGTGTAGAAACTAGTTTGGGAAACTGCTACTTGAGGGAGGAAATGGTTAGAGGCTCTAAGAAGCATATGCTTCAGCTGCAACTCTCCATAAATGAAACCAAATCATAAATATATCATTTTGGTCAGCAGTGAATACCCAAGGGTGCAGGGGGCGGGGATCCTGTAGAAAAGAGACCAAAGCAGACAATATTTTATTAAGTGTAAATGAATCTGAGACATTTAGATAAGAGTTCTTTGAAATTACATAAACAAAATGCAAGGAGAACTGCTCTGGCTCAAATATGTTTTGAGCAAGACAAACTATGCTAGTCATGGGAACACAGTCTGAGACTCTGAGCCTTCAGTATGGCTAGCTTCACGTATCCCTATTACAGAGGTTGGTGGGGAGGGAAGGGTGGGGAAAGGGGAAACTGTCAAGAATGAGATTTCTTATTGGCAATAGTCCTCAGAGCTAATTTGACTGTATGTTTCTATTCCCAATGTGAACAGGATAATCATTACAAATAGAGACAGCTGGAAGAAATGATAAACCAGGGAACAGATCAGCTTTTATCGTACACTTTTGGATGCCCCTGTGCTCCCCTCACAACTTTGTGACTGCACTGTTTCCAAAGCTACCATAAAATCAAAAGAAAGGCATAATGACCTCATGCAACTTGGCAAACATACGCCCAAGATATCGCAATTAAGGCTACAAGGTGGCATGGGGGTATTGACAGTATTTTGAAAATGTACAGGTGTACTCCTGAGGGACCTAATGTGGAGCTATTAATGTGAATATTTTGGATAAATGGAGAGTAAATCATAGTAAAACATCATTACACAAGGATTTATGTGAATCATTTTTATTATCAATCCCAAAATACATAACAAGTAATTGTGTGAAGCAATGAACACTAAGGGGACCTTAAGGGGAAATCATCCATATCTTCTCAGATATAAGACATGACTAAAAGAAAAAAATACAATGTTTTAATCTTAGATGGCTAGATGTCATGAGCCAACAGAACTACAAGCTTTCTGATAATCTAATATATTGTTCGTTCTCATGTTCCGTGTTCCTCCTCACCTATCCTCCTCACCACCCCACACCTTTCTGCTTATATAATCCCTTTTTAAACATTCTAGATCATGGCTTTATAAAGGCAGTTATCCAAATGGATAGTACTATAAGGCAGAGGCCTTCTCCTTAGGCCAAGAAGACCAATATCCTGATGCAAGCCACATAGACATTAGCAATAGGCATATACCCTTTATTTTTAATCTCTGAACTTTCGATATCCTCCTCACCACCCCACACCTTTCTGCTTATATAATCCCTTTTTAAACATTCTAGATCATGGCTTTATAAAGGCAGTTATCCAAATGGATAGTACTATAAGGCAGAGGCCTTCTCCTTAGGCCAAGAAGACCAATATCCTGATGCAAGCCACATAGACATTAGCAATAGGCATATACCCTTTATTTTTAATCTCTGAACTTTCGATAGCCAAAGGTTAACAGCTGAGACAGCATAGTTTCAGATTACACAGTTTAGAAAATGATTATCCTATTGGGACTTCCCACTCATGAGATATTCTACGCAATTTTGCAAGTTTTAGGGATGAGAATAATTTGAGTGATGAGAAGCTGTCAGTGGGTTAAAAAACTCCTAACTAAATGCCTTCATATATCACTGACAGATACTGGAAATCCAGAGTAACTAAAGCTATGCAGAGTGTCCACTTTCAAGAGAATGTGTCCTGAAGTAGACAGACTGTCTAGATCACAGACTCATGATTTCCTTTCACAAGGTGCTTTTGGAAAAATGCATCCACATAAACAGCAGGAGTTGCAGACCTGCCACCTTGTGGGGCAGAAATGATGGAAAGAAGTAGTCTTCAGGCACTCTGTGCCAAAATGAAGACAAGACTTGCTTTGCTTTTGACCACTGCTTTTCCTCTTGGCTGCTTGGTTAATAAACCTTAGCCTGACCAATACCTCTGTCTCCTGCTTTGAGAAGCTGATATACCAAAGTCATAAGGAATTATTCTTTTTTGATAAAGAACCACCTTCTTGCTAGCTGCTGACCTCGTCTCCTATGTGATGAAGGCTGGGTACGGCACACTGGGATATCTTATTGTTCACTAGATTTGAATTTCCTCCTCCTGGATAAAAATAAAATCGTTAAGGTATGGTGAAATATAACTTGGAGAACATGGTGAAATCACTAGCAGGGAAGGCAAACGTTTTCTTGTAAACCTTAACTGCTATCACAATGTGGATATGGTAGATAGTGAGTTGTTCTTGGAAAAGGAAGACCTATATGCAAGTCCCGCTGCTAACATACTAACCAGGTGACTCTGGGCAAGTCCCATGCTCTCCATGACCAAAGCAACTCTAAAACAGTTAAGTTACAAAAGACCTGCTCATTTGTGTGGGTGAAAGCAATTCAACATTGGGAGTTCCTCACATCAATGCTATGACAGATCTGCAAACATTAAGGGAAACCAGACTTTCTGTAAAATCCAGCACTGTCAGTCCTAGGAATGTGGGTCTCTGAATATGATCACGGAGAAGGGTTATGAAGCTTGACTCTTGTGCCTTAACTTTTCCTAGAGGAAATGAGAGAGAGAGGGATCTTCATTTTTCATAATTCTCATTTGATTATGAATTTCATGTTATGGGAGTCTATTTTCTAGGGAGGGATGGAATCTCTAGTTATTTTTAAATAACAAGCAATGGATGTTGTGTGATATATGACATGGATGTGTGATATTTGGTTTTGGATATATATGGCAGGGAATTATTTGGCAACCAAAAGGCTTTTGGGACATTTCTAAATAACCGTACCATCTAATTCTTTATTGACTACTGCATAGATTTTCTTTTGTAAGCAGGTGCTTATCATTTTCATTAGACATCTGACCTATGCCAATAACTAAAAAGAAAGTGGGCACTGCATTTACAAACCCAACTAGGGACAGGCCTTTTAGTGTATGATGATGATTCTGAGGAAATTTTTATTCAATGGGAGGCCTGGTTGTCAATAGATGCTTGTGCTCTTGACTTTCTACAATGGAGAACTCAAAGAAGGGGCAGAGAATAATACTGAATTGACTAGTGAAAGAGGAACTGGTGAAAATTTTGCAAGCATGTATTTTTCTGATGCTATTAACATTTGTAAGTTGACACACACAGTGCATTTAAGCTACTACTGTCCTCCATGCCATCACCACTCCCTTCTTTCCCCATCCAAAGAAAGGCAGGTATGTTCAGTCACAGTGAGGGGACACATCAAGAGGCCTGCATTGGAAGCCTTTCCTTAACTTACCTCCTTTCTACTCATCTGTGACACAGAAACGTGAGAAGCACAGAGATAAAGTAATAGGGTATTAGCTGAAACTGAAAGGAAAGACAGTTAAGAAATACAAAATATGCAGAGAAATCAACAGAATAGTTTTATGAACAACAGATATGAAAGCTGAGAAGAAGATGAGAATATCAATGAAAGGGGAAAGAGGAAATGAAAGGACTGAATAATGAGGTGATGAAAACTGGTACAGAATTTGAGACTGGAGACTAAACCAGATAAAATCCCCCCCTTTAGTACTTAGTTTATGCTTTGATTGGCACAAATAACCCTTTAGCAAAAATCCAAATGGAAATATTTTTTACAAAGAGTTCCTATAAAATTGAGAAGCTGTTTTTTTCTTGGCTAAGGAACTCTCAAAGGGAAAAAAGGGAGAGAGAGTCATGAATAGGTTCTCCTCTGTAAAGAGCAGAATTCAGCATGATGTGCTTTTTTGCTGTTTAGTCATTCAGTTGTGTCTGACTCTATGTGACCCATCGACTTTTGTCCATGAGATTTTCTTGGTAGAGATACTTTGCCATTTCCTTCTCCAATGTACCCTCATTTTACAGATGAGGAACTGAGGTAAATAGAGCTTAAATGACTTGCCCAGTGTCACATAGCTAGTAAGTGTCTAATACCCTACCTGAACTCAGATCTTTCTGACTTCAAACTTGGTGCTCTTTCCACTGCCCCACCTAGCTTCCCCACAGTAAGTTCTAGGATCTGTCATATTTAAAATCTATAAATGATCTGCTGGAGTAACTGTACTTTGAAATCCAAGTTTGCACATGGTACTGCCAGGGTCCCATGATATCCGATTGCAAGGGTCCTACAGCTTTTGCTACAAGTAAGCCCAAGAGAACATGGGTATACAAGATGTTTTTGTTTTCAAACACAGAGTTTTGGACACTGTGACCCAAAGTCATCGCTATCCAGCACTACTGGCCGCATTTCACAATGTAGTTCAAATATGTAGCACATAGCTTAGTTCAGGTCCTTGCACTCTTCACATGGATAATTTAAATAGCTTCCTTATCAGTCTCTTTACCTTTAATCTGTCCTAAACTCTAAGTAATCTTTTAAAAGCACACATCTTAGCTTACTACCCCTTTGATCAAAAACCTTCAATTACTCCCCAGTGCATACTGGATAAAATAAAAATTCCTTAGAATGGCTTTCAAGGTCCTTCAGAATTTGACTCCAGCCTCTTTCCATTCTTATGAACACTCATTACCTGATACAATACATATCATAATCAGTGTAAAACACTTAAAGAAACCCTGAAACCTGAACTCACCTTGCATTTTCCTGCTGCCATGATCTTCCCAGCATGTGTAAGGTAGCTTGCCCTGCTCGTGGCCAGATTGTCTAAACATCCCCTTATGGGTACCAGAGAACCCTAAGGAAGGGGCAAGATCTAACACACCCATCCTTTAGGCAGAAGGTGTCCTGGCAGTCAGCATTACACTTAGAATGCCTTCTCCGGGTATATGTCTGTTAAAATCCTATCCCTTTAGCTTTATCTGAAATCCTACCCCCCTCCCCATTGATGAAACCTTCCCCAGTCATCCTGACCATAAGGAATTTCACACTTCTACATGCTCCCATAACATTTTGCAGTTTACCTCTTCTAATGCAATGCTCACATTCTGCCCTGTGTTACAGTCTGTCTTCTTATCTTTCTCATGACTAGACTGGAACATAATGAATGGAGTATGTGGAGGGGAATATTATGAAAAATATCTGGAAATTACCAAATGATGGATGAGCCTGAATGCTGGACAAAGGTATTTAGATTTTATTTACTAGGCAAGAAGGAGCCACTCCAGGTTTCTGAACAAAGGAGTAAGTCCAGAACTATGCAGAAGAAATATTTTTTTATGGCAGAATTATAAAGGACAAATCAGAAGGTTAGAGGAGAGGGGAGAAAGCGTGTTAGGAGGCTACTCCAGTCATCATCTATACAGATGATGAGGCGGTTTGCTACATGGGGAAGAGTGCTAGGCTTGGAGTCAGGAGAGCCTTGGATTCGAAGCCTGTCACTGGTGCTTCAATAATGTAATCTTGCTGAGCTATGGTTTCTTCATATGCCAGACTGGGATAATTGATATCCAGTATAGCCACATCACAGGGTTGTTCTGTGAATCAAATGAGCTAATGTATATAAAAGCCTTTGTAAACCTTCAAGTGCTGTATAAATGTCAGTACTTAATAAATGCTTGCTGATTTATTTACTGATTATTAAAGGTGGCAGTTGAAGTTGTAGGAATGGATAAGATTGCCAAAGGACAGAGTATCAAAAAAAAGAAATGAAGAGGGCCAAGAACAGATCCTTGAGGAACACACATATATAGAGGGTCAGGTAACAGGTGAGGTATGTGATAGTACTAGTGTTCCTTTCTCCCTCAACAGGGATTAATTTTCCCAAAAAAGTATCAAAGCTAGTTCCTGGGACTTGATTAGCTCCAGCTGCCTGGTCACTTAAGGGCACAAAAAATAGCACCTACATGGAGCTGGGGCCCTCTAACTTGATAAATGTCTGATGACCACTCGAGGTGCCATTCCCTATTGATTAGATGCATTTCCTGGGAGAGGTGAAGTGGTCTGAAGGGCTGATATAGCTTTGCTGCATATCCTTGCTTCCCATTGACATGGAGAGATTAGCTCATTGAGTTCTGCAGAAGGTTCCTGGGAGGTTAAACAAAGCGCCACATCCAACATTCTTTGGCTGCTGTTGACCATCTTGCAGAATTTGCACTGCCAGCATAATAAAACTGGAAGTGAACTGGCTCAATATATATCTAGCAACTAGATGCTGAGATTTTGGCTTCTAGGAGCTGTACAATGGAAGCAGAGGGGCTAGTGACTATAGAAGTGAAGGGATCTTTTCTTTTTTTTAAATTTAAACAAATGCTTTATTAACTTCTGTTTTACATCATTCATTTCCACCAGATTTTGAGTTACAATCATTTTCCCCCCGTTATTCCCCTATCCAACCTCCCAGGATAGCAGTCCCACAAGATATTGCTTCCTCCAATCTGCTCTCTCCCATACCTTCTCCCATACCCCCTTCGACTTTTCCATTAGAGGAAGGTGAATCTTTGTGTCCCAATGCCTGCACATCTTATCTCCCAATTACAAGCAAGAGTATTAATAATAGTATTTATATATATTTGAAACATTTAATGTTAAGACCTCGAATTTCAGATCCATTTCCTTCCTCCCTTGTCACCCATTCCCTCTGGGGAGATAAGTAATTCAGTATATGTTGTACAAGTCTAGCTATGCAAAACATTATCATAGTAGATATATTGTACAAGGCTGCTTATAATTCCCTCCCACTCATCCCACCCCCCACCTGGTCCATTCCCTACATGATCCTGTCCCTCTTCTATAGTGGGTACTTCCAACCTCCCCTTCCCCCAAGGATGCCCTCCCATCCATCATCCCTCCTCTCATCCCCCTTCCCCCTATTCTGCTGTAGGTTGAGATATCCCCTTTAGTATGTATGTCATTCTCTCCCTGAACCAAATTCAATGAGAATGTGGTTTTGCCTTTTTTGCCTTCCTATTCTCCCTCTCCCTTGCAACCACTTCCCCTTGCTTCTTCTACATGAGATAGTTTACCCTACCCTGTCTCTCCCCATCTCCTCTTGCCACTTTCCTCTCTCACCTCATAATTTCATCCCTTGAGTATTCTCCCTTCCCAACAAATTCAACCTATGCCCTCTATCCATATATCACTGTAACCATATACACACACATTCACATATGTACTCATATGACCACACACCCTTCTTCCATTATTTTCATAGTGAGAAAGATATCATCAGTCATAGTTTTGCTTTTCCATATAGGAATGTAAATAGTTCAACTTTGATAAGTTCCTTTTGATTTCTTTTCCCTGATTACCTTCTCAGGCATCTCTTGCTTCTTGTGTCTGGGTGTCAAATTTTCTATTAATTCTGGTTTTTTCCTCAAGAATGCTTGAAAGTCCTCTATTCCACTGAATGACCATATTTTCCCCTGAAACAAAATACTCAGTTTTGCTGGGTAGGTGACTCTTGGGTTCATTCCCAGCTCTTTTGCCCTCTGGAATATCATATTCCACACCCTTCGATCCCTCAGTGTAGAAGCTGCCAGGTCCTGGGCTATTCTGATTGTGTTTCCATCATGGGAAGTTTCAGCTTTGGTTGCTTCTTCCTGAGGAAGAGCCTGGAGGAGTACAGGGGCCTGAACAATTCTAGGTTGTATACCCTGGTCCACTGAGCAACAAATTAAGTGTGGATCCAGGACGTGTGATCAGAAGATTAAAATACTTAAGTACTTCCTGTGTGCAACACAGGGTAGCTAGGTGACACAATAGATAGAATGCTGGGCCTGGAGTCAGGAAGACTCTTCTTTCTGATTTCAAATCTGGCTCAGACAGTTACGAGTTATGTGACCCTGGGCAAGTCACTGCCTTAGTTTCCTCATCTGTAAAAAGAGCTGGAGAAGGAAGTAGCAAACCACTTTAGTATCTTTCCTAAGAAAACTCCAAATGGGTCATGAAGAGTTGGATGACTGAAATAATGGAACAACAAAAAGTATGTAAGGCTCTTCTTGAAAACCCTCCTCTGATGCTTCATTATCATTATATGGGCATGTGGGGGTGATTGAATTCTTGACTGCTATGCCAAATACTAGCAGGTTAGAAAAGCATTTGAGTGCTAGCTCTATGTGTATCTGCTGTACAAGAACCAATGAACCTCTCTGTATTTTGAGAGGCTGGTCCTTGGATAGCAGATATATTATGTACCTCTCTCTCTCTGTATATATACACACATACACATATGTACTGATCACTTGGTATGTAATGCCTCCTCCTATATAGATTTATATGTACATATAGGTATAGAAATTAGTGTGTGTGTGTATGTATAATATAAATATGTATCTAAATACACATATAAACAATCCTGGCAAGGCTTGTACTGGCTGCCTTGTGAAGAGACTTAAGTCACTAAAGACCCTGGGAGTTCTGTTTCTTCCCAACTGGATCAGGCCTGGCTTGTGCAGAGGATATTTAGAAAATCTCTTTGGAAAGAGGGAAAGGGGAGAAGGGCTGGCAGTAGCAGATGCTGCCTTTTCCTGGCTAGCTGAGTTTATTAAGAGAATCTAACAGAGAGTAACAGAATTCTGGCTTCTCTGAGAAACTGCTAGAACAACAAATAGTGAATCTACTCCACTCTCCTTTGCCTCATGCAATGGGAGACAAGGCTCATCACTAAGGGGTTTTTCCTATTTAGAAGTTTTACTTACTATTAATTTATATTTTAAACAATGTTTGCTAGAAAAAAAGAATTTTAAAATGATTTTTCAGATATTGTTTTTGCTTTTGATAGTGAGAGGAAAGGTAATTTGTGGGTAACTGATTATGCTAAATTCAACTGGCTGGGAGAACACCCTCTTCATCTGGCAAGCAACCAACTGCCTGGGGGCTCAGAACATTTTACTAGTTATTTGCAGTTTGTTATTTAAAGTTCTTTTTTTAGTTTTTAAATCATCACAAGCTAATCTCATAATCTGTAAGTAAACATGTCTTAGCTCCACTCACTGAAGGAAATGAGAGGAGAGGGCGGCAGAGACCTAGCAGAGACCTCTATAGAAGGTCACACTTTGACCCAATCAAGGTGACCTTTCCTGGTGTGTGTGTGTGTGTGTGTGTGTGTGTGTGTGTGTGTGTGTGTGTGTTTTAATGTGGTAGCAAATATATGGGCATTTTTTTCTTTCTTTAAATCCTTAACCAGGAAGACTTGGGTTCAAGGTACTGTGGCATAGCAGATAGAGACCCAATTCTGGAGTCAGGGACATTTGGCTCAAGTCCCATCCCTGACTCATATTAATTTTGTGTGATTCAAGAAAAGTCATTTAATCTCTCAGTGCCTGAGGAAATTCTCTCAGACTTTAACTTGTAAAGCAGGTACTGATATGTATTAGTAGAGAAAATATAACAAGAGCTAACATTTCCTCATCAGGAATTTCCTATGTCAATGACATCATAGATTTGGTCCAAACATATGTGTATATGTATATCTATATTTGTTACTGTGACTCATTAAACATTTGCTAAGGTGTGAAAGGACTGTTATTCACATTGGTAAAGGGAGAACCTATATGGATGAAATCACAGATCCCTGAAGTATTTGTATATGCCAAGGCTTAGACTCTTCCTCTGGGAAGAAGAGTAGAATCTTCCATTCAATTGAGAATGTAACCATATTTGGCTATGTTAACCCTACACATCTCAGTGATTCAGAAGCCCTATAGGTCATCATCCCAATCCCATTCCTAACTCCCTCCATTTAATTCCTTATTCTTATCGCACTCAAGTCTCCCACCCCAAAGTCCCAATCAAATGCCATCCAGCCCATCCACTATGGATTTTGCATAAGCAGAAAACTTGCCTTCATAAAATCTTTTCTTCTGCTACTCCACCTATCTTGTAGCAGTCACCAGAACTAGCTCCCTGCTGATGACACAGCCTCCATGGTCACCCTTTCCAGCACTGGCTGTGCCTTCCCTCAATCCTCTCAACTCACTGGTCAAGACAAGGCAGTTGGGATACTCCTTATTCTGCAGTGCTGCTTCCAGGTTCTTGCCCTACCTTCATCACACAGTAACCTCCCCTCCTTAGAGGTCCATATGGTCCACATCTTCCACCCACTCAAAATATCCTTGATCTGGCCGCATTCCACAAATGCATCATGTCCATGTTCAAGAATTCTGGGATCTCTTATCTAACCATATTCTCTCTTCTGGCTCTGCTTTCTCTTACTAAACGCTGTTCCTCCTCTGTGTCATGAACTTTGATCCCTTGACCCCTCGGTTCTCTTTCAGACCATCACTCCTGCACTATCTCTTCTCTTTTCCCTTTCTTGACCCCTTGGTGAACCAGTTCAACTCTCCTCTAGAATTTCTAGCCTCTCTTTCATATCACTTATTTCACCATTTCGAAGGCTTGACCTTAGATCATTCCTTTCACTACTGCATAAGTACTGCTGAATAAAGATAAAGAAAATAATACAACTCTACTGATTGAGTTCACAATAGTTTTATGTTATACAACCTCAACTGGGCCTTCACTGCTGTTAGACAATCATCTATTTACTTAATTCACTATCCCATTTTCCACAGTAGCTCTTCTAAACCTTTTCATTCTGCCCCAAACTTCCCCACCCCCAATAACTGAGAAGAAAAAATCCAGGCCCTTTACCATGACTCCCTCTTCTCCTTTCTCCCTCATCTCATATTATTCATATGGTTTTTGGCACTATCTCGTCCTTCATTCTTGTCTCACACAAAGAGGCAACCCTACTCTATATTAAGGCTAACCTCTCTGCCTTTATAAGCAATAGCATATTTAATTCTATCTTCTCCAACAGATTACCCCTTCTGTCATTTCTACTCTATTACTTATCTTCAATCTCTTGTCTACTGGCCCTTCCCCTTTTGCCCACAAAATGCCCATGTCTCCTCCATCCTCAAAAAACCCATCACATGATCCTTCTATCCCTGCTATCACATTATATCTCTTCTGCCCTTTGTGGCTAAAGTCCTTGAGAAGAACATCTACAACAGGTGCCCTCTACTTCCTCGCCTCACCTCTTCTTGACCCCCCTACAATCCATCTAACAATCTCGTCGTTCTACTGAAACTACTCTATCAACATTACTAATGATTTCCTTAATTGTCAAATCCAGTGATCTTTTCTTAATCCTCATTCTTCTTGAATTCACTTCAGTCTTTGACATTGTTGGATCACGCTGTTAAAATGTTCAAGATATGGCTCTCTCCTGGTTCTCCTCCTGCCTATCAGATTGCTCCTTCTCTGTCTCCTTTGCTGAATCCTCATCTGGGTCACACCCACCTACCACTGGTATCTCCAGAGTTCTTACCTGCACCCTCTTTTCTTCCCCCTATAAACTATTCCACTTGGTGATCTCATCAGTTCCCATGGATTTAATTATCATTTCTATGTTGATGATTCTCATCTACCTAGCTAGCTTTAACATTTTGCTGATCCTCAACATCACATTTCCATCTGCCATTCAGACATCTTGAACTGGATGGCCCATAGACATTTTAAACTCAATAGGTTCAAAATTAAACGCGTTATCTTTCCCTCTAATCCCTCTCCCCTACCTAGTACTGATAAAGACAACATAATCCTTCTAGTCCCTCAGGCTCACAAACTAGGTGTCCTTCTTAACCCTTCAGTATCTCTCACTTGCCACATCCAAACTGTTGCCAAGGCCCATCAATTTCACCTTTGTAACATCTCTTTAACATGCCCCATCCTTTCCTATGACACTGCCATCATCCTGGTGCAAGCCCTTATCACCTCATGCTTGGGTGAATGCAATAGCCTACTGGTTTCTTTGCCTGCCGTAAGTCTATCCTCACTTAATTCAGTCACCAAAGTGATTTTTCCTAAAGTGCAAGTCTGATCCCTACTTGATAAACTACAGTGGCTCCCTGTCACCTCCAGGATGAAATGAAATAACAAATCCTCTGTTTGGTGTTCAAAGCCCTTTATAACCTAGCCCCCTCATCTACCTTTCTAGTCTTATACCTCCCTCTCCCCCCTCCCTCTTTGCATCTTCCCTGCCTCTCTCCTTTCTCCCTTCCTCTCTCTCTCTCTCTCTCTCTCTCTCTCCCTCTCTCTCTCTCTCTCTCTTTCTCTCTCTCTCTCTCTGTCTCTGTCTCTCTGTCTCTCTGTCTCTCTCTCTCCCCCTCCCTCCCTCCCTCCACATACTTTTATTTGCAGTGACACTGGCCTCCTGGCTCTTCTATGAATGACATACTTGATCTCTTGGCTCCAGGTATTTTTTTCTGGCTGTCCCCCATGCCTGGAACATTCTCCCTCCTCATCTTCACCTCCTGGTTTCCCTCAAATAAAATCTCATCTTCTAAAGGCAATCTTTCCCAACCCTTCTTAATTCTGATGCCTCCCTTCTTTTAATTATTTCCTATTAATCCTGTATGTAGCTTGTTTGTACATATTTGTTTGCTTGTTGTCTCCTCCAGTAGCCTGTAAGCAGGGGCTGTTCCTTGCCTCTTTTTATATTCCCAATGCTTAGCACAGTGTCTGACTCACAGTAGGCACTTCATAAATGCTCATTAACTGACTGAAGCTCTAAATATATGGTTGAAATTTTGCAAGAAATACTCTAGCCCAGATCTTTTGCCGACATAGACTACTGATGACTCATAATGCCAGTTCTGACGATGCTACATATTCTAGCTTCTCATTTCATTTTTCTTTGACCCTCGTCTTCCAGTCTTTTCTAGGATATTTGCTACCACATGTTGCATGAGTTTGCCAAGTGGAGAAATAACCTAATTATTCTCTGCTACTCCTTCTGTTGTGTGAACTTTTGAGAAAGTTGTATATGCAGCTGGTTTTCATTTTTGCTACATCACTAAACCTATGCTATCCATTAGTCTCCCAATAACCCCCACCCCCCCATACCCATTGTAAGGCAAGGGAATCTGGAAGTTGTTGTCCTGGGGGTGGAACATGTTTTTAACTGCAGCACAGGAATGTGACTCATAGTCAAAGAACCTTGAATATAGTACGTTGCTTTTGTTTTGTTTGTTCTAAATTATTATTGTTAAATTTGTGATTTTGGAAATAGGCCCTCTTTATTTTGCAGCAAATATCAGCAATAAAATTTTTAGACTTTTCAATCTTCTGTTAGTGAAAGCAAAACATCTTTCACTGTTTATTAAAAAGATCAAGCAGAGTTAGTAATCATGAATGTTATCATCAGTACAAAAAGGGGAAATCAAAGCAAATCCAAACACTTCTTTACTTGTATTTTCTTCAGTCTCTAACTTGTCACTAAGGAATGTTTATAAATCTAGTGTGTACTAATGAGAGCTGAAAGATGCCTTTGTTTTAGAGAAGGATTATAGCATAATCTTTAGTGAAATGCTAAACTGTTAGGACATGTACACTTCACACTAATATGCTTTGGAAAGAAATTGTTTAGCTGACAGGAACTTCTTCATTCCCTCCTCTCTACCTCCCCCACAAATAAAAATTCCCAAATAACTTTTGTTTCAAGAAAATATCCTAGGATACAACAATGGCCAGATCTAAAGATACCACCCAGATGGTGGTGGAGGCTGTGAAAGATGGAGCTAAAATATCTTCAGGAGATTAGAACTTTGCAAAGTCGAATACTTGGGGCCTGTTTGGGGGAAAGAGGATTTAAATTTACTAATGTTACCAAAGTGAAGAGGATCATCTAAAAAAATTTAAGGCCATTTCCTAGTGAGTCCTATTAATAACAGTGGAGGTCATAAGAAATAAAGGGTTTTGGTGCTCAATGACCAAGGAGAATACTCAACAATATTTTCTCTCTCTCTCTCTGTCTCTTGTTAATCTCATGTCATTTTCTTGCCCTAGCGGTATGTAGTAAAATATACCAAAAGCTCTTACTCCTAAAATTAATGTCATTTAAGAATATTTTCCAGTCTGTACTGAGCCAGAAAACTGAAGTACAGTTGAATTATGGATATAAAAATATTTTCACAGATGACATAATAGTCCAGGGGATAGGCTCTGTGAAGGTCACTAACTCCCCAAGGGTGGTTGTACATACCTATCATGGGAAGTTGAAGGTGCTGGATAGTAAATGGTGATTAGTGGTAGTTATTAAGCCGTTTCAGTTGTGTCCGACTCTTTGTGATCCAATTTGGGGTTTTCTTGGTAAAGATACTGTAATGGTTTGCTATTTCCTTCTCCAGTTCATTTTACAGATGAGGAAACTGAGGCAAATAGGACTTGCCCAGAGTCAAAGAGGTGTCTGAGGCCAGACTTAAACTCAGGAAGAAGAGTCTCCCTGACTTCATGCTGGGTATTCTAACCACTGACTCACCTAGTTGCCCTGGCGGTAGGGAAAGTATAAAGGACTTGGAGGCTACACTAGAAAAAGAAAGAAGGAAGCTACTGAAAAACCCAGGAGTAGGCAATTAAAATTGATAATCAGTCTAGAATATTATGCTTGCTAGAAAGGCCTCAGAATCAAGAGCATGTGAAGATGATGAAAGGACACAGATAATAAAAGTGATAAAAAGTAGATTGGAGTTCCTAAATAAAGAGGAGCTGGTTCTGGACATTTCTGTAGTTAAAGTCTTGGGCATACTATGGAGTTGGGGTTTAGGTGGTTTTGTTTTTGACCTGAAATCAAGGGATGGATTTGAGTTCCAATCAGAAAAAGCCCTTGCTGATTCAGAGATCAAGGGAACTGAGAAAAATAGCTCAGACTAAGGATAACTTAGCAAAGAAGGCACAGTGACCAAAAATTAACTGGCTTAGCTAATGTTGAGAAGAGATTGTATTATTACTTTAAACTGTCTCAAAATACTAATATGTGGTCCTTGAACTTGTAACCTACCTACAGACATTTGTTTCTCCAGCTTTCCTAGCTCTGTAAGATACTCACTGTAAAACAGCTCCCTATTTGTGGCATAATGGAGTGAGCCCTCTGGGGAAGAGATAATAAAGAATAAGCCAAGAATTCCAAAGATAGAGTCCTTGGAAGAAAAATAAAACTATCTTTGCTCTTCTGAAGATGGCAGAAGAAAACTATTCAAATAAATAACGATGTGAATTGATCAGGGAACCTGATGTTTGTAAGCATTAGATCTTGTGGCATAGTGAAAGAATACTGGACTGAGAGTCAGGACACTGAGGTTCTAGACCTGCCCATATCACTAATTAGCTATGGGATCTTAGGCAAAGTGATTAACCTCTCCAGGGATGGGCAGATTAGATGCCAATCCTAATGTTCAATGAAACAGCAATTTTTAACATCCAAGTTTTCATTTTCTAAATGCCAAACATATTGACATTTTAATATTTCATGTAACAACATAGAGCAATCAAAGATAACTTCATGGCTTTAATTTAAATATTTTATAATTAATATATAGATAGATAGTGCTTCCTGAGAGGTAGACATGTCTCTTCATAGACTGAAGCATAAAATAGCTTTCTCAGTGTCAGCTGAAATAAATGTGTAATCCTGGAGAACATAATTGAAGTGTTATCACCAAATATAGTGTAATTTACAAAGGTCTTAGGTAAAAAGATTCCTGAAAGACCATGGTCAACCTGCCCTCCCCCCATTTCCTCCCCTCCATAATAAATTCCTAAGAAGGATCCTTAGAGCCAAATCTCATTTTCAAAATGTCTTTAGCCTCTCTCCACCCCTATAGTCCTCTAGATTAATTTTAAGAAACAATAATACATTTGATCCTTAAGGCAACTTTGGTAGTGTAAATATTGTTCTCCATTTTACAGATAAAGAGGATGAGTCTTATCCATGTAGCTAGTAAATAGCAGAGCAAAGACCTGAACCTAGGTCTTCTGACCTAGTAATGTTTCCATTATCTTCATACATTCCTACAATCCCATCTGATCCAACATAACATTTTCATAACAAGTTATTCCAACCTCATTCCCACTGTAAACTTATAGTACTGAATGGATACCATCAGTTGGTAAGCAATTTTCTGGACAGGGCTCAGCCCAGAACTTTAGGGATAGGTGAAGGCCATTTGTGATTACCTCTTCCCACTGTAGTTATGTACTGGGATTTCTGTTTAGTGGGTTAAAAAAAAAACAAAAAGCCCCCAACTCCCCACCCCAACCCAACCAAACAGCAAAACCAAACCAATAACAACAAGCCACTGAAGAAATTCATCATGATCCAAGCTTAAAAGACCATTTCATGGTAGAAGCAAGAGTTTCTAATGGAAAAAAAGATACCAAGAAAGATACATTTTGTATAAAAATGAACCTACAATCTTTTTCACCTGAATAATTTCAGATCATATATTAGTCCTTCTAGAGAAGTTTTATGTTTTATGCAGTACTAGGCACTGGGGGATAATAGTATAAAATTGAAGCTTGTTTCCTACCCTCTTGTACCTTGCTAGCTAATAGGGAAAACAAATAAATATAGATAGATCTTCCAATTTTTATGGGAAACTAATGACCTGAGGCTATTACAGAATGTCCAGTTCCACAATAAGCTTTAAAGAGGCTTCTAATGATATTTTTTCCCCCTAAGATAAAAAAAAATACACACATGATTTCTAACACTGTTACTCACCCCTGAAGATGGAGCTGATTTTCTGCTGATTCAGGTGGCTTGTATTCATAGTTTTGTTTCTTCGGGTTCCAGCAGACAAAGAGTAGGGGACTAAGAAGGGAAGATGGAATGAAGGAAACAAGTTAATGTTTCGAGATGAGATTTTTGTACTAAAACAAATTCTGCAATAAACTAAAACAACAAGAAGAAAGGATTTCCTTTTCATTTTCAAACCAAAGCCTTCAGAACAGCACTACATAGTGATTTGAGACATAGTCCTTAAGCTCTTGAATGCTTTTTAAACTACATGAAAGGAAACTTTTCATCATTAATAAGTTAAAGTTTTCAATAGGCTGATTTTAAAAAGGAAACAAATATGATATTTCAAGTCACAAATGATCACAGGTTGGGTGGGGGAGAGGCATGAATGCTATCAGTCCTGAACATGTATCCTTTATTATTATGCAAACATATTATGCAAACAATTTTACCAGCCAGAAAATTTCCTCATAAATTTCTATACATTCATATATTTAATAATACCATAATGATTAAATATCTGGTGGGGTGGGTGCTAGTACTCTAGTGAAATACACTACACTATTTTATAGTGAAATACACTACATTTTCTATTTTATTTTCTATTTTCCAAGTTTTAAAAATATTTCTGGTTCTGCTTTTGGTGCTTGGTAAAACTATGTTATTGGTCTTAGAAACACACTGAATGTCATGAGTTTTGTATCATTTAAACTTCTTCTACACATATAACAGGTATATGCAAAGTTGGTTGGTTGGAGGTGGTTGTTGTCCTTGGGTCTGGAAGAGTACCAAAATGGCATCAGTACGTTAAGAGTCAATTTACAGTGTGTCTGACTGTAACTGCTCAGACCTATGTGGGCTCGGACTATTCCACCACAGGTTGGACAAAAATAGTTCACATGAACTTTCAGGGTAGATTCTTTAACTTTTTTCATCTCACATTTCTTTTGAGCTACTTCAGTTCTGCTTTGCTCACATAGCACAGTGCCTTGTTTGATGTGGGTACACTATGCTGAGTGGTTCTGGGTCAGTGTCTCCCATGTCATAATCAATTCCAAAATTCTTCAGAGAGATCTTAAGAGTGTCTTTGTATTGGTTCTTCTGACCACCATGTGAATGCTTGGCTTATATGAGTTCTCTGTAAAATAGTCTCTTAGGCAAATGTACATTTGGCAGCCCATTGGAGTTGGGCTTTCTGCAGTAGAGTTTGAATGCTTGGAAATTTAGTTTGAGAAAGGACCTCAGTGTCCAGTAACTTATCCTGACAGGTGATCTCCAGAATCTTCCTAAGACCATTCAAAAGGAAGCAATTGAGTTTCCTGCCATGACACCGGTATACTATCCAGATTTCACAGATATACAACAATGATGTCAGCATAATGGCTCTGCAGATCTTCACTTTGGTAGTCAGTCTAATACCTCTTCTCTCCCAAACTTTCCTTTGGAGCCTCCCAGACACTGAATTAGCTCTGGCAATGCATGTGATCAACCTCATTATCAACATTTATATCCCTGGAAAGTATACTGTCAAGGTAAGTGAACTTATCCACAGTATTCAAAACTACTCCATTTGCTGTAACTGATGGTTCCACACATGGATGGTGTGGTGCTGGCTGGTGGAGCACATGTGTTTTCTTGGTGTTAATTTTTAGATCAAAATTGGCACAGATGCAAAGTAATTATTAAAAAAGGATGAATTTCAAAGGAGTCAGAGTGATTATATGGGGAACAATTTTTATGAACGTTCAAGGGCATCTCACACATACAATCATTGTCCATTGATGTCTCAATTTGGAAAGGAGAAGAATCTTAAAGGTAGACCAAGGATTACATTGGAGGAGATTAGAGAAGTTAGATTAAGTAGTAATTGATAAGAACTAAAGTTTAATGTGAAACCAGTAATTATTCTGTGTTCTTTATAGTTTTAATTTTGTTCTGTAGTGTTTCACTTGCTTTTTTTTTAGCAATAGAGATCAATTAACTATGAATGCTGTATTTTAATACTTTAAGGGGCCCATTTTGATTGCTGTAAGTTTTCCTCTATGAAGTACTTAGATAGTTGATAGCCTTTTGGTGATTACCTCCTCTGCACTTAGTCTGGTCCTCAGGTGACAGATACTTAAGTCTGTGTCTGGTTCTTTACTTGAAAACATGCAGTTCTAGCAGTGTTAGGAAAGTCCAGTGGCAAAGTTGCAGCTACAGTGTCACAGAATTATAAAGTTGGAAGGGACCTCATTAGACATATATATAGTACAACCCATATCTGAAAAGGATTTCTCACTACTACTTATTGATAAGTAATTATCCAGCCTCTGCTCTAAGATCTCCAGTGATGGTGAACCCATTATCTCATGAATATTCTGCTTTTATAAAAGTCTAACTGTTAGGAAGTTTTTCTAGACATCAAGTCTTAATTTTCCTTTTTGCAATGCCCCCCTTTTTATCCCGGTTATGATTTTGCCACCAAAAAAGAAACAAATAATTAAGACCTCTTCCACATGGCAGCCCTTCAAACACTTAAACATAGCTATCACATATTATCTGAATTCTCTCTTATCTAGGCTAAACATTTCCAATACCTTCTACTGATGGTAATATGCACGTAAAGCTGTTCACCATACTGGTTGCTCTCTAATTTATCAACGTCCTGTCCAAATGTTGTCTGACTGTGGCAGAGTACTGAGAGATTGTCATCTACTTATTCCTAAAAGCTATGTTTCTCCTAATGTAGCTCAAGCCTGCATTAAGTTTTGTATTTTTTTTTTTTGGTTGCCAAATTACATTGCTGAAAACAGCAGCATGAAAAACTCACACTTTGGCACAATGCTCCTTCCACCTTGGAAGCAGATTCCAACTCTAATATAAAGTTAAAAGTCAAGAAATAGGCTGGAAAATGAGCAAACAACAACAACAAAAAAGAATTTGACCACACAAAGTTGCTATTGTGACAGATCAAAGCAGAAGCTCAGAAGAAAACAACAAAGTCAAAACAGTGACATTCAAAGCCTTAAAGAAAAATGTGAACTGGTCTTCGGCCCAAAGAGATTTCTTGGAAGAGCTCAAAAATTATTTTAAAAATCAAATAAGAGGTAGAGGAAAAATTCGAGGAAAAATAAGAGTAATGTAAGAAAGTCATGAAAAAAAGAGTCAACATTTTGCTAAAGGAGGCACAAAAAAATTACTGAAGAAAATTAACACCTAAAAAAATAGAATAGGCCATTCACTAAAAAGAATGCCTTGAAAAGCAGAATTGGCCAAATGGAAAAAGATGTAAAAAAATTCACTAATGAGAAGAAATCCTTACAAAGCAGAATTGGTCAAATGGAAAAGGAAAAAATAATTCCTCAAAAATTAGGACTGGGCAATTAGAAGGACAATTTAAGGGTTATTGGACTACCTGAACATCATGAACATAGAAGAGCTAAGATATTCATCTTTAAAGAAATTTTCAAGGAAAACTATCCTGATATCCCAGAACCAGAAAATAAAATAGAAATAGAAGGAATCCACCAATCTCCTCCTGAAAGAGATCCCAAAATAATAACTCCTAGGAATATTATAGTCAAATTCTGGAGCTCTCAGGTCAAGGGGAAAATATTGCAAGCAGTCAGAAAGAAAAATTCAAATATCATGAAGTTATAGGATAACAAAAGATTTAGCAGTTTCTACAGTAAAGGATCAGAGGGCTTGGAATATGATATTCTGGAGGGCAAAGGAGCTAGGATCAGAATCAAGAATCACCTACCCAGCAAAACAGAGTATAATACTTCAGGGGAAAAAAGTCTACATTTACATAGAGGAGCTTCAAGCATTCCTGATGAAAAAATAAACCCAGCTGAACAGAAAATTTGACTTTCAAATACAAGGTTCTTGAGAAGCATAAAAAGGTAAAACAGAAAAGAGAAATCCTAAGGGATTCAATATAATTAAATAGTTTACATTCCTTCATGGGAAGATAATATTTGCAACTCATAAGAATTTTATTATCAAAGCAGTTAGAAGTATACATAGACAGAGGGCATAGGTGTGAGTTGACTATAATAGCATAATATCTAAAAAAATAAATTAAGGGTTTAGAAAAAGGGATGCACTGGGGGAAGGGAAAAGGGAAAATGGGATAAATTATTTCACATAAATGAGTTGTGAAAGAGTTTTTACAGTAGAGGGGGAAATGAGTGGCGGAGTAGAAAAAACACTTAAACTTGATTCTCACTGGAACTGGCTCAAAGGGGGAATAACATATATAGTAATTTGTATATAGAAATCTGTCTTGCTATACAAGGAAGTAGGAGGGGGAAGGGATAAGAGAAGAAGAGAAGGGGGACTGATAGAAGGGATATTGGATTGGGGGAGGTGATGGTCAGAAGGAACACTTTTGAGGAGGGACAGGGTAAAAAGGAGAGAGAGAGAGAGAGAGAGAGAGAGAGAGAGAGAGAGAGAGAGAGAGAAGAAAAATAGGATGGAGGGGAATACATAATTAGTAATCATAACTGTGAAAAAATTTACAGCAAATTTCTCTGATAAAGGTCTCATTTCACAATTATATAGAGAACTCAGTCAAATCTATAAGAATACAAGTCATTTCCAAACTCATAAATGGTCAAAGGATATAAATAGTTTTCAGATGAAGAAATCAAAGCTATCTAGTCATATAAAAATGCTCTAAACCATTACTGATTAGAGAAATGCAAATTAAAACAACTCTCAGGTGCTACCTCATATCTATCAGATTGGTTAATGTGACAGAAAAGAAAAATGACAAATGTTGGAGGGGATGTGGGAAAACTGGGACACTAAAATGCTTTTGGTGGATTTGTGGACTGATCTAACCATTCTGGTGAACAATTTGGAACTATGCTCAAAAGACTATAAAAGTGTGTAGACCCTTTGACCCAGAAATACCACTACTAGGTCTGTATCCCAAAGAGAAAAGGACCTCTCTGTACAAAATATAGTAGCTCTTTTTAGAGGTGGAAAAGAATTGATATTGAGGGTATGCCTATCAATTGGGGAATGATTGAACAAGTTGTGGTATATGATTGTGATGGAATACTATTATGCTCTAAGAAATGATGAGCAGAATACTTTTAGAAAAACTTAGAAAGACTTATATGAATTGATGCAAAGCAAAGTCGGCAAAAGCAGGAGAACAACGTACATAGTAACAGTAATATTGTATGAAGGATAAATGTGAATGGTTTAGCTATCCTCAGCAATATAATGACCCAAGACAATTCTGAAGGACTTATGATAAAATAAAATGCCATCTACCTCCAGAGAAAGAATGCAGATTGAAGCATACTTTTTTTTTTTTTTTTTTTTTTGAAGTGCATCAATCAACTTTTAATGTCCGAGGAATGGAGGCAGAGCAAGGGGGATGAGGAGGGGGGGGGGGGCAGCCACCCCTGCTCCAAGAGAATAAAGACAAAAAAGAGATGAACACAAACCTGACATTTTCAACTGGCCTTACAAGTCAAGGGGTAGGGGAGGACACAACAGGAACTCAAACATTTTTTAAAAAAATCTAATATCCAAGCAATTTATCACAGACAGCACATCCTTCACTGCCCAGTTTATAATACAAAGAACATCCTATCACTGCCCCACCCCACCCACCCCACCAATGCAGGTTTCCTCTAGCATTGTAAAGAAAGGTGGAAAGCACATTAGACTTGGGGGAGGATAGCCCATTCTGCCAGGACTTAAGCTTGAAAAAAGGAACTTCATTCATCCCTAATTCCCTGACATCTACCTCACCCCCATAATGGTATTTTGGACAAGACACAGGAAAATCAGTTCAAGGCATTAGCTTTTCCACTCTCACCTCAACTTCACAATTTCACTCTCCTTAAGCCTCTACAATCCCTTAAATTGAAGCCCTCTCTCCTCTCCCATTAGGGTTCCCCTGTTTCATGTCTTTCTGTACCCTTCATTTATGCTCCCATAGGAGCTCCCCAAAAATCACTTAACAAATCCACCAAAGCCACCAGCTCTGCTCCCCTAGCCTGGAAACACTGTCAAGTCACACCTTCTCTAGCCTACAACTGAGAACCAGCTCCAAAGATGACAGAGGCCAAAACTTCTCTGGTCATACAATTGTTCCTGGGCATCCATCCTGCCACTAGGTAGTTGAAGAGCTAAAGTGATACTGTGCCCAGATCACTCAGCTGCCCCACAATCATCTTCACCTATACCCCTCTACACAGACACACATACATACATTCTGTCTCTCTCAAAGACTCCTCAAATACAGAAAGGAAAGTTCAGACCCAAAGTCATTGGAAATTCCCTGGCCATCAGCTAACAGGAAGGCTAACCTAAGGGACTCTTCCAAGTGGAGAAAGAGTTCATGAGTTGAAGGTGGCCAGGTTGGGGATATGGAATGAGAGAAAATGGAATAATCTTGCCCCTAGCATCCTCCCAATCTGAGCACCAGCAGGAAAAAAAATAACCTAATGCACCAAATCCACAAAGACACACACACATACACACCTCTTAAGACACTCCCTTAAGCACTAATGAAGACAGCAAGACAAGTCTCTGCCCCCCACCCCCAACCCACAACAAATAGTTTCCAGGGTCTCTCTAGAGGATTCTCACCCCCTACCCAACTCACAATCCAAAAACATTTGGATTCACATTATGGGGGAACAAATCTCCCCTTTACTTTAGCCCTCCCCCCATCCCAACCCAAAAAATTATCCCCATCCCCCTAGCTTTCCTCAAGCCTTCCAAAGAAGGCATCCATTACTGGGAAAAATTAATTGAGCACTCCAAAATCCTGGGGGGGGGGTTGTTTCTCCTTTTAAGCTTTTAGGGGGATGAGATGTTTTGAGAGATATTTCCTAGTGCAATACAACCAAAGGGGGAGGGGGTATATCTTTTTTTTTAATTAAACAGAAAGCAGCCTTCTTCCCCAGGCAACTAAACAGAAGTAGGTTTTTTTGTTTTTTTTTTTTTTTACTGCAACATATACACATGAAGTTGAGTATACAATCCATGCAGTAGCACAGCCATTGGAGAGGAAATCCTGGTGCCAGCCTTCAGTGCATATAACAGTCCCAGCTCCGCCTGCCACCACCGCTGCCCGCCTCCACCACCGCGCCACCTAGCCGGACTTGAAGAGGAGGATTGCAACTTGACCCAAGTAAAAATAGATGAAATGCTTTGTCTCATGTGTGACGTAGCTGCCAAAATTTCGGCCCACAATACAATGCCACGTGGGGTTATATTTCTTGTCGAATTCCTTCTTGATATAGGCAGCAATGTCTTTCTCTATGTTGTATTTCTCCATAGCCTGCGTGGCACAGTCCACCGCATCCTGCTGCATGTCCTCAGACATGTCTGCGTTCTTGATCACTGCTTTCCGGTCAGACATGGCGGCACTTCACGGTGACAAGTCCTCGAACGCTGCTCCCTCAAGGGAGCAAAAACCAAAGGTGGTTGGCACGGGAGACGACGCGGGGGAGGGGGTGGGGGCAGGGGAAGGGGGACGGGGGCGGTGTCCCCTTGGCTGCTCCTGCAGCTACAGCCGCCGCAGGTCGCTCAGCTCCAGTGCCCCGGCCCCGGCCCCGGCCCTGAGCGCGCAGTCCTTACTTACTAGCTTGCTCCTTTCTCCCTCCCGCGCCCGCTCCCTCTCTCTCCCGGTGGGTAGGTGGCTCCCACGCGAGCACTACCTCCCTCAGCTCTCCTCAGCTCTGTCGCTCTGAAGCATACTTTTTAAAATTTTATTTTTCCTTTTCCTTTTTTTGTTCTTTGTTTTCTTTCACAACATGACTTGTATAGAAATGTGTTTTGTATGACTGCACATGTATTATGTGCCTTCTCAAGGAAGGGGTTAAGAAGGGAGGAAGAGAGAGAATTTGGAATCCAAAATAAAAAAAAACCAATGTTAAAAATTGTTTTTACATGTAATTGGACAAAAATATAATATTTAGGGGATAAAATGTTAAGCATCACAGGGTCAAGTACAAAACTGGAACACTTCACTACTGTGGCCAAGATGACATCAGATAACTAACAACTACCTTTGAATCTAGTAATTTAATTCTTTAGGACTCAAGATAATAAGATTTGACTTAAATAGTTCATATCTTTTTATGTTTTGTATAAAATTACTAAGAAAGATTTAATCAAATACATTGCTAAAATATAGATAAGCTATATTTACAACTGTCCTCTGATCATTTAGTTTAGTAAATTGTCAGAAAAGGAAATCTAGGGTACATGTCAGACTATTTCTAACATTTCTCTCTTTCCCTTATCATAAATTCTAGGCACAAGCAGTTACTTCAACCCAATGTTACCATTATTCTCACCTCTGCAACATCAATTCCTCTCTGTTAATTGATATGAATATTCAGCACAGAATTATTGCTTATTGGTTCCTCCAGCTGTTGAAGGATGAAATTCTCACTCATTAAGGCATTTCAATCAGTTATTAGCTAGTCTGTTTTTGGAAGAAGGGGCACTCTAGCAAATACACGGAAAATGAGCCCCTTAGCACTACATAACCTGTATTTGTGAGCTTTTTCTGGAATTGTTTTTTCTGTCTGGGTGGTCTATATTATATTCTGATAATGAAGCCATTTTTTTTTTGTTTCTGCCTTCTTTGATCTTCATTCCAATGCTCTACATCATGCTTTCTCCTTCTCCCCCAATGGCTCTTGAATTTCTTCACATGAATATACCTTATTAGCATACAATGCTATTCCCTATTCCTTTTTTGCCTGTTCTATTCTTCTTTGAATGAGGAGCTTTTAGGGCCATATTTCAGTTATATTTATTTATTTATTTTTGCTTTTTGGAGGGGGGAGGGCAAGGCAATTGGGGTTAAGTGACTTGCCCAAGGTCACACAGCTAGTATGTGTTAAGTGTCTGAGGTCAGATTTGAACTCAAGTCCTTTTGACTCCAGGGCCGGCAGCACTCTATTCACGGCGCCACCTAGCTGTCCTTTTCAGTTATATTTCAAACCAATATGTCTTAGTGAGAAATGTAAGGTTAAATTTATCTCCTTGCATTAAGATTTCTAATTCCTCTTACTGACTAGACTTTGGGCTTCTGTGCATAGATTGGAGGCCATAAAGTTTCCTACTGGTAGCTTTTAAATTTTTTTCTCCTGTGAACTTCTTTGTTTTTACAACTGCTTTTTTTCTTTCAACTTTTTCCAGTATCTATAGTTTATGTTGGAGAAATAAAGGTATTTTACCTCTTTTCACATATTTTTTTTAAGTTTAGAGCCCTCTTGATTATATTTGTCAGACTCCAGGCAAATACATTCTTGCCTGCCTTTGGCAGTAGCACTCTAAAGAATCTGGCATTACTATACTTTTAGCCAGGCTCCAGAAATCTTAATCCAGTTCTCAAACACCATATTCTTAGCCAGATGTTCACTTCACAGATAATTTTTCATTTTATTTTGGTATTACTTGCTTTTGATGGGATGCACTGAGGAAAATCAATTGTGTTTCTATGGTTTTTATTTTAGAGTCTGTGATTTTTGGCAAAACTTTTTAGGTTTCTTCTGGTAGTATCATTTCTGTCCATGTGAATCACCAGAACTTGGTAAGTAACATGTTCTGATAAATATTGGGAGATATCTCTTATATCTTGGATTCACACTCACAGGAAGACAACAGTCATGACTATTGTAATTTCTTCCATATCCTCAAGTAGGAAGTTATTCTTCTTTTCTTCATCTGACCCTTTCATTCGATGTTCTTTTGCAATGTTCTTCCATGTAATTGATTCTGTGGCTTAACTTTATCATCTTGAAGGACAAGAAGTTATTCCTCTTTAAAAATAGTTTCAATAGTTTCTCTAGATTTATGGCTGCCCTGATTGACAGTCTTCCACTTTTCAACCTCCTGATAATGATCAAGTTTCCCTTTGTCTATTTTGGATCCTCCCTGCCATCTCACTGAACACTTTATTGTCTCTGATAAACTGGAGAGACATTCCACTTATAAAATAGGTCAGTTGGCTATGGTAAAAATATAATCACATAATCCATGCAAGCCATAACAAACTCTTCTCCCTGATCTCCATACTGACTGAGCATTTCAGCCTTAAAAAGAAAACAAAAATACCCACCAAACTACTTATTGGTGTTTATATCCCACCTCCTGTACCTTCCTTTAGACTTTTTATAATCTTTATATACCTTGACTGCTACAACCAACTTCCTTTCCTTCATCACAACAACTTGATAAACACAATCTATACTTTCTTTATCCTTTGGGCTTAGTCCTAAAATATATTCCACCAATTTCTATGTTTTATTTACTAATTTACTTGTTTTACTTACTTTTTCTAACTTACCTTGCCTGATCTTTTCTCCTTTTCCTTCTCTGAATGTTTTTCCTTGATTCCTTTTCTTCAGCTCCTTATTCCTTAATCCTCTTTAATTCTGCTCTTCTTTCAACCTTCTTCCCAGGAGCCAAAAATAAGGAATAGAATCTAAACCTGAACATTGTTCTCCTTGAAATTTCTTCATTTCTCCTAAATTTCCCTTGAACAAACCCAATCTTTGGTCTTCTTGACAAGTCCAAAGCTTCTTGAGTTCTTTTTAGGCTTTTACTTTGTCCTTATTTCATTTTTCTCCTTTAACTTTTGTCTTACCAAAACTTGAAGTAAAAACTGTACCTGGAGAGACTATTCCCTTTCACATTTTGCTTAATATATCCCAAATTTATCTTTCCCCAATTCAATCTTGAATCTTCTTCATAAGCCCAAATTTTTCCAAACCACCTACACAATCATCTTATTATTCAACTCATTTTATTTCTCTCTTCTCCTACAATCCCCTTCCACAGATGCCACAAGTAGTCTGGTATAGACCCCCCAAACCCAGTGTCAGTTTCATGCTACAATGAGTCAATGGAGTAGGATTTTTAGTAAAGAGTATTACTATTTTTGTAGAAAAGAGGACTTTGGGGGGAGGAGCCAAGATTGCAGAGTAAAGGAAGTACTTAGCTGACTTAGCCCAACATTCCTCTCCAAACAACTTTAAAATAACACCTCAAATTGAAATCTGGAATGGCAGAGCCAACAAAAGGTCATGGTAAGACATTATTCTAGTCCAATACAATTAGGAGGTTAGAAAGAAAGATCTGTGACACAGGGTGATGGCTGGCCTGGAGCCCATGTGGATGCAACACCAATGATGGAAGTAGGTGGTGGCAGCAGAAACTGCAGCAGCTTTGGGAATTCTCAAGCCAGAGGCAGTAAGGCACCTACCAACTAGTCAGAAAGCAATTGCAGGTGACCCCTGTGTTAGCACAGGGTACAGAATAAGGTGCTATTTGGCAGCTCTACTGCCACTTCTGGGTCATGGTTCAAGGGTAGGAAGGAACAATTTTGGTTAAGAGGGTGTAGGAGCCCTGAGAAGCAGTATTGCTTTTGTTCACAAGGGATCAGAGACCCTGAATAGCAGTATTACTTCCAGTCCCAAGGGAAGAGCAGTATCACTTCTAGTTCCAGGGGAACAGGAACCTTGAGGAGCAGAAATGATTGCAATCCCAAGAAACCAGGGGCTCTTCCTGAGTAAAGACCAGAGCTCAGTCCAGGAGAGTAGTGACCACACCTCTCCCCAAATTGCATCACCTTGGAAGCACTGAAAACTTTCAATCCCCCCAATTCCCCCCTCCCTGAACTAGCTTTGAAAACAGCTGTGTGAAAAAAAGCCTGAAGGTTGGGACAGTGCCCTTTTCCACCAGGGAACAGAGCCCAACTTTAACATAACTTCAAAGTAAAAAAAATGGGCTGGGAAAATAAGCAAACAACAACAACAAAATGAACCTGACCATAAAAAGCTATTATAGTGACAGGAAAGGTCAAGACACAAACTTAGAAGAAGACAATGAAGTCAGTAGAGCTATAAGCAAAGTCTCAAAGAGAAAGATGTAAATTGGACATAAATCTGACAAGAATTCCTGAAAGAGCTAAAAATGATTTCTGAAATAAAATAAAAGTGATAGAGTAAAATTAGGTAAAAAATGAGAGTGAGGGAAGAAAAAGACAATTAACATCTTGGTAAAAGAGGCACACACAATACTGAAGAAAACAATATCTTAAAGAATAGGATTGACCGAATAGAAGAAGAGGTACAAAACTTCACTGATGAAAAGAACTCAAAAAGTAGAATTGATCAAATGGAAAAAGAGATACAAAAGCTCAGGGAAGAAAATGATACCTTAAAAATAACAATTGGGCAAGCAGAAGCTAATGATGCCATGAGACATTAAGAAATTATTAAGGAAAACTGCTCTCCTGGGCTGGTCTCTTTACATATATAATTGATATCCTATTACTTGCCTTCTCAAGAGGTGGGAGAGGCAGGAGGGAGAGAGAAAATTTATAACTCAAAACTGTAAAAAATGAATGGTAAACATATTTTACATGTAATTGGGAAGAATTTGATGAAAGTAAAAACTTTTAAAAGAAAAGACATATTACTTGATCATGGATTATATTCTTCATCTCTCTCTCTCTCTCTCTCTCTCTCTCTCTCTCTCTCTCTCTCTCTCTGCCTCTGTCTCTGTCTCTCTCCCCCTCCCTCTACCCCCCTCCATATCTGAGGAAAGCCTATGTAGTTAGGATCCTAGATTGAGAACTGTAAAGGAACGGAAAGGTAATCTAGTCTAACCTCTTCATTTTACAAATGAGGAAACTGAAGCTTAGAGAGGTTAAGTGACTTAGTCACACAGTTAGTAAGAGTCTTCTCAACTCCAAATTCAGAACTCTATTCACTATATATTATGTTAATCTATCTATACACATCCAAAGGTAATGATCACTATTCACAGATACTCATAGTTAATAGAGAACTCAGGTAAACCTGTAACATTCCCAAGAAGTGATCATTCAACCTCTGCTTGAAGACCTCGAGCGAGGAAACACCTACTACCTCCTATGGCAATCCACTTTATTTTTGGACAGCTCTAATTTCTTTATGACAATTACTTAATTGACATGCATTAAGCACCTACTCTATGCCCAGCATTATGCTGGGAGGGGATAAAAATAAATTAAATAATACTTTAAATAATACTTGCAAAAGAGACTACATACTAATAGTTATCCAAATAATAATAACAGCTGACATCTGACTAGCACTTGCATTTTGACTACCACAAAGCATTTATCTCATTTGATTCTCACAACAATCCTGTGTACTACATTCTACAAATACTTTTATCCCAATTTTATGGATTAGGAAACAGTTTCAGAGATATTAAATGACTTTGAAGACATAGCTAGTAGATATTAGAGATAGAATTCTAAACCATATCTTTATCAAGTTCAAGTACAATATCCTCCCAACTATTCTATCACATTGCTTATCAGTCTAGTGAATGGAAGAAATAATCACTTTCTATGTGATTGGTCTTAAAACCCCAAACTTATAAAATGACAAGGTGTTAGAAAGGATATAGTTTCTTGTAAAAGCTGAATATACGACACATTTCCTTATAAATTGGGTTAATTAGGTGACGTCTTCAGATATCCCTCAACAATGTCCACTTTTCTCTTGTCAAATAAGAGCTCATAATTATGTCATGCTTTATGGCTTACAAAGTGTTTTTAAAACAACCCAGTGAAATGCATATCATAGATGAATCTCAGAAAGGTTAAATAGTAGCTCATAAACAGCCCAGCTTTCAAAGACTGATTTCAGTGTTCAACAAATTCTTCCTACCATGGGGAAGTGATTTCGGATAAGTCATAAAAACTTCAGTATGAATTTGTTTGATATGTTACCCTCTCAGAAGTGTTTGCATTTTATGAAAGGACTAAAGGAAATAAAATCCAAAGGAATGGTACAATTTTAAATTCTACGACATCTAGGAGGGAGAAAAACCATTTTGGGCAGAGAGATCTTACTGTAAGTTTTCAAATAACATCATACAGATAACTTCTTAATCTGTGGGATCTACAAACCAGATTCTCAATGATGTTTCCACCAAAAAAAATTTAGTTTTCTTAGAAACCAGCACAGGAAAACAGCAGTTTGGTATGTTCCAATTTCTCAGAAATTAATACAGAACATTATTTTCTAGTTATTGTGTTATTCAATGCCTTTGTGATGTCACTTCCACCCATGTCCTCCCACAGAGATAGCTGAGATAAAACTTCTTTTCCCCCTACCATGTCTATTTCTTAATGCAATGAGACAATCATTGTACTGTTCAGTATATCAAAGCATTAACTTTCTAAATAGTTAAGTTACTGGTCTGCAAGAGTTAAATCTGTTTCCAAAGATGTATTAATTTATGATAAGGAATAACTTGGCCATAGAGAGGATCTAGCTTGTTATCTCTCATCTTCAAAATAATCCCCAAAGGACAAAAGTTGTATGTTTACATAAAATATATGCTGTAAACATTTGAAATGATATCTCACCCGAGGTCAGCAAACTACTGGACTATAGCTTACTGAACCCTAAACTGACCCCTAAAAGGTCTATTTTAAATTACACATTGAAAACTAGGTAGTACAGTGGAGAGAGCACCAGCTATTGAGTCAGGAAGACCTGAATTCAAATCTAGCTTCAGACACTGTGTGACCCTGGGCAAGTCATTTAATCCCGACTGCCCCCTCCCCTCTTCCAAAAAGCAGATAAACATTAAAGTTGTTCATGAGATAAAAGAGCTTTCTGGAGCTAAGAAACATTTATAGAAAATGCACACCCACAAGTTCTTGAAATTTAGTAGTAGGATTATCAGTGGTAGTTGTGAAGCTTGCCTTAATTTTTGTGAGATAGAAGAAGGACTTTCTCAGGTAATCTGAGTCTAAGACATTTAGGACCAAGTGACTTGATCTGAACCTGATGATTTGCTGAAATTACATCTTTACCTAGTGAATTAAGTGGATGACCAATTGTATATATTTCTAAAAGTGAGGTTTAAACAGTAGTATAATTCACTATAGTGAAGTGATCACTCTTTTACTTATATTATCACTTTATTCTTAGAACCAATACCCTGAAATTACACATAAATATCTGAAAATGTTCAATTATTTCAGCTGTAAGAAAAGACATAAAAATGATTTTCACTTGTCTGTCCATTGCTGAAAACAATCATTAGGAATATAAGGTATTTTAACCTAAATTCCTTATAAACACTAGAGGGAAAACCCCAGAGTTGTTATTCAGGAACATGTGATCTCAGCCAAGGAACAGATGAGAAATTTCATGTTTCATTTGGGCTGAAATTTTTTGTTATTTTTTTCTAGTGCAGCTAATGTGATCACAGAAAATAGAGCATTTTGTTCAGTCTATCAGTGTCAAGTCATTGTATTTTGTTCATTCTGGCTGTAAATGATCCAAGTAACTGGCCTTTTCTAGGTGGTCATGCTGTGCTGTTTAAAATCTTGACTTTGAGACTGACCTGTATAATGTAAGTTATATTGCTGACTATTCTATTTAATAATCTGTTTTCCTTCTTGACTCTTTGGGGGCAAATTTCTTGTGCCCAATTCAGTGAATACTATAGGAGATATGCTCCCAATAGTAATAAGTTCCAAATAATGTCATGTTTAAAATTATAGAACTCTTGGTATCTGTGTTCATAAATCTACAAAATATGTGAATTTCTGAAAAGAAATTTCCTCAAAACAAAATTCCACATTCCAAATCTTGATTTCTCATGACTCTCATTACAGAATTAGAGACTACAGAAGGGACCTCAAAGATTATTTAGTCCAGTCCCTGACTCTGTGGAGAAATGTATTCTTCCTCTTATACATCTCTGTATAAGATTCTGAATGAACTCTTTCATTGATAAGAAAATTGCTGCCCCACAGGTTAGTTCATTTTAATCCTGACTAATATAATTTTTTAAAACAGTTTTTTCTTAAACCATATTCCATTAGTCTCTAACAGGTACCTATGAGGTCTAGTTCTATTCTTCTGAGATATTAGGAAAAGTCTAAACCTTCTTCCAAATACCAGCCCTTTAAACATTTGAAGAGAACATATTTCTTTTATTTAGGCTACATCTTCAGTTCCTTCTACCATTCCTTATGGAAAGGATGTGTTTGCAGACTCTTTGCCACAAGGGAGTCTTAATCAATGGCAGAAATTCTCTGAATTGTATTTCCTAGAAGGCTGTACATGAGCCTCTTGAATGGCAATATCATCTGTGTAGACAATGACAGAGTAAGTGAGAAGGCTCCTAAGCTAGACCACATATTAGCTGTGACTCTGAAGATCAGGTCAGGCCCTTGATGTTTTTATGAGAAGACTCAAATTAATATCCTTTTGTTAAGCAGCTGGGATTGATAGCTTTTCATCACAATAAAACCTAAAAGGATAATTTTTCTACCCTAGTGACCAAGAAAAATACACTTTTGTTTCAGACTCAAAATAAATTTTACAAAATAATAATTTGTTAGACAATCCAACCATACACTTGCTAGATGTTGTCCTTCTTTTCATTCATTTATTCAAATATTTCCTGAGTCCTTACTATGTGAAACAAATGGATACGTAAATGTTAATCACTTTCTGTATACTAGGTGCTATGGCTATGAATAAAAAACAAGTTAGTCCTTTTTCTCAAGGAGCTAACATTCTATGGGAATGATACAAAATGTTCCCAGAGAAGGAAATACAGGACAAATAACTACAAAGTGAAAGAGGTAGGTAGAATGGAATCACAATTACGAGAATCAGGAACAGTGGCTTATTGAAGGAGGTTGCATTTGAGCTAAGTCTAGAAGAGAGCAAGGAGTCCCAAGGTGCAGAGGCAAGAATAGAGAGCATCTCAGGCATCAGGGACAGCCTGAGCAAAGGCAAAGAGGTGGGTGATTGGCTGAAGCATAGACTACAAGATGAGAGGAAGGTGTAATAAACTTGGAAAAGTCAGGTGCGGACAGATTGAGAGAGGCTCTCAATAGCTGGAAACAGAGTTTGGATTATATTCTTAAGGTAATGGGGATCCACTGAAGCTTCTTAAACAAAGAAGGATGTGGTTAGTTAGTCAATAAACATCTACTAAGTGCTCATGTGCCAGGTACTGTGCTAAGTGCTGGAGATACAAGTATGAAAAAGAAATATAGCCCCCACTATCAAAGAGCTTACAATCACAATGAAGACAACTTACCAAAGAAAGCTAAAAATGAGGACAGGGAAGAGATGTACCCAGTGCAGGTGCATGATGGAGAAATCCAAGGGACTGCAGCTGGGTAGGAAATGGGAAATAGCTGGCTTGAGCACCTTCCTTAAATAGAGATCTTGGGAGCTCTCCACTCTGCCCTCCAATCAGAGAGTCCCCAGGGTCAGAAGGTACTCATGATATGTAAGACCAGGGCAGATGTGGTCTTGTAGGATGAAGTTCCTGGAGGCATGAAGAAATCCAGAGGAGTACAGCTGGGTGGGAAACAAAGAGAGTGCTGACCTGGGTACCTTCCTTAATTGAAGGTGCTTTTGAAATACCACCGAGAGTGATGGGGAAGATCAAATAGAGATGAGAGACTGGATGCACTGAGACCAGTTAGGAAGCAAGGGATTGTACTAGAGTAAATTAATATCAGTATGACCTTATTATGGCATATTTGAGGGTCACAAAGTTGAAGATAGATGGTTATTCTATTCTTCCTCTTGGAGATTTGGTAGAAACTTATTCATGTTGTCCCTCTTTTTCCGTTTTGATAACTGGTTCTTGACTCACCTGGCATTGGGTTGGGTCTGGCTGATTGCAACTTTGACTGTCTGCACAATGTGCTCCCATCATTGCCCACAGTAGGTGGTCTGAACAATGAATAGTTGGGATGTATAGGGCAATTGCTACTAAAGCCCCATGGACTGCGATTGGGGAAAAGAGTTGGTGGGATTTCTTTTTCTCTGTAAAAGAAAAATGAAAAACAAAATTATGTTTCTATAACAGACAAATAACTAAAGAGTAGTTAGATAGAAACTATGCAAATTGGTTAGAATTGTGGTATCTAAAATTGCATTTCAAATACAAACAAAATGGTCCTGTCTCTAAAATTCATTTATCAGCAGGAATTAAAGAGGTATAACTGATGTGAATGTTTTGTATAGATATAAAAACAAGATCCATGTTAAAATAGGAATCTTCTAGCAAACTCAATTGCAGTAGTTTTTTCCCTCCACCTACCCAGTTATAGTATAAATTTAAGTACTCAACGTTAGGCATGAAATGTCGAATGTTTCACCTCTTTAACAGCTTCAGTACCTCTTTGTTGTGGTTCAGTCATTCAATCATGTTCAACTCTTCATCACCCCATGGCCCATAGCATGCCAGTACTGTCCATGGTTTTTGCTTCTATAGCAATGATATTGGAGTGGTTTACTAGTTCCTTCTTCAGTAGATTAAGGCAAACACAGGTTAAGTGACTTGCCCAAGGTCACACAGTCAGTAAATGTCTAAGACCAAATTTGAACTCAGGTCCTTCCTAACTCTAGGCCCAGAGCTCTATCCATGGAGCCACCTGGGTTATCTCCTGGACAAATACAGGTTAAATAATTTGCCCTGGGTCACACAGCTAGTAAGTATCTGAGGCCAAATTTGATCTCAGGTCCTTCCTAACTCTAGGCCCAGAGCTCTATCCATGGAGCCACCTGGGCTATCTCCTGGGCAAATAGAGGTTAAATGATTTGCCCAGGGTCACACAGCTAGTAAGTATCTGAGGCCAAATTTGAACTCAGGTCTTCCCAACTTGAGGCCCAGTGCTCTATCCACCAAGTCATCTAGCTGCCTCTGTAGAGGTGTAAATAGAGCAATGAAATGGCCAAAAAATTTGGGTATGTTGCATGACATAAACCCTTTGATACCATCCCTCCTTACATATGTGCCTGTTATTGGAAACTGTCATATTTTTATGCTTGCAACATATAACAATATAAACATCTATAACATAGTAAAAGCTGTTACATGGATTAATAACAGTAACTCACATTTATATAGCACTTTACAACATGGTTCCTTTTCACATTTGGAGCAATAGTCCATGTTATTTCTTATTTTACCTCCACTGGTCTATTTCTCCATCTGATACCATCGATACCATTGTGTCGCCTGATGCTCGGCTAGTCCTTAGTTAACTACCATACTGAACAAAGTAAGTATGAGTATGTACCTCTTAAGAAAAACTCGAACTTGCTCCTCCAGTATTGTTGTGGTTTGTTGATCTCGCTTCACTTTGATTACTGTAGGTGATATTTCCCGGTTCACTTGTATTTTAGGTGATGAAATGGCCAGTGGGCTTCTATCATATTTTTTGTCAGTGTCAAATCCCTCCCATGCTTGTTTCCAATGGATAGGAGTATACCAAGCAATGGCCTAAAGAGAGCAGTTCATTACTGTAATATATTCTTCAAGAGCATTATTCTTTTAATTTCTTAGGCCTATTACAATAAAATGTGCTGAAGAAATGACCAGAATTGTGTTATCTATCATTACACCTAATTTTAAAGTTTGAAAGAGGGTATATATTGCTCAGCAATGTAAGTTTACGGTGGAAATGGGAAGACAGAACCAGTGAAACTCTGTATCAATGACTGTTAGGTTAAAGTAGGAGCAGGTAACAGAGGAAGTTGCCAGGAGTATAACATGAAGGGGAAGTGAAAGGAAAAATAATTTTTAATATTGCTTTTCATAAATATACATTTTTAATTCCAGAAAATTCTGCCTCCATGGCACCTAGGTATTTTATGATGCCAACTTAAATGTGTTATAGTGAAGGACAAAGCCACCGGAGACAGTTTCATAGAGGACACAATCTTCAAATTCAGGCTTCTGAAATTGTCAAATGTTCTGTGGGACCCACAAATGCCTTGTATTTCTGTAATCCTTTGGGTTATTTCCATTTGCTTCCTGGTTATGGGTGAATAGGAGGAGGTAGAAGAAGACACTAATGTGTCAACAAAGCACCGGTGGTTGTTGGGAGGCTAAAAGGGATTGGAAGTTACAAAGATGATGTACTCAGCTACAGCTGAGTTTCAGTTTCCTAAATGTTCTACATGTGTATTAGAATGATAAATTAAGGTAAAGCCTCACTAGGCACTCACAATTATATCTTTCCTCATAGGAAGCATTAATATCAACTTGTATACTTAAAACAGAGAGATATTAAACAAAAACTACTCATTTGCACTTTTCAACTTTTAATTTTTTAAAACTTGAACTTGGACTTAAGCTGCAACAATGTAAAAACTGTTACATGGATTAATAATAGTAATTCCCATTTACATAACACTTTGAGGTTTCCAAAATGCTTTCCTCACAATGATCCTGTGAAGCAGGCATTGGTTGTATTATTATTCCCATTCTGGGATATACAAGGTGTTAAGGGTTGTTCGTAAACAAGGTGTTAGTACCTCTAGAATGAGGGCTGCCAAGTCCTTTTCAGGGTCACTTTCCACCTTTCGTGTCCACTTGCCACCTAACTCTCACCTTTGGTTCCAAGAAACTAAAGCATGTACATTGTTAATCAATATGACCAAAGCCTTTGATACTGTCAGTCATGGGGGCTTGTGGAAGATCATGGCAAGATTTGGTTGCCCAGAAAATTTCATTAGCATTGTATACCAATTCAATGATGTCTTGCTTGCACTGGTTCTAGATAATGGGTAATTCTCACGTGCTTTTCCTAGTCAGCAATGGAGTAAAGCAGGACTGTGTCCCTGCTCCCATGCTTTGCTACCACTTTTGGTCTGACAACTAACATCAAGAAAACAGAGGTTCTTTACCAGCCAGCACTGCACCATCTTTAAGTGAAGCCATCGGTTACAGTAAATGGAGAAATTCTGAATGCTGTGGATAAGTTCACTTACATTGCTAGTATACTTTCTAGGCATGTCCTATGAATGATGAGGTTGATGCATATGTTTCCAGACTTAGCTCAGTGTTTGGGAGGCTCAGAACAAAAGTGTGAGAGAGAAGAGGTATTAAGGCTGTCTATCAAACTGAAAGTCTAAAGAGCCATTGTGCTGACCTCATTGTTGTATGCCTGTGGAGCCTGGACAGTATCCTAGAGCCATGCCAGGAAACTGAATTTGCTTCCACTTGAATTGTCTTAGGAAGATTTTGAAGATCACCTGGCAAGATAAGGTACTGGACACTGAGGTCCTTTCTCAAGCTGACCTGCCAAGCATTCAAACCCTACTGCAAAAAGCACAATTTTGACAGACTGGCCATACTGTCCAAACATATGTTTGCCTAAAAGACTATTTTACAGGGAACTCGTACAAGGCCAGAGCTCATGTGGAAGTCAGATGATACAAGGACACTCTCAAGGTCAATCTGAAGAACTTTGGATTTCACTGGGAGACTGGCAAAGGACTATCCAGAAAGATCAGCCCACATCAAAGAAGATGGATGCTCTATGAGCAAAATAGAATCGCAGTAGTTCAAAAGAAACACAAGATGCATAGATTTAGAGACATCTCCATTCCAAATGTTCGTATGGATCATTTATGCATAACCTGTGGTAGAGCCAGCCTTCTGAGTGCATACTGATCTGAACAGCCACAGTCTGACACACTGTACATTGACCCTGACATAATGATGTCATTTTGGTCCTCTTCAAATTTGAAGGACAACAGCCATTCCCATTTTGGATGTGAAGGACTTAAGCATGATGATAGGAAAAGGAAGGTGCAAATGATTTACATAAAGTCATACAATTAGGAAATATTGGGGCTATGATCTGAACCCATGCCTCTCACTTGAAATGCAACTCTTGACTTTAAATGAACAAATTAAATAAATAAATACTACAGCTGATGTTTAACTCAACTAAATACAGAGAAGGAAAAAGTGGAATATCAAATATAAATTTAAATTTAATGGATTTGAGTGGGAAAATTCTGTTTTTCCTTCATGTATGATGGCACTTCTTAGGCGACCAAGTGTCTATTTCTTGGTCAGAAGTGCTAATGTAGTCAGTTCTGTTGAAAAACAGATTACCTCTGAAAGTCTTTCTCTAAGATGGCACATGGAAAAGTGCTGGATTTGGAGTCAGGGAATATATATCATGTTTCTTTTTCTCCCCAAGGCCTAAGCCTTCTAAAAATAGATTGAGAAATCAAAGGGATAGGAGGGCACCAGGTCCAATTCCTTCAGTTATAGATGGGAAACTGAGGCTCAGGAATGTGAAGAATTCTGCCCAAGGTCACACACATAGTCAGCATAGGAGGTAGGATTTAAAACCCA
This sequence comes from Gymnobelideus leadbeateri, assembly GCA_011680675.1. Lineage (NCBI taxonomy): Eukaryota > Metazoa > Chordata > Mammalia > Diprotodontia > Petauridae > Gymnobelideus > Gymnobelideus leadbeateri. Next base: position 462,666 of record WOXC01004916.1, on the reverse strand, counting down.
GACTGGACAAGCATTTCTTGGATAAAGTACAGTACTTTTTGTGTATGTACTGGACTATATGGTCACTGAGATGCTTTCAGATTCTCAAATTTTGTGATTCTGTGGTCTAAATTCTGAACCATTGATCAGTGCTAAGATTAGAATACAGCATCATGCTCAATAAATGTTTGATGATGATAATAGAATAAGGTGAAATACCATCATTGATTTCAATACCATGTGGTATTGAAAGTTGGCTATGTAGCTGAGATTGATTTCCTGTTGGCCAACCATGCTGTTGCTATTCAGTTGTTTTTCAGTTATGTCTGACTCCTTGGGACCCCACTTGGATATTGGAGTGGTTTGTAATTTCCTTTACCAGCTCATTTTACAGATGAGGAAACTGAGGCAAACTGGGTTAAGTGACTTACCTAAGGTCACATGGCTACTAAGTGTCTGAGGCCAAATTTGAACTCAATAAGATGAGTCTTTCTGACTCCAGGCCCGACACTCTATCCACTGTGCCCAGACCATCCAAGTTGTTCTTCAGAGTCTGTGGAAGTGGTTAACCTTTATAATGTAGTAATGGGGATAGTGGGAGTAGTGGGTAATGGCTAGTGCCTATTTGAAAGTTCACAAAATTTCTGAATCTTAGCAATTATTTAATATAACCCCTCATTTTACTGATGAGTGGGAAAAAAAAGCACTTATGGATACATGGAGAGAGGGCATAGAAGTGAGATCTCTTGATTACCCTCCAGTATTCTGTTAGGACTATTAGCTAATATTCTCCATGTCAGTGAAAAGGCACTTTAGGGCTTTAAGTCATACTTTCCACTGTTTAAAATGTGTGCATGACTTCTCTTTGTCCAGGCTTAAGAGGGTACTTTTTAGGGCCCTAAAATGTGGTTCATGGTAATTGGTGTCTATTTGCAGATTTTGGTTTCTGTACTATGAGGTCTTCAAATTTCTTATTAGGTGTTTGTATAGCTTACTTCTTTATAAGAGCTTTGGGTGTGAGTATATATAACCCACACCAATATACGTTATAACTTCTCACTACATGGAAGATTTCATAGATCACTGTGACCAAACTATAAGAGTGTATCAGTGGGGCAGCTAGTTGGCATAGAGTACTGGCCCTGGAGTCAGGAGGACTGAGTTCAAATCTGACCTCAGACACTTAACACTTACTAACTCTGTGACCTTGGAGAAGACACTTAACCCTGACTGCCTCACCAAAAAAGAAAAAAAGGCAGGGGGGAATGAATTCATCAGCAGCAGTCCTTCATCTGATTATAGAACTGCACAACTTATACACTAGAAAGAGTTTTTTTTTTTTTTAACAGGTCATAATCGCAACCACTGAGTGACATTTTAGTAAGCCTTTGGGATTACTAAGGGATGGTTCAGTAACTTGTACTTTTCAAAGGAAAAGTTCTTGTTTGTAAATGCAGATGCTCATTGCCACTGGGGTAGAGACATTCCCTTGCTTGCCAAGTAGAATGTAAGCTTATTGAGAACAGGGGTTATTTAATTTTCTTCCCATTGTTTCTGACCTGAGATCTTAAACAGAACAAATGTAATAACCAAACCTATTTTCTGTTTGATAGCCCCATAAATACTTGACTGTAGCAATTTCTGCTACTCCAACCAAAATCTTCATATTTCCAGGTTAAACAGATTTTTCAAATGATCCTCATATGACTTGTAAACTCAAGGCCCTTTATTATTCCAGTTACCCTCCAGCTTATCAATGTTCTGCTTAAACTGCTGCGCCCAGAAATGAACACAATAGTTCACATGTGCTCTGACTGGCTGAATCCTGTGGGTCAATCACTTCCTTATCCCCAGAAGATCTACTTCTCCTAGTGCAGCTCATGATCACATTAGCTTTCTTTTCCCTTTCATTTCACAGTTTACTTACATTAAACTTGCTATCCACAAAAAAACACCAGATGTTTTTCAGACAATTGCTATCTAATTATGCCTCCTCCATTTTGTACTTGTGAAGTCAATTTATTAAAAACAAATGTAAAATTTTTATCTCTATTATATTTTGCCTAATTTACTCACTTCAGTCTAATTTTCTAGCCTGTCAGCATATTTTAAATACTGATTTCATTATGCAGTTTATGAGCAATCCTTTCTAGCCTTGTGTCATCTGAAAATGTGAAAGCAAGCCTAAGGAAGTCACTGATAAAAATGTTAAAAGCACAAGGCCAAATGCAGATCCCTGGGGCACTGTAGTAGAGACCCACTGCTAAGCTGCCAATGACTGCCCTTCCAGTCTAGTCAATCAACCAATTTGGAATTCATATAATTATATTATCATCTTTGTAAATGACGCAATGTTAGGAAGGTTTGCTTACACATTGGACGATAGAATCAGGATTCAACAAAATTTTGACAGGCTAGAATGTTGGCTCAAATCTGGTAAGATGAAATTCAGTATTTTGAACCCAAACACTTATTTTCTAAGTATGACATCAGGGGTATGTGAGCTAGCCAGAAGTCTGTTTGAGAAAGGTCTGGGGTTTTAGTGGACAGCAAATTCAATATAAGTCAAGAGTATAATATAGTAGTCAAAAAGCTAATTCAACCTTAAGGCCAAAAAATGGGATGAAACATAATTTCTAGGAAGAAGGAAATAGGTCTATATTCTGTCTTAGTCAAACACAACTAGAGTTCTGGATTTAGGCCTAGGTGCTACATTTTAAGAATGCCACTGATCATTTGTAATTCAGCTGAAGGAGGGCAACGGGGATGGTGAAAGCCCTTAACATGCTATATCAAATTGGTTAAAGGAACTGGAGAAATTTAGCCCAGAGAAGAGAACATTAGGGTATTGCCCTCATAGGTGTCTTTAAAGGACTATTTGGAAGAAATATTTGAAAGTCTATTTCATGGAAGAGGTGTTATACTTGTTCTGATTAGCCTTAGGAGCAGAAATAGGAACCATAGGTGGAAGCTGCAGTCATATTTAGGCTTCTATAAGGAAGTGTCCTAACAATTAAAGCTAGCCAAAAGTGGAATCAGCTGCCTCAGGAGACACTGAACTCCCCTTGACTGGAAGTCTTCAAGCAAAGAGTGAATGACCTCTTGGTAGATATGCTGTAAAGGGAATTATTATTCAAATACAGATAATACTAGATGGTCTTAGATGATCCTTTAAATTCTGGGTATTTTGTGGATCTATGACTTATCTAAGAGATCTTTATTACAGATACAATCAGAATTTACAAACTTTCTATTTGAATCTCCTTACCCTATCAATGAGTGTAGTGTCCTTATCTTAAACTAATGTTAATTGCTAGTGTTTAAGGAATACCCTATAACTTATTAAAACACAAATAGTTGTTTTAAAAGTAGGACTTTCATGAAGTATCATGAATATTTCATTAATGAAATAAAAGTGCTGCTTGATTTTATTAGCCTTTATAGACCAGAAGTAAAGAAACCTTGATTCTAATCAGACTCATACTATGGATTTGGATAAGTTGGTTTAACTTCTCTGGTCCTCAGCTTCCTCATCTGTAAAAGTATGGGTTGAACTAGTTCTATGTAGGTCCCTTCCAGCTCTAAATTCTATGGTTGTGATTGAGATGATTTCTGGGCTCCCTCTCCTTTGCCCCCTCCCCCCCATTGAAATTCTATGGTGCGGGGCGGCTAGGTGGCGCAGTGAATAGAGCGCCGGCCCTGGAATCAGAAGGACTTGAGTTCGGAGCCGGCCTCTGACACTTAATCCACACAAACAAAAACCTAGCCGTGTAACCTTGGGCAAGTTACTTAACCCCAATTGCCCTAAAGGGGCGGCTAGGTGGCGCAGTGAGTAAGAGCACAGGCCTCGGAGTTTGGATGACCCGAGATCAGATCCGGCCTCAGAAAATGAGCACCCACGCATAAATAATGACTAGCCGTGTAACCTTGAGCAAGTTACTTAACCCCAATTGCTTTAAAAAAAAAAAAAGAAATTCTATGGTGCAATGATTTCCTTGAGGATATAAAAAGAGCATAACAATTTTTGCATTTTGCTCCCTGTTCTTCCCTCTTCTGATCTCATATTTATCACTTCTTACATAACTTTCCACCCAAATTTGGGTAAATAAGAACACGCAGGAAATGGCTGACTCCCTTTAAGCATAGGTATTAAAACATGGCTCAAGACTATATATATATATATATATATATATATATATATATATATATATATATATATATGTATGTATATGTATATATGCATCTATGTACAGAACATACAGTATATATGAGAAGCTTCAATGCCAGTAACGGAGACCTCTTCCAAGAGGAGCTCTGATCTGGGCCTCTTTATCTCTGAAAAAGTCATCTAAAGTCTCTGTGCCTACATAAATAAAAGAAAAATCTAGAATTTCCATTTACAAAGTACTTGGAATCTTGGAATGAAAGGAGATATTTAAGTACAATGTATAATTAAGATGCAGTAAACTGAAGGAGAGGAAGAGAGTTCTGATGGCCTGCTTGGGAACAACATCCTCTTGGGTTGTATTTCAGGCTCAGCAAAGGATTTCTGGGTTGATGCCTTAGGCAAATAATGTAAGTTCTCTTCAAGCCTCCTTTTTTCCCCACCTTGGGTATTCAAATCATAGCTTACAGAAATACTAAGAAATTTACTTTAACCTTATAAAAAGCCCTAAAGAGACATACATGAAAGCTGATAAAAGACCCCCAAGCATCACTGGTTATTGGAACAGGCAAGTTCCCTGGTGAATACTTGAGACCCTGATTCCTGACACTAGTCATTTTTGCAGCCCTCTATGGAGGAGGCTAGTGAGAGCCTCTTCTTTATTTTTCATGGGGTATATCGACGCTACCCCTGAGAGTCCAGTGAAACAACTAGGTCCTTTAAGGAGACTCTGAACAGACTGTCAAGATGGTAGGGAAACCTAGAATGCTGAGAGGGAACTACTTCTTTATTTCTTTGATTTGTACTTCAAGCCTTTCAAAATTTTATACTGTAATGCAGTCAGTTCAATAGCAGTCCTCATAACCAGTTCTCTCTTAAATATGTCCACCCTCGTTACCTTGAACTAGTGTCAATTTCAATGCATATGTGATAACTTATTTTATTAAATCTTATGTCTGGCATGACAGATTTAAGTCCTGGACTTGTAGGCAAGAGGATCTTAGTTCAAATCCAGTCTCCAATTATGATTAGCTAATGTGACAATGGGCGAGCCACTTAACTGCCCTGAGTTTCAGATATCTCTCTCTGATTTATTCACTGAGCTATGGGAGGGCTGAAGTCTGTGTATGGAGAGAGTTCCCACACCTTGACATAAAGGTGCTCTACACGTAGTGAGTTCCCTTTCAATAAAGGAGTTTAAGAGAGACTGAAAGACCCACTATCAGAGATATTATAGAGGGCATTCTCACATGTTATAGGGAGTTGACCTAAATCAGGTGTGGGGAATGAGGTCACATGTGACCCTCTAAGTCCTCAAGTGCCTTCAAAGTCCTTTGACTGAATCCAAACTTCACAGAACAAATACCCTTAATAAAATATTTTTTTTTCCTTTTCTTTATTTTTATTCTTGATCCAGCCAAGAGGCCACACACAAGGACCTAGAAGATCACATGTGGCCTCAAGGTTGCAGTTTCCCCACCCCTGGCCTAGATAAACTCTACAAATCTATAAATCTTGAAGGAAATTCTTATTAACCTACTGTATTAGTAGCAATATGATTAAGTAAATCAGACTGTAGGTAAGACAGAAAGACAGGATTTTTACAGTAGCCACAAAACCCTTCAACTATTTATTTTTCCTGATACCCTTTAGGTATTACTTTTACTAGGGACAAAGGCAGCACAGAAAAGGTCTGAAATGATGAATTCTACCTCCCATTCTGATTTTTTTCCCTCCTGTATATCTCTACCCTGAACCTAAATATCATTGATAATGTAGGTGGACGTCTAGGCATTGTGCACAGTCCTCATTACCCTACATTGCACACATAAATTCCTATTTTATACTGTTAAGTGACTTGTCCAAGATTATACAGTGATTTGAACTCAGCTCTTCTGGTTTCAAATTCAGTACATTTTCTGTTCTATGTGCTCTTTTTCCAGTTTCGGCATATTTGGTGTCAGAGAGCAGATGCTGATGATTTGTCTGAATCTATGATTGTATTTAGTTGTGATTCTTGCTAAACTTTTAAATATGCCAAAGTTATCTGGTAAACCAAGGGGATTAGGGACATTGGGAGGGCTATATATCAAGTTATAATCAACTGTTAAGAATTCAACACTGACTTCACCATTAGGTTTACACAGGATGGTTGTACAGTTAGGACTTGTTATAAACTTGTCTTGTTCCTTCCAAAGAAAATCTGATGGTGGCTGATGCTTTACCTCAGATGATGCTGCCCAAACCTAGAGGAAACAAGAAAACAAAAAAAGCAACGGACACCAATTGAGTGATCATTCTTCAGGTAAATGAACTTCTTGATTCTCTTATTAACTTGAACAAGAATCAGAATATTTTCTGCACTAAATGTTGGGGGGGGGAGGAAGGAGGGAGAGATCTACATGTTACTGTTCATAAAATTTCTAATCAATTATTAATGTAACATAAAAATTATTAATAAAACATTACATCTGAGGACATTACAGAGAAAAGGGATGAAAACTGTGGCAACCTACTACAAGTATTAGCGTTTATCCAGAGATTAGAATAGTGAAAGTGAAATGGCAAGATCAGGCTTTTGGCAGGATGAAGGGATTTTCTTGACTACTGAGTTGGATCTAGACCTCAGGAGGTGAGATGTCAACAGATGACATCAAGAGTATAAGCAGCTACTACTCCAGGAAGAATATGTGTGTTGTGATAGGAGGTAACTTTCTGCTAAATATGAGGAAGCAACAGCTGACTTATTATATCTAATAAGGACATAAACCATGTTTCACAGACATACATTTGAAATGTGCCAGAAAACACTAGCAATGTGTCGAGTCTGAGAACTGCCATGTACTCTTCAAGTGGGCATGAAATGTGTCATCAGAAAGAACTCTGAAATAATCCCTAGAATTTATGAAGACCTCACCAAGAAACTGGAGAATTTTGGCATGAGGGTATTATTTTTATTATCATCACCAAGTGAAGCCAGGGATTTTGAACTAGAAGGAAGCATATAGGAAGTGAAGAGATGGCTTAGGAAACTGCTTCAGAAAATGGGACTCAGTTTTCTGGACCTTGATTAAGACATAGAGAAGCAGGGCTGTGTCTTACCTAAATTCTGTATGTGATTACATGCACACAATAGACATTCTGAAATGTTTGTTAAGTGAACAGGCTCATACTCAGGGATGTTACACATCAAATGATGCCTGGAAATTACTTGCCTGAGTACTGATCTAATTAAGAGTTAAAAATTGAAAAGTAAAGGGGAAAAAGGAAAAGAGTTCAGACATAGCTGCTAGACCAGCTATTAGAAAGCTCAGCAGGATTGGAGAAAGAATAGGAGAAGAGGTGCCAAGAGGTGGAGGTAGGAATGGATTCCACCACAGAAAATAGCCTGTTCAAGGTCACAGACACACTTAAAAAGGAACCAATTAGATAAAGGGTAGGACTGTGCTTCAGGAAGTTAATTCACCTTTGTGAAAAGCCATGAACTTGAGTGGAAGAAACACTGTGGAACATATTTGGATGAGAATTAATGGAGAGAGCAGGAAGTTGTATATGGTGGTAATTTCATGTTTTATGCTTCCAGGACAGCTAGAGGAAATGGATGATGAGATTAAGCCCTTTCACCCAAAGTGGGAGAGGAAACAGCTGGAACTGCTGATGAATATTCATGAGTTAGGGTTTTTACTGCAAAGGAATTATACTAATCCATGTGTTTAGCCTTACTTAACTAATTCATGAGTGGAATATTCAAAGGTTGGCCTTGGGGGCCTCAGTTTCCCCATTTGTAAAAGGGGGATAATAATATTTGCACTAATGTACAGTTATTAGGAGGAAAATGGTTTTCAGACCTTAGAGCACTCTGTGACTGTAAGTTATGAAAAGAGGAATCATAGAGAATGGGAAAGATGTGAAATTGTAGGTAGGCTAAATGTTCCAATTTTCAAAAAACGAAAAGAGGGATACATCAAATTATAGGGCAGTAAGTTTAATATCAACTTCTGCGGAAATTCTAGAATAGATTATTGAAAGGATGGTTTGTGAATACTCAGAAGGAGAAGTAGTCATGATGAAACATTACCATGAGTTTGTTAAGAATAAATCCTGCTATATTACCTTTATTTCTTTTTTTGACTGGTTTAGTACCAGATCAGGAAAATGCCAGAACATTTAACAAAATCTTTCATCCTTGCAGACAAAATAGGTAGAAATGGATTGGAAGACATGTTGTTCAGTTATTTTAGTCATGTCTGACTCTTCATGACCTCATATGGGGTTTTCTTGACAAAGATATTGGGGTGGTTTGCCACTTCCTTCCCAACTCATTTTACAGATAAGGAAACTGAGGGAAAAAAAATTAGTGACTTGCCCAGGATCACAAAGCAAGCAAGTGCCTGAGGCCAGATTTGAATTCAGGAAGATGAATCTTTCTGATTCCAGGCCTGGCATTCTTTCCATTGTGTCACCTAGCACTGAACAGACTGTAGGAAAATACAATTATAGAGATTCAGAACAATGTTTGACCAAGTTACAAGGGCTCTATAGGACCTGCTTTCAGCTGTCTTCATGGCCACTGGAAGAACTTGTTCTCATTTGCCCCTTCTGCTGGGAGAAGTCTTTAAGTGCTTAGGGTAGACATCCCCCTCATTCAAAGAGTTTAAGGCCCATTGGTTACTCTCAACCTGGGTTAGCCTGTTTGCCAAGATAATTTACTAGGGTGTGGCCACTGTGCATGGTACAGCTTCTTGGAACCACAGGTCACAGTTCAGTGCCAAGCAGACACCAAAAGGAGGTGAGCAGACCTGAAAAGGGCTTAGTAAGCCCTCACACCAGAGGTACTAGCCCTGTTGACTGTGTTCATTTCAACATTTCCATCAATGACTTGAATGAGGCATAAATCATATCCTTATCAAATCTGTGAGTGACACAATGTTAGAAACTAACATATCAGATAACAGGATCAAAATCTTGTGTAACTTGAATATTAAAGCCAATATCGTAAAAAAATTTAAACAGAACCAGATCAAGTACATTTTACAGCTATGCCTAGGAGAGAATTCTTAATGAAACAAGGGCTACAGATAATCATAAAAGATTAAATAGATAATTTCAATTGTATAAAACTGAAAAGCTTAAATGAGAAAAACCAGTGCAGTTAGAATAAGAAAGGAAGTGGTCAATTGGGAGGAAAAACCTTTGCATCCAATATCTCTGATAAAGGTCTGAAATCCAAGCTATAAACCAAATATAAGAACAAAAGTCACTCTAAAAGATAAGTGGTCAATGTATGTGAACAAATAGACCTGCAAATGGTTAACAGTCATATGAAATAATGCTCCAAATTACTAATAATCAGAAATTAAAATGTAAAAAAAACAGCTTCAGCTAATATCCAGAAAATTAGCAAAAATGACAAACTATGGGACTAATTAATGATAGGAGGAAGATTGTGGAAAGATCAATACATTGTTGGTTAAGTTATGAACTAGTCTAACCATTCTGACAAGCAATTTAGAATTATGTTAAGAAAGTGACCCCAAAGAACTCATCCAACTATTCTGGCGAACAATTTGGAACTATGCCCAAAAGGCAATCAAACCATACATACCCTTTGATCTAGCAACCACTATTAGGTCTGTTATCCTAAAGGGATCATAAAAAAGGGAAAAGGACCTACATGTACAAAAATATTTATAACAGCTCTTTTTGCAGAGGTAAAATTGGAAATTGAGGGAATGCCCATCAATTGGGGAATGGCTGAAAATGTTGTAGTATATGAATGTAATTGAATCCTATTGTGCTATAAGAAATGATGAGCTGGCAGATTTCAGAAAAACCTGTTAAGACTTACATGAACTAATGTTGAATAAAGTGAGCAGAATCAGGAGAACATTGTACATAGTAAGAGTTACATTGTGTGATGATCAGCTATGATTGACTTAGCTTTTCTCAGCAATATAACGATCCAAGACAATTCCAAAAAGACTCACGATGGACAATGCTATTCACGTCCAGAGAAAGAATGGATGGAGTCTGAATGCAGATTGAAGCATACTGTTTTTGCTTGTTTTTTTTCCTTTTATTGTTTCTTCCTTCACAACACAACTAATGTGGAAATATGTTTAAATGATTGCACATATACCTACATCAAATTGCTTGCTGTGTTGGGGAGGGGTGAGGAAAGAGGAGAAAAATTTGGAACTCAAAAATTTTTCAAAAAATGAATGTTGAAAAGTATCTTAACATGTAATTGGAAAAAACAAAAATACTATTTAAAAAAGTGACCCAGAGATCTCACTGCTAGTCATATATCACAAAGGTCAACAAGAAGTCTCATACATCAAAATACTTATAACTGTATTTTTTTATAGTAGCAAACTAGACAAAGTAAATGACCTTCAATTAGAATACAACTATACAAATTCTGATACATGAATGTAATGGAATATTACTGTACCTTAAGAAACAATGAATATGAAAAATTCAGGGAAGCATGGGAAGAAATAAGCTGATATAAAATGAAGTAAGCAGAACTAGGAAAATAATGTGCACAATAACTACAACAATGCAAACAAAATGGGAACATTTTGTAATTATAATGGCTGAGCATGACCCAGAAGCAAAGATATGGGAATGTACCTCTCTTTTTTTTTAATAGAGGTAGGAACATTTGCATATATTGTTGGACTCAGTTGATGTGTTGTGAATGGTATCTTTCACTTTCTTTTTTGTTTCTCATCATTAAAGATCCCTCTCAGGGAGTGGGAGGTGGTGAAGGACATAGAGGGAAAGAAGGTGATATAAAAATAAAAGTTACCATTATGTAAGAAAAAAAATTCAGGCTCTCAAAAGATTTTTATAGCCCAGAACTTTGGGTTGATTCTCACTTGATAAAATTTATTGTGAAGGTTACAACTGCAAAGTTCTACACTTACGCTAAGAAAATCAATTATGCAAGGGCATGATTGAGGAGAAATGGCTAAAAAGCAGTTCATGTGGAAAAAAAAGGATTTTAGTAAACTATCAAGATTAGTCAACAGGGTAATAAGATAGCCTAAAAAACCCTATATGTGTGTATACATATACATGCATAGACATACACACATATAAAATGTTAGGCCATATTAAGAGAGAGACGTGATGGCTTCACTCTGCTCTGAGAAGCCCTCATTTGGACTACTTTGACCAGTACTGGTATCACATCTTAGAAGAGATAGTGAAAGCTGGTGTGAATAGAAAGGAGGGTGACCAAGAAGGTGAAGAGCTTCACAAAATGCTATAGGAAATTTGGGGTACTAGAAATATTTAGCCAGAGGAAGACAAGACTTAGTGGGAACATGCTAGATGCCTGGAACAGATTATATAATGCTTTAGATCGATTACATAAAAAAGTTATATGGGTTTCATGAAGTTTCAGGTAAAGATATATGAGATAATGGCTATTTTAACTTATCATCAAAGGGTTATCATGTAAGACAGAGCTGACGTTGGAGAGCAAAGTTAGAACCAATGAGCAGTATACACAGGGAAACATATTTCATCTTAACATAAGGAAATGTTTTCTAACAATTAGATCTCTTTAAAAGTTGAAAGGGGTAATTGAGGAAGTCAAGCATTCCCTGTCACTGAAGGCCTTCAAGAAAGAGATTGATGGATAACTTGCTGTGGATGTTGAAAACAGGTTTCATGCTTTGGGTAAAGAATCTCCTAAGTGTCTTTTGAGACTTTCAATGGTAATCCTATGCTTCTATAATATAGAATTGTTAATATGAAATTATTGGTTCTTCACATTATTATTTAGCATATTTATATCTTATACTCACGGTTATTGCAGCATTGGCTGGCATTCTAATATTTGGGTGGAATTTATAGAAAGAGACTGCACGGCCGTTCACATTTTGTTGGAGAATATGATCTCCAATTGCCAGTTCTTTGACAGGAGAAGAGTTAATTATCTTCACGAACAAACCACTGCCACTCACTTCAATTATTTTAATGTCTCCAAGAGCACTATAAAATAATATAATGGGCTTTTAAAAGTTTATACCTTTTGTGACCAAAGCAATTTAATAGCAGAATAATAAAAGACCCTAGTATGTTATTTAAAAATCCAAGAAAATAAATTATTATAGGGATGCAGCATGTGGCAGTAGAAAGAGCATTTTATTTAGATCCTATGTTCAAATCCTGGCTCTGTTACTTGCCATGCAAGTGACCTTGGGCAAGTCACATGACCTCTCTGGGCCTCAGTTTCCTCAACTGTAAAGTGAGGGGATTGGATTAAATGGCCTGAGGTCTCTTTCAGGTTGGGATCTATCTATGATCCAATGACTCCTTTTCCAGATCTAAATCTACAATTCTTTGATCTTAGTGGATAAAACATAATATTAAGGAAACCTTGAATCTAGTTATAATTCAGATGCTGATGTTAGGTAACCATAGGCAAATATCTTAATTGTTTTATGACTCCTTCCTTTCCAAAACTGTTATCTCCCTTATGTACTTTGAGAACATGAGATTATGTTTGTTTTCATTTGTTATCCTTTTTCACTTCTTGTTATAGAGTTCCTTGAGCCTGGGGTAAGAAGTCAGGAAACTGCCTAAATTCTGCCATTAAAACATTTCATCCATGTCTATTTTCTCATCTGAAAAATGAGAATGGGGCAGCCAGGTGTGGCAGTGGATATACATTGGCCCTGGAGTCAGGAGGACCTGAGTTCAAATTTAGCTTCAGACATTTACTATCTATGTAACCCTGGGCAAGTCACTTAACCCCAACTGTCTCTTGAAAGAAAAAAACAAAACAAGGGGGGAATAATAATGCCTGTGCTAACAATTTCAGAGCTGCTATGATGATAAAATGAGAAAATATATATGAAAAAAATTTTAAAGTTGAAAGGACCATACAAATACAAGATATTTTTATGCTATAAGTGGAAAACAATGTCTCTCTTTTTAAATGACGAAATTAAGGGGATTTTGTTGTTGTTGTTGTTGTTGAGCTGTGTCTGATTTTATGTGACCCCATCAGGGGTTTTCTTGGAGTGGTTTGGTATTTCCTTCTCTAGCTCATTTTACAGATAAGGAAACTAAGGCAAACAGGATTAAGTGATTTGCCCAGGAGCACAGACTCTGGTCTTCCTAACTCAAGGCTGGGCACTCTATCCACTGTGCCACCTAGATGCCTTTAAATTAAATTACAGAGTGGTATAAACATTTAACAGATTTCTTTGTGAGACAATGGCAAATTATTTAGGTGTGTATTTTCAGTCCTCAAAAAATTAGGTTTATTATCACTAGAAAGTTTCCCAGACTGATCTTCTTATAAGAATTTTAGATTACTCTATAGACTTATTATATGCCCTTAGCCAGGATATTCATATTTCAACATATTTATCTGTGACATGGGTTATGACACTTATCTTTAAGAATATTAATAAAATCAATTTTTTTGAAAATTTCTCCTTATTTTATCTTGCTCCATGCAGTTCCTACAGAATAAAAAGAGGGTCAGGATAATGACCTTTAAAAAAACCAAACTTCTCTATGCTGCCATCTCTCTTACAGAATTACTCTTTTTAAAAAAACTAAAAATAGCAAAATGAGCTAATATTTCTTTTTACCCTGCTGACAGGTAGTATTGAGCAGGCTGTGATGGTTTGAGTCACTTGCTGAAATTACTCTGTCAAGTTGAGGTCATTTTCCCTAGTCTAAACTGTTCAGCTGGGTTGTTCAGAGTGGTGCTAATAAGATCAAGGTTGTGACTTCATAGGCCATTTGCTTCATAGGATGTAGAGTTTTCCACTGAAAGAAAATCTCCTCCCTGCTGCAGATTCTCCCTCCAAGGAGGCCCAGGTGGAAGCATGGATAACCTAGAAAAAAACCCCTTTATTCCACTGACATAAAAACAACTCAAAGTATATGCCTTACTATTTGATGGGATTCACAGTATAATATCTAGAAACAAAGGATCACAGATTGATAGAATCAGGATTTATGATACTTAAGACATCTGAGGAATTATTTAACCTAAGGGCTTTTAACCTTAGGGTCTGGGTCTGTGGGAGATTTTATGGAATTCATGAACCATAAATGTAGATTGAAAAATATTTTAATAACTATTTCAATAAAATTATTTTCCTTTGTAATCCTACACATTTTCTTCTATGAATTTAAAAATATTATTCTGGATGGAGAAGGGCTTTATAGGCAGTTTCAAAGACTGCCAAAGGGGTCCATGATTTGAAATAAAAAAGATTAAGAATTCCTGATCTAGTCCAACCTCTTTATTTTATGGATGAGGAAAGAGGCTCAAGAAGTTGTGACTTGCTCTAAATCTTTCACTGTGTTGGTGGCTTTGTCAGTTCTAGAAACTGCATCTCTGGATTTTTATTTTAGCTCAGTGTTCTTTCCTACCATCTCATGTATATCTCCTTGGCAAAATTTGATTCAGTCTCAACAAAAGAAAGGCTTAAGTTCATTTTTACAAGCACTAGGAAGAAGTGGGTCTATATTCTTCATCTGAGGTATATACAAGGTTTTTTGGTTTACTTTTTGTCAGTACTATATGCATGTGTGTATACACATCTATCTGTCTGTCTGTCTATCTATTTATCGAATTGGGGTAGTTGGGGATAGTTAATTTCTTACAAAACCAAATGCCTACTTCTTTCCTTGAAAGAGAACACTCACTATCATTACATGCCTCTTTAGACATGTTGAGAATGAAACATTCTATTATTTACTTTATAAATGTTGTCTTAATGTTAAGTTTTTTTTTATAGTAGATTCTTTTGTCCATTTTCCAATACAAACTTTCATCATTTCTCCACAGGACACTAAGAAATAATTTATAAATTGTGTATTTAAACAGAGAAGCAAGTCATTATAATGTCTTGGCTATTTTTAATTACTCATACATGCAATTAATTTTTTCTTTTTAATGCTTTTTCTTAAAACCTATGATTACTCAAAAGTACTATTAATTTATTAAACTTAAAGATGCATTTTATCCTTAAGCTAGAAAATAATTTGCTTTATCAAGAGGCTTCTCTATTAAGAATCAGAATTAATCATTGCCTTCCTTTTGAAAAAAAGACCTAAATTTATGGAGAAATACTTCACAAATTGACAAATACTTCAATACATGAAGAAAGGGTCAATCTTTTGTCAGGTTACCTTTTTTCCCCTTAAATCCCCACATACATGCTAGGTAAGAGAATGGATTAGGTAACCTGTTCCTCCTCCTATGTCCTCCTTTTAACTCCCCAACCCTACCCATGGTATGTACCAATGAGAGCTTTCTATAACTGGTTAACCATGATGGTATTATCTTACCAATGTCCTTTCCTTTCTTCCTTTAAACGTGCCATCTTTAACTTATTAAGAGACCTATAATTAAATTAACATTCTTCCTCTGAATGAAAAAAAAATATTAAGCACTTATGTTTCAGCTAGGATGCTCCTTTGTAAAATAGCCACCTTTGAATTATTTGCTCTGACTTTAGGTAGGTTCTCCAAGACAGATCCATGCTAGTAATCTTACTTTAATTTGCATTTAGATGTTTCCCATTACTCTGCAGGTAGTGGCAAACCAGTTAACTTGTTACCTAGAATTTGCCTTTAAGCTATTGGGTTCCTTCCACTAGTTCACACCTGCCTAAAACTTGCAATCTTTGACTGGTGGGAGAAACTATTAAGATTTCCTCATGAGTTCAAGTTGGAGTTGGTAGAGGATCTATTCAGTCTGACTAATGTGAGGTTGGGAGCCTTATATCTGCCCTAAGAGTCTCAGCTTGTCTCAAATGTCTAAAGAACTAGAATGGATGGATATATTCTATATTCCACTTTCCTAGTATTTTTAGTCATAATCTTGTTTTACTTCCCTATCTGAACATACCTAGTACCCATTGGGGTGCTGGTGGGAATGGGAAGATATCCTCCACCATGGCAATCTAGAACCCATATGGTACAGAGCAAGAGCCTTAGGGGGGCCAGGGCTTTTCTCCTAACCTTCCTGCCAATTACCCCTTTCTTTTTTTCCTGACTACCTCCATCTTCACCCCTCCAAGAGGGAACTCAGAATCTTCCCTCCAGGGAACATTCTATCCTGTACTCTCAATCTTGAACTAAAACAGATCCAGCATCCTAAGGCAATTCCCAAAACTGACCTGGGGTACTCTTAAGTAAATAATGATGTAGCCAGGCCTCATGAAGTCAATTTGGATAAGAGCAAGTCTTTTCTAGATACTGAGATGGGAGGGTGAATAACTGTCCACAGAAATACTGCTTTTATAGACATATCAAACCTGTTACTTCCATTCTTTGGGTGTTTATACAGGCTGGAGTTTGTGAAAACATCTGTGATACTGTCCCAAAAGATTCATAAATCTTTGACGATGTAACCTTTAATTGTATTCAGTCCTTAATCCTCTGTTCTTCTTTCTCTATTTGTCTCCTTAGAGAATTCATCCATAGTCATGATTTAAACTATCTCTATACTGATAACTGCCATATTTTTAATCTTCACTTCCAAGTTCTCACTTGGAATCTTGAACTACTTTAAAGCTAAGATGTCCTAAAATGGAATTAACTAGTATTTACTCTTCTAAGCTCACAATTTCTATCAGCATTTACCCAGTTACTGAGATTTGAAATGGTAAAGTTATCTTTGACTCATCCCTCTTATATCACTAGATACCATCCATTTTTCCTGTGAAACACATCTCACATTTTTTAGTCTATTCTCATCACCACCACCCTAGTCCATGTTCTTACCTCCTTAAAACTAGATGAACAGAGTAGCCTCCATGATTTATCTGTCTTCCCCATGCACAACATTGACAGAAAAAAATCATCCTTTAACATCAGTTTAATTATGTCATATCATGCTTTGAAACTGTCAATGGCATACTATTTTTTTTACCACATCAAATCTGAATCAGTATAAATCTAAATTTAAGGTTCTTCAAAATCTGGCCTTATTTGATGTAGCTGATGCTATTTCTTTGCCATTTCAATCTCCTTTCTGATCAAACCTTTTATAAGAGTTCTAATAATCATCACATTATATTGGATTGAGAAAAGGCAACTTTTCTCTCTTCCTGCTTTAGGTCATTTTTACAAGCATCAAGAAGCTGGAGAAAGGTCAAAGAGCAAGAAGGAGCAGCAAAAAAGGGAAGGAATGGGCCTGAATAATCTACCAACTGGATAACTGGCCCTTGACCAAGTGTACTGCCTACATTTTTATGTTTTTAAGAAAATTTTAGTTTTGGTGCATCTGGCATATTTTATCAATTTAAAATATACCATTTACTTTCAGTTTGCAGCTTTTTAAAAGGGGTTAAAGAATACAACTTAGGGCTATGGAATAAATCAGTGACAATGAAAAATGATGACTTTTGGTTCAAGTAAATTTCTGCCAGTCTCTGCCCTCCAACTGCAATCACATGAATGAACCTTTAAATCAAATGGTAAGTTTGAAACAAGAACATGTACCTGGATTTAGATATGTTGGCCTCATCTGGAGACAAAGTTTTATTTCTATCTGGGAATCTGGAATGCGTGAGGCATCTCTTTGGGTCCAAGAACAAAGAGTGAAAGTAGTCCTCCCCGTCTCCTAATATACTGGGCTGAGGTATAAGGGCTGCAAAATGTGGCTTCTGGAGCACAGGGACAGAAAGGCTGTCACTGCCTTTCCAAAGGAAGTAGAGACCAAGAGTTTGACAAATAAAAAGAAGAAAAAAAAGTAAGCTGTAATTTACATCTTTTCCCAGCTATAATGCAACATTATATAATCCCATTTCTTATGATCAGTATAAAACTATCTCCTCAATGAGAATTTAAAGCTTTAAACCTGAAGCTAAGAAGTGACATCTGGTAAGTGAATATATTTTTAGTGACACATCAATATATATCCTGGGAAGAATTGGTTCTGATAAATGATGTCACTAGTAGAACAATCATTCTGAAATTTTGGTGCCTCTAGCAAAAACATTAATTAGGAACAGTAGAACATCTGAGTTCTTCTCTTCCAAATTAAGATATGTCAGAATCTCTAGAAATATATCTTTGGCATGGGGAAGTAAGGGAGGGCAACTAATCTGCCCCAACTTTGCTCTCCCAAACATAAGACTTAAATAAGCTCTGCTCCCTTTCTTTTCTTAAACTTCTGTTTTTTGGAACTTCTGGTGCCAAGATGGTGGAATGAGCCAAGAACTCCCCAGATCCCTCCTGAATTCCCCTCCAAACAACACCTCAGAATCAATTTAGGAGTGAGGAAGCAGTTTCATTGGGGAGCCCCATAAACAAGCAGGGCAGCAAGCCACACCCCAGAGAGTCCAGCAGCAAGGCTTTGAGCCCCAGGGTAATTCACCAGGGAGGCCCTGCCCCTGTACAGGCCAGCAGCCTTGAGGCAAATCAGTAGTCCTAGACTGGCAGCACATCAAGGCCCCAACTTCAATGCAGACACAGCTAGGTTCCACCCCCTGCACAGGCCACTAACAAGGCCCTGTGCACATTGCTAACCAGTAGTGAGGCTCTGCCCCCAGAGCAGCTAACAGCAACAGATCTGGCCCTAGGGCAGGCCAAGGGTGAGACCTTACCCCTGGGGCAGGCTAAGAGTGAGACCTTACCCCTGGGGCAGGTCAGAAGCAAGACCCTACCCCTGTGATCAGTTAGCAGAGGGGCCCAGCCTACAAAGCAAGCTAATGGTGAGGCCCCACCCCTAGGGTAGGCCAGCAACAAGATGTTGCCCCTGGGGTCTGCTGGTAGAGAGGTCCCACCTACACAGCAAGCCAGCAGTGAGACCTCACCCCTGGGGTAGGGCAGCAGCAAGACCCTGCCTCCAGGTCAGTTAACAAAGAGGCCCACCTCTGGTACAGACCAACAGACAGTCCTCACTCCCAGTACCAGTCAATAGGAGGCCTCCTCATTCCAGTGGCAAGCCAGCAACTCGACCGTGAGACCCAGTAAAAGCCAGCACCAAGGCCTTGAGACCTGGCAGAAGAAGCTTGGGACAGTGCAGAAGCAGAATCCAACACTTATATAAAAGTGAAAAGTCAGAAAATAGGCAAAAAAAGAAGAAAGCCAATAACAAAAAAGAGCTGACTATAGAAAATTACTATGGTAACAGAGACACACAAACTTAGAAGAGGACAACAGTGTCAAAACAGCTACATGGGAAGTCTCAAAGAAAAATGTAAATTGTTCTTTGGCCCAAAAAGAATTCCTGGAAGAGCTTAAAAAGGATTTTAAAAAGCAAATTAGGGAAGTAGAAGAAAATTGGAAAAAGAAATGAGCATAATAGTAGAGACTCATGAAAAAAAGTCAATAGTTTGTTAAAAAAAACCCTCAAAAATGGGAAAAGATATACAAAAGTTCACTGAAAAAAATAATCCCTCAAAAATTAGAACTGGGCAAGTGGAAGATAGTTACTACATGGGACATTAAGAAATGATCAAACAAAATTAAAACAAAAAATAGAAAATGTGAAATTTCTCATTGGAAAAACAACTGACTTTGAAAACAGATTCAGGAGAGATAATTTAAGAATTATTGGACTACCTGAAAGCCATGATCAGAAAAAGAGTCTGGACATCATATTTCATGAAATCATCAAGGAAAAATTCCCAGATATCCTAGAATCAGAAGGCAAAATAGAAATTGAAAGAATTCACTGATCATCACCTGAAAAAGATCCCAAAAAGAAAATTCCCAGGAATATCATAGCCAAATGTCAGAGCAACCAGGTCAAGGAGAAAATATTGCAAGCATCCAGAAAGAAACAGTCTGAATATTGTGGAGCCACAGTCTGAATTACACAGGATTTAGCAGTTACTACACTGAAGAACCAGAAAGCTTAGAATAAGATATTTCAGAAAGCAAAGGAGTTCGGATTACAATCAAGAATCACCTACACAACAAAACTGAATATAATCCTTGGGGGGAATTAACATTTACAAAAACAAAGGCCTTTTAAGCATTCCTGATTCAAAGACCAAAGCTGAATAGAAATCTGACCTTCAAATACAAGACTCAAGAGAAACATAAAAAGGTAAAAAAAGAAACAAAAGAAAATAGAAGAGATTTAATAAGGCTAAACTGTTTATATTCCTACATGGCAAGATGATATTTGTAACTCTTAAGAACTTTATCACTATAAGGGCAATTAGAAGGAGTATATAGAAAGACAGTGTGGGTATGAGATGATTATGATGGGATGATATCCAAAAAAACAAAATTGAGGGGTGAGAAAAATGACTGAAGTGGGAGAAGAGAGAAGGGAAAGTTAGAATGGGGTAAATTATCTCACTTAAAAATGTTGTGAAAGAATTATTACAGTGGAGGCATAGATGAAGGAGGGGTGGCAAAGCTTGAACCTTACTTTCGTCAGAATTGGCTAAAAGAAGAAATAACATACAAACTCATTTGGGTATAGAAAACTATCTTTGCCTTACAGGAATATAAAAATGAATAGGGAACAGAAAAGGAGTCTGGGGAGCCAATAGAAAGAAGGGCAGACTGGGGGATGTGGTAATCAACAGTAAAAAAAC
The DNA here is from genome assembly GCA_011680675.1 of Gymnobelideus leadbeateri. Lineage (NCBI taxonomy): Eukaryota > Metazoa > Chordata > Mammalia > Diprotodontia > Petauridae > Gymnobelideus > Gymnobelideus leadbeateri. The sequence goes on along the minus strand of WOXC01004916.1, from coordinate 441,972 downwards.
TTGCAGGGAGGGACAAAATAAAAGGTGAGAGAGAGAGAGAGAGAGAGAGAGAGAGAGAGAGAGAGAGAGAGAGAGAGAGAGAGAGAGTGTTAAGGGAAAAATTGGGCAGAGGAAAATACAGGAAATACACAGTTATCATAAGTATAAGTCTGAATGGGATGAACTCCCCCAAATATAGAAGCTAATAGCAGAATAAAAATCAGAATCCTACAATGTATTGTTTACAAAAAAAATACATTTGAAACATTGACACACAGATAAGGGACTGGTACAGAATCTATTAGGCTTTCACTGAAGTGAAAAAAGCAGGGGTAGCAATCATGATCTGAGACAAAAGTAAAAATAGATCTAATTAAAAGAGATAAGGAAAGAAACTATATCTTGCTAAAAGGCATGATAGATAAAGAAGTAATATCAATACTAAACATTTATGCCCCAAATGGCATAGCATCTAAATTGTTAAAGGATAAGTTAAATGAGTTATAGAAGGAAATAGACAATAAAGCTATACTAATGGGGGACTTCAACTTTCCCCTCAGAACTAGATAAATTTAACCAGAAATTAAATAAGAAAAAAATTTAAGGAGGTAAATAGAATTCTAGAAAAGTTATACATGCTAGCTTTCTGGAGAAAATTGAATGGGAATAGGGAGGAATATACATTTTTTTTCCTCAGCTGTACATAGCACCTACACAAAAACTGACTATCTATTAGGGCATAAAATCCTCATAGCCAAATGCAAAAAAGCAGAAATATTAAATGCATCCTTTTTAGATCATAATACAATAAAATTATATTCAATAAGGGGCAGTGGAAAGATAAATTAAAATTTAATTGGAAAATTAAATAAATTCTAAAGAATGAGTGGGTCAAAGAACAAATTATAGAAACAATAATTTCATTAAAGAGAATGACAATAATGAGACAACATACCAAAATTTATGGGATGCAGAGGTGGCTAGATGGCCTAGTGAACAGAGCATCAGCCATGGAGTCAGGAAGACCCGAGTTCAAGTCCAGCCTCAGACACTTAACACTTACTAGCTGTGTGACCTTGGGCAAGTCACTTAACTCCAATTGCCCTGCATTCCTCCCTCCAAAAAAGAAAAAGCAAAATTTATGGGATGCAGCCAATGCAGTACTTAGGCAAAAATTTATATCTCTAAATGCTGATATATAATACATATACATACATACACTAAATGCTTACATCAATAAAATAGAGAAAGGACATATTGATACGTTGGGCATTCAACTAAAACATCACTAGAAAAAGAAAAATTAAAAATTCCTAATTAAACAGCAAATACTGAAATACTGAAAATCAAAGGAGAGATTAATAAAATCAAAAGAAAACCATTGAACTAAGAAATAAAACTAGAAGCTGTCTTTATGAAAAAAAAAACCCAGTAAAATAAACTGTTAATTTGATTTAAAAAAGGAAAGAAGAAAACCAAATTACCAGTATCAAATATGAAAGGAGTGAATTGATCATTAATGAAGAGAAAATTAAAACAATTATTAGGACCTATTTTGTCCAGTTATATGCCAATAAATCTGGCTAAGTGAAATGGATGAGTCTTTATACAAATATAAATTGCCCAAATTAACAGATGAGGAAATAGAATCCTTAAATAACACAATCTTAGAAAAAGAAATTGAACAAGTCTTGCATCAATGAACTCCCTAAGAAAAAATCTCCAGGGCCAGATGGATTTACAAGCAAATCCTACCAAACATTCAAAGAACAATGAATTCCAATACTATATAAACTATTTTTGAAAATAGGTGAAGAAGGAGTCCTATCAAATTCCTTTTACAACACAAATATGGTGCTGATACATAAAGCAGGAAGAGCAAAAACAGAAAAAGAAAACTACAGGCCAATCTCCCTAATGAATATTGATGTAAAAATTTTAAATAAACTACTAGCAAGGGGATTAGAGCAATGTATCACAGGGATCTTACACTATGACCAGGTGTGATTTATACTAGGAATGCAGGACTGATTCAATATTAGGAAAACTATCGACATAATTGACCACATCAGTAACAAAACCAACAGAAATCATATGATTATCTCAATAGATGCAGAAAAAGCCTCTGATAAAAGACAACATCCATTCCTATTAAAAACACTGGAGAACATAGGAATAGAGCTTACCTTAAAATGAGTAATATTTATTGAAAATATTTATTTATTGAATATTTTGTACTTATTTATATATGTATTGAATATTTATTGTAATATTTAATGAAAACTATCAGCAAGCATTATTTTAATGGGGAAATGCTAGAAGCCTTCCTGATATGATTAGGGGTAAAACAAGGGTGCCCATTCTCACCCTATTATTCAATATTGTACTAGAAATGCTAGCTATAGCAATAAGAGAAGAAAAAGAAAATGGAAGGAATTAGAATAGATAATGAGGAAACAAAACTATCACTCTATGCAGATGATATGGTTGTATACTTAGAGAATCCTCAAGAATCAACTAAAAAGCTACTTGAAATAATTAACAACTTCAGTAAAGTTGCAGGATACAAACTAAACCCAGGTAAATCATTAGTATTTCTACATATTACCAACAAACCCTGCAGAACGAGATAGAAAGAGAAATTTCATTTAAAATAACTGTAGACAATATACAGTTCTGACAAGATAAGCCCAGTTCTGACAAGATAAGCCCTATATAAACACAATTGTAAAACACATTTCACACAAATAAAGTCAGATCTAAGCAACTGGAAAAATATTAATTGCTCATAGGTAGGCCAAGCCAATATAATAAACATGACATTTCTACCTAAATTAACTTACTTATTCAGTGCCATTCCAATCAAACTACTAAAAATTATTTTATAGAGCTAAAAAAATCATAACAAAATTCATCTGGAAGAACTAAAGATCAAGAATATGAAGGGAATTAATAAAAAAAAAATGTGAAGGAAGTTGGTCTACCCATTCCAGATATCAAACTGTATTATAAAGCAGTAATTATCAAAAATAACCTGGTACTGGCTAAGAAACAGAGTGTTGGATCAGTGGAATAGATTAGTAAAAGAATATAGTAATCTAGTGTTTGAGAAATCCAAAGATCTAAGCTTTTGGGACAAAAGCTCATCATTTGACAAATACATGGGAAAACTGGAAAACAGGATAGCAGATGCTAGGTAAAGACCAACATCTCACACTGTATACCAAGATAAAATCAAAACAGGCATATGATTTGAACATAAAGGATGATACCATAAACAAATCAGGAAAGCAAGGAATAGTTGACCTGCCTGATCTATGGATAAGGGAAGAATTTAGGACCAAACAAGATATAGAGAGCATTAAGAAATATAAAACAGATCATCTTGATTATATAAAGTTTAAAAGGTTTTATTAGAGGGATTTTGTTCTGTGAAGTTTGGATTCAGTCGGGTGGCTGCCCTTGAGGACCTAGAGGGCCACATGTGGCCTGAAGGCCACAGGTTCCCCACCTCTAGATTAGATAAATGCAAATTAGAGTGGTTTAAATTTAAGGTAGTTCAATGCAGAATTTGATTCCAATGTCTGCACAGTTTTCCTCTTTGGAAACTCCTGGTGGTAGAATACAGTTATCATTGACTTCTATCTGTAGAAAAATTCAATAGGTTTTCTATCAATTGGTATGCAAAAACTGGTATCAGAGAAGTTTAGTAATGGAATTGTAAGGGGAGAATTTTTCCACTAAAAGTCTTATTCTCATGGTTCCCTGTAGGGTGTAGAGAGATCATGGTTCTCAAAGGAGACACCAGCTAAGCACAAGTTCTGACAGATACTACTTGTAATGCGAATGCAAATTTAAGATCTTCCCTGCCCTTAGGCCCTTTGGTAGGCTTAAGTGCACCTGGAACCTGTGGCCAGAGGCTTGTTTTTCAGGAGATACTTTGTGATTGGGCAGTGGATCAAGAGGGTTGTGACATTCTCTGAGCCAGGAGAAGGCTATATAATCCCTAATGTAAGGCTTTGTTTTGGGGGTCACTTTGAGAAGAGTTGTTTGATTTGACCAGATGAGACTCTGGGCAGATATTGAGAGCCCCCCCCCGCTTTGAAAACCCAGATGTTGATGTTTCCTTCTCTGGTAACTGTGACTAGGTATGGAGGTAATGGTCAGACAGTTGGAGGCCTGTCTGCTTGAAATGTTTCTCTGTCTTCTTGTAACTTCTGTCTTCATACTCTGAAGTCTGGGGTGCTGACTTTTTCCCCTGAACTAGGTAAATGATATGTTTAATTGATTAAAGCAAGATTGTTAACCCATTTTGAGTTGCTTTCCTTTAGAAAAGCAGATCTAAGAACCTGTGTTGTCAGCCATCCTGGGTATGTCAGGGTGCTTACTATTATGCTACTGAATTAGAAAGTTTGAGCATTATAGCCCTAGTAATGGATGTAGGTCTGTTTTCTGAGTTCCAGCTTAGCTAAATTAAGAAAAATTCATCTTTAACAAGAGGTTAGCTGCCAGGTGCTAAATTGTTTTAACCAAAGAAACTCATAAAGATAATTTAATAAATGGTGTAAGAATGGACTATATTGGTGAGCTATGATAATTAGAGAATAATTCATATTTTCTATTACATACAACCAAGACATGGCCATTTCTGGTTGCCATCCACACACAGAATTTCTTTGAAATTTATGTTTCATTTTTTATAATGTTATACTTACTCAAGTTGTCAGTTCTGTAATGACTTGACGAAGATGATTTAGAAAATTTTTGTGTGACGGAAGATAAAGTCAATCCTGTATTTAGAGAGCTGGATGCATAGCTTTTGAGAGTTATGTCATGGTTTGATGGTTCTAACAAATATGCTGGAGAAAAGCGGACCGAGGATTGTTGTCGCAGGTCTGCACTGGGTAAAAGTTTTTCTTCACTTCTATGTTCAAAAAATTTAGTCATCAAGGTAGGAAATTAATATATAATGGACTAGGAATACAAGAGAAAGGATATCAGTAATAATTAGCTTTCTTTTAAGCATATACTTCATAGTCTATGATATCTTGTATTACTAATCTTGGAAATCTGGATCAGACTCTTTGTTATTTTATTATTACATGCTCTTCTAACGTAATCCTTGCAATTTAACTAATATTTATATACTAATAAGGATCCCATAGTTTATTTCTACTCTCAGAAATTACTTTTGACTTACCACATTCTATTTGCAAGTAAGCACTTCTAAATAATACCTTTTATGTGTGGGAGTGATATAATATATAATATGTAATGTTATACATATATTATATAATATACAATAATATGTGTGGGAGTGATAATAATAATTACAATAATAATTATCATTTCCATAGTACTTTAAGATTCATAAAGCACTTTACATACGTTATCTCAATTAATATAGATATAGAAGGGAGAAATACATTTTAAGTACTATTATGATTTTTGTGGATTTTACAATGAACATAGCTGAAAGAGTCCATGATTTTTAAAAAGTCTGTACTACTTTACTAATGCATGATCATCTATAAAATGAGGGAAGCAGAACTTAGATGATTTTCTAAGGTCCTATCTAGCTTTAAATCCATTTTAAAGTACTCTTGAGGATTTCAAAGTACTTTTGTCAATGGAAAATATCACTGATTTATGCAGTATCTTTTGGAAAGTCTATTTTTTGAGGATAGTTAGGGAGACCCCAAGCCTTTTCCTTAGGCCCTTAGGGCAACTACTCCAGAATAGACTCCTTAAATACATCCTTATATCAATTTGCGTTATTTTATTCAACTTAAAACTTGCATTCCAGAGATGCAAAGACCTTCATCACTCCACTGAGACAAGTAGATTCTCACCTTACTGCCCTCTGCTCAGATGCTTTCCTTAAGCTACAGGCCAACATATTTTTATTTCCTTTAATCATGCAATCACTAGAAACTCATATGGCACAGTTTTTGTTGTTTTAAGTTAGATGTAACTTCAACAGCAGTCCTATTATCATGGCTAAAATTTACATACTGATTTAACTACAAGTTTACATACTGATTTAACTACTATCCTCACAATAATCCTGTAAGGGAGGTGGCACAGATGCTATTTTCTCCATTTTAAGTAGGAGGAAACTGAGGCTTAGGAAGGTTAAATAATTTGTTCATGGTCACAGAGTTGTAAGGGGCAAAATTCAAACCCAGATCCCTTGGGGGTTCAAGTACAGCACTTCTCTAGTACACTGTTTTGCAGGATTTATATTCAACATAAGATACTTGGTAGCAAGTCACTTATACCATATGAGCCTCAGTTTTCTTGTGAGTAAAATGTGAGTAACATAGAGATAATAACAGCACCAGCCTTTCAGGGTTGTTGTGAGGATCCAGTGAAATAATCCTACAAAGCCCTTGGAAAAAACTTAAAGCACTATGCTAATGTTATTATTACTATTCTTATTATAAGGATCCCTATGCCATTACCTACTTTATGAGGTTGCTGTGATGAAAGTAGGAAAGAGCTTTGTAAACATTAAGCGTGTTATCTCTCTCTTTCTCTGCATGTGTGTATGCATACACACATATATGAAGAGACAGACACAAAACACACATAGATATATAGACATACACATACACACATGTGCATGTTAAGCATAAGGATCAGGATTGAATCTGTGATTTTAGAAGTCCTAGGTGAAGAAATTTCTTCTACCAATATAGGTTACCACTTTCTTTGCAATTTATAGTTTTAGAGAATTGCTTGAAACAATGAGATGTGAAGTGAGTGGCTTGGAGGTAACACAGGCAATATGCATCAGAGGCAGGGCTTGAATCTAAGTCTGATTAGTTGTAAGACCAGCTCTCTATTCACTATGCATATATATGTTTGTATGTATAGGTATATATATTCACACACATATACAATACGCATATGCACATGCATGCGTGTGTGTGTGTATATATATACACACACACATATATTATTATTAAGTGCATTTTCATTATTTTTTTCAGTATAAATGTTGCCTTTAAACTGGCTTGCCCTCAGCTTGTCTGTCAGATGCCAATGAGCACAGTCTTAAAGACTTTGGGTCTGTAAATCACTCCCACCAGCTCCACACCATGCTTACAGTAAATTAAATCCTATTCTCAAACTTCTTTGACACCCCTAAATGAAAAACACTCAACTTTCACTCTAACATTTAATATCTGACAGCCTAGGAAGCCAAATCTGTAAGTAAGGCTTTAACTTTCAAGAGAACGTGATGGCAAAAATGATAATTAAAGGGGCTGGAGGGCAGGGTGTGAGACTATTTCAGCTACAGTCAAATGGAATGACACAGAATAATGTAAAGATGTTTTTTAAACTCAGAGAAAGCAGGAAACACGGTTTCCTTCTTCTAAACTTCTCATAGCTGGGTTTCATTTCAGGCAAGTTGGTCATGTCTTTGTCACAGGCTTCATTTTATAAGCCTCACCTTTTTTTTTCTTCCTCCCTCAGTAAAACAAAACATTTTTCAAAGGAAACTGAATTATTATAAAATAGAAACTCCTTCTACAAGTCTCCATTAATGCTGTACTCAGGGAAAGCTGGCACAAGGTTTCTGAGCCTTCTCACTGCTTAAGTAGTTTAAGACATTTCTAATGGGCACAAATAGTATTTAGAGGGCTTAACTGCTTCAGCAATGGACTTGTATAATACAGTCCATTGTTCAAACCTTGCACTGATCTCAGCACTGAATTCCTAGGGCAGAGATGAAAATATTCCTCATGTTTCAAAAACATTTTCCTTTACAATATAGAAATTTATCTCCTGTTGTTAGTTTTGACTTTGTCAAAGTAATTATTTAAATGCTAAGGCAGAGAAACTAAAAAAAATTACTAACCCAGCATTTCAATTTTGTTATAATTGGGGAAATATTGAATTAGTAAGATAAACAGCTATTGAATTTTAGGTGACCTTGAGGTCTTTGGATGTCAGAAGATAGAACTGAATTAAACATTAATATAAAGACATCCAGGTCTGAACATAAGGGTAGTTCATCTATGTTTATCACTTTAACAACTGAGTATATATGTTGGAAGCTATATTTTTGTTGTAGAAATTTGTTGAAATCACTGTCAACATTTAAGAATTCAGGGTAATCATTATGTTATTAGTAATAGTAATGCTGACTTAGCAGTTATCTTTTATAGATTTGTATCTCTGATCATTTATATTTGATAAACTTAAAGCAGTTTCTAAAAGGCAAAATGAATCCTCAGAAGGCCCCTGGAAATTTCTGGACTGCCTCTACATTTTGAAAAGCTGTTGCAAAGAGATATATGAATTCCCTGCATTGTCAAGTTGCATTTGCTCATTATGTGAAGGCATTCATTTATTCATTTAGTCACTCATTCAACAGCTGAGTGTAGAGTCTAGCATGACCCTTGTATAACTGATGAGATGTCCTAACTTCTGTTTAAACCAGGGACTCAAACTTTAAAAAAATGTTAGTTTGCCTTGGTTGGAAATAGTCTGAAGTGCTGTTCTTGTTCTAAGAATCTTAGTTCCTAACTTCTGTGTGTTCCAAATCTAGTGTGTTCCAGACGAACGCAGCCATGGAACACTTCTGGCCCTCAATGTAACAGTGGAATCCACAAGTGCCAGCCCAGGGAGATTGGAAAAATTTAGGAGTATTTTAAGCCAGTTCTTAGAATATGAAACTTTTATACCTGAATCATTTTATATTTATTATCACAGAGGAGATATCGCCAGCACTAAAAATGTCCCGGGTGCAACGCAGTCACATTGCAGGGAATACTAGGGTTCTACAAAACACAATTTGCTGTTTTAGAGAATTCATACTTGATTCTTAAAGAAAGAGATACATATGTAGTTCAGTTCAAGGGCTTGGTTATAACTTCTCAAAACTTAGTATTTGTCATGCGACTGTTCTAGCTGTGATGCCCTTACCTATTCTTTTCCTTTGCTTGGCCTCCACCGTCACCGACTTCGCTTTGTAAGTGTACCCCACCTGCAGGATTTTCCTGAGGAGTACTCTCTTTCATCTTGACCAGAAGATCTTGTTTCCTAACAAACCAAATCAAGGAATCAGGCAAAAAATCTAGTTGTAGTTCAGGTTTTTAAAGTGGCCTAAATTAAATCAACTGAGACAAATAACTGAAAGTAAACCAAAGGCACCTGTCAAGTTTAATGTCAGGATTAATGAGAAATGTCAGAAATGTCTGATGCCAGAACCAAGATATGTGAATATCTAAGTGTTCCTTATACAATACAGAGAATGCACTTTGTGAATTACTAAGTTCTATGGACCTTGTACACTCTTTGTACCTTATTTTCTCTGTCTGTATATAATGCTTACCCATCCCTGCCTAATAAAAAGTGTTATGAGGATAAAATTAAAATCTTAGATATGAAAGCCCTGTCTGTACAATAACCATTTAATATTATAATTGGAGATAATTCTTTCTGACTGAGATGTATGAATGATTGCCAACTAAAATGACTCTTGCCGGTGGCCAAAGCAATTGCTAAAAACAACAACAGCAACAACAAAGTGGAACTGAGTGGCATCCTATAGCTGAGGAACTAAGATTCAGGCTTTGACATCCAGATAAGGTGCTGGCAAGCCATGGGTCACAGGCCAAATCCAGTCAACTGTCTGTTTTTGTACAGTCAATGAACTATGAAGGATTTTTACATTTTAAATTAAAATATTTTGTAGTTTTATATATTTAAAAAATGTAAAAGCCAGTCTTTGCTAGCAGGCCATCAAAAAGAAATGGGCTAGATTTCGCACATGGATCATAGTTGGCCAACCCCTGATTTTTAAACAATATTGCCTCTTTTAAAACTATGAGATAATGTCTAAGTACATATAAGACTTTAATTTAGGCACAATTTACTATATTAATGTTTTACCTGCTCTAGAGAATATCGAAGCAAAGTAAATGAAATCTATGTACAAGAGGATCATTTCCTTTTAAGTATTTTGCTTTCAGCCAAAATGTTCAAAGAAAGTCAAAGTGCCCCATTTATTATTTTGGATTCCTTACTGAGAGCATAAGGATGGTGCCCAAAGAGTGGTGGTACAAATCTCAATCAGGAAATCCTAAGAATACCTTTTCTTGAACAAATGGAAAGACTGACAATGAGGATAAAGAATCTACCTCATGTAAAGGGAAACAATACAGTCTAGTGGGCCTAAGTACCAAACCAGAAGCCAGGAGCTAAATAATGACCCTCACTCTGCCTATAATGAACACACTAATTTAGAACAATTTGAAAAATCTCTCTGTACATCATTTTCTCCATCTGTAGATCACGCCTACTCCTTCCTATCTTTTGTGAGAATGACATGAGAATAACAGATGTGTAAAACTGGGGGCTGATTAGCATAATAACAATACAGATTACTACTGAAAATTATTATTATTGGATGAGATTTAAATTTAATTAATTTAATTAAAAGACACTGCTTTGCATAGTAAGCACTTAAGTGCTTCATTCATTCGTTTACAAATTAGTATCTTAGAGTAAATGATGTAATTTAAATATAAAAAATTAGCATATATCAACTGCTTATATTTTAATATTTCAAACTTAAAAGATAATAATCATTTTACACAATTGGCAACTTAGCTTTGTAAGATAAAACATGTGACTATCTTCACCTATCACACTGATGAAATGAAATCTTGTGACAGTATTATTATGAACCAATTATGGAAATTTAGTATAAAAAATTTGTAGGCTTCTACTTAGTTTGGAGAAATTAAAATGGATTTATCATTGTATATCACTCCAGATTCCCAAATTCTCTCTAGTGAAGTTTCCTACTTTCAGAAAGTTTTATTCATGGGCAATATAGAGAAAGAAGCTAATTATGACCTCACATAAAAAACACATCGCATAGCTGATTGCTCATTATTTATCAAAGCAGTTTAAATAAATAAAATGTCAACTGAGAGTAGTTTTGGGATGTGTTAGATCTGAGTGTGTTTCCATTTTCTATTTCCCTGATGAGTTTATTTTCCCCTTCTTTTCCTTCCCCACTGGATGATGACATGTCTGCAACTAAACAAATTCCTATTCTTATGCTACTCCAACCAGAGGAGTGTTTCTCCCTAGAGACAGAGGAAGAAGCATTTCAAACAACCTTGGAGCTCAAGGTTTAACAAAGCTTTTACAATAGGCCAAGTGCCACATTTATCAAATTTGTGTGCTTGAGAAGAATTCTAAAACAACTGTTTAATAAACATTTGTGGTACTCTATACAGAGTAGATATATACAGGACTAAGAAGATGGTCTCAAGAAGAAGGAGAGTTAGGGTTGGTAAAACACAGGACTTAGCCAGGGAAGAGATGTGTAGAAAATGGTATCTGTGTTCTGATCTCTAGAATCTTCTCTGGTTCTTTTGCTGAGAAGTCAGAGAGCTCAGAACCAGCCTGGGGTTTCTTGTTTCCGTAAAGAGAAGCTCAGCATCCTTATACCGACACTGAGTGACTGATGAAATCTCCTTCCTACTATGTTGGTGATGAGACAGAGCACTTACCAGGGAAATGAGATGAGTATACCTCAGGGGACATGTAGGAAAGTGGCAGTCATTTGGGAATAGGGGCAAGCAAGGAAATTTTAATACCTAATTAAATCCTGCTTTTGTTATTCTATTTGCTTGAACACCTTTGATTAGAAGTCTTGGTGAATTGGTTTGATTCGGTACAAGAAACATTAATAGGGGATAGTGAGCTATGGATTTGAGTAGATAATTATTCTAACAGTACTATCACTCTGGAAAAAAAAAAAAAAAACTTAGGAGTTTTTTCATTCCTAAATACAGAAGAGACCCCAGGAAGCTAGATCTGTGAGAGCTCTTCTAGGATCTCTGTGTTTGTATGTTCTAGCATTGCAGGGATCCACTGAAGATTTTTCTTTTTGAAATTTTCCCTCCTAGGCTGTGATTGGATAGCAAAGTTTTGTGATACTACTTCTCTAGGCCAGAACAGTTGATTTAAAAATAACTTATATACTACTGTTTCCAACTGTTTCATACTGTTGACTTATTTTAATTTTCCAGATAGCTAAAATGCAAAAAGTCATGTGAACTGTTATGCTTAGTCCCTACCATTCTGTACATAAATAGTTGCCTATTTTAAGTGCATTTATCCTTAATTAACTTCATCTTGTACTAACAAGTCTGTCCTTCTAGTCAGTCTTTTGGGATTCTTCTGTCAATGAACCCATTCCCCTTAACTTTATGTTGTTTGTAAATTTGATAAGCACCCTTCTATGCCTTCAAGCACAAAAATACTTAACATTTCTGTTTGCACCCTGAATTATATAGGTGCAATCTAACAACAGAGTTAGTTGAAATCATATAACTAGAGACAATAACTGTGGAAAAACTGAAGGTTAGGGACCACCAAAAATTAATAAGCTTATTTCACACAAGAAGATATTGAAACATAAAATATAGTAACATTGCTATCATTAAATGTAATTAAAATCATTAGCCATAAATCAAATGTGATGAAATGGCAAATAAATCATGCCTACAAATGGCGTAACAAATCATTTATTTGATGACAAGTAAGTACCATTAAGTTCTCTGCCTTTTCCCAAACAGGGGTGGAAGTCTTTGAAAAGATAAGCCCAACAGTTATAACCTCTATCAGGTTGCTTGTCATCTCAGGTAAGGAAGGAAGGAAAGAATTTGGAACTCAGAATTAAAGAAAAGAATATTAAAAACTGTTTTTACATACAATTGGGGAGAATATTATTGAAAAGAAAAGAAAAAAGGCAGGCACAACCTTGAATGAGATGATCCCCAGAAGACTCCTGTATGCCCCAAATTCAGGGGAATTCGAGCAGCTGCGTCTTCCAACTTTTTGGCAGGGGGACAAGAATATAGCTGGCAAAGTGGAAAAAGTAATAAGTTTGGAATTAGAAGAGTCTGACTTTACTGCCCACAGGCCATTTGATCATCATTTCATCTCTCCTGGACTCAGTTTCCACATATGGCAGATGAAGTTAGACTACACGAAATCCAAGGTCCCTTTCTGCCCTAATAGTCTGTGATTCTAAGGCATCCATCATGCTCCAGAATTATCTCCTCTGTTTTCATGGGAGTTGGGGAATGGTGAATAAAGGGAAATAAGAAAGGCTCCTAGTTTTGCCTATGACCAACTTCACACACAGCCAGAAAGGGGAAGGATTTGCACCCAGGTCCTACGATTCCAAACAGTATTCTGTTCATTGCACTGCATTGCCTCTTCAGTGATGAGGAAGCTGGTGACCTGCAGTTAGGTAACTTTACCATGATGAAAAAAGTAGTAAATGGCAGAGTCAAGATTAAAACCCAAGTCCTTTGACTCCCGATTCAAAGTGTAACTTTGAACCCCTGCACCTGGTAGTCCAATTATGTAATAATGTGCTTTTCTTTGTATTTAAAAAATGATGCTGATTCACTCTCATGGGGGATGGTTATACTTTGAGTTGCTTTATCATCACGATAGGGATGGATTTGTGACGATCTGTCCACAAACTTGAGCCAGGTCCCTCACATGATCAGTGTATGAATTTGCCAGGCAGCTGGCCAGGGGAAAGTGGTCATAGAACTGTGCCCCATCTAGTAATTAATTCCTACAATATACAATAGCTACACTTTAAAGACATGACTCAGGAGGGAGGATCTGACAAAAGTTAATTGGTCTGAAAAGAGAATTAACCAGTTAAGTGCAATGTAATGTGCACAAACAGAATAAACAGAAGTGCTTCCTTATTCGGAATTGAAGAGGGAAGGGTGATAAGGAGGGGGGGAGGGTAAGTGGTTCTGCCAGGGATACCTCTCCTGGCATCCAGTCTGGAAGGAATTCACCAGGCTCAAGCAGACTTTGAAGCCGAAATTGTAAAGTTTATTGTTATGCTGTAGAGAACAGCGGGCTAGATTCTTATGGAACCTGCAAACTTGCAGAGGCCGCAGGCATAGTTTTAAGGGGTCAATTATGCTAACTAGGTGAGTAAGGGTGGGATCATGGAGGAGTTAAGGAGTGGTCAGTGCTCAAAGGACCATACACTTTTAATATCAACTGCACAGGTGTATTGCCCATGATTCACTGGGAAATAGCTCAAGCGGGGCTAGCTGGAGGTGTGGTTTTAGGCCTGACATGTCACTAAAGAGTGCCCACTCTGCCTCCCACCAAGGTCAGAGACAGTGTGGGTATATAATTGACCAAGGAGTTACCCTATAGATAAGGTATTGAAGAATTTATGGTGGGGCTGGCCACTCTAACTAAGGGAGATAACATTTACATAACTTATTGTTTCAAGCAGAGATAAACAGGTCATGAGTTGTTGCTGGGCAGAGTGCTGGAAGGGGGAAGGGGCAGAGTCAATGCTCTGAGGCTGGGGGGGTGGGGTGGAAATGTGATCTTATAGACTGCTTTTACAAATTGATTTTACAGACATAGATCCCAAAGCACCCCACTTACAAACTGATGTTACAGATTGATACTACAGACATATATACATCACAAGGACCCCATCAGAATCAGTAAAATCACACAGCAAGTCCATACTATTCCCCAAGGACTGGCTTTAAATGCCAGAGCAGCCCCCAAACAGCCTACTTGACTAAAGCAACCTTGGACATACAGTATCCTTCCTTGAGCTACTGAGCAACTGTCTCATGATTTAGGTATGTACTATTAAGCAACAGGAAATGACATAGATGATTCATAACAACTGCAACAATTCATCTTTTTTATAAAATACTTCACAATTAGTGCTTTACATAACTGACCTCATTTGATCCTTATATTCTACAAATCATATTAACGTACATGAAAATATTCTGTAATAGCTATAAAAAGTAAGCTATTTATAAGAAAGAGGTGGATATTTCACAAATTCCCAAGATTACTTGTAATCATCCTTTTGAACCATAGTTCCTGTGACTTCTGGGCAAATTCCAAAATTTTTAGGGGTTGGGATCAAATGATTTTGAGCAGGAGGGGACCACTTTATAGATAATTTAGTCTATTCTTCCAATTTCAGAGATGATAATAGCAAAGAGAATTCTACAATTTGTTCAAAGTCTCATAGGTTACAAATACCAAAGCCAGTATTGGAACTCATGTACATGTCAATAAACCCAGCATATTTCCACTTTCCATACTGTCTTTGTAGTTGTTTATGTGAAGATTTTTGTAAGTTTAATGCCGAAGGGGAGGCACTGGGGAGAAGCAGAGGATACAGGTGAATGAGTTTAGTCTGGATTTGATTATACAGCTGGCTAATAATGAGGTAAAAGCACCAGAAGATAATGAACTCAGGGGACAAACCCAAGTTGAACAAACAACGAGGTCAGGGAAAGCTGACTATTGTTCAGGGTTTCCAGGGTATACATGTTGCCTCAGTTGTGTCTCTGACCCAGAGAAGGTCCAAAGTGTGATACAGTCTTGAATAGGCTTCCTTCAACCTGTCATAGTGCTATACACTATATGAAAGAAAAAAACCCCTCAGAAACCTAGGACAGAAGACAGAAGACAGAAGACTAATGTTTCCCCTCTAGAGCTTGGGAGAGAGGGAGCATATCAATAGCAAGATGTTCCTGGTTTGTGAAATGAGAGGGTGAGCTTGCTTGAGAAGGTGAGGTAAATTTGAGGAAAGACTAAGACTAAGCTGGGCACTGGAAGTTAGAGTTGGCTTCTGGTTCTGTAGCTCCTTTCCCATGATGAGAGCGTAGCTGACATCCACAGGAGAGAGGCAGCTCATGAGCACATTGGTGAATGAAGCAGTAAAAGGCTGTGGGTGGGGACATTAACAAAGCCATTTCACTTACAGGATAATAATTGTTCTATCTGTCTAGTGCCTATGCATTTACTTTAGACAAATTATGCAGGACAGAGAAAAGCAACAAAAAACTTCCAAGGATAGAGTTACAAAGTTTCATAGCTAAAGGTGTGTATGTTGTAAGTTGCATGTAATCATGTGAGAAATGATTATTTTTTTCTGATTTTAACAACTAATTATTGTATTAGGACCAAATTTTTCTGTTTTCTACTTCCTCATACAGAAATCAACTGGTGTGGGAAATCTTTCTAAAAGACTTACCCAGCCAGGATGGCTGAGATCTAATCAAAGACAATAAAAGAAATACTAAGTTTAGGCTAATGGTGCATTCCTGTTCCTTGTTTGCTCAGACACGTCTGGGGAAATGTGGATCCTCTCTTTTGTCAGATAGGTGATATGGAAATTGATGTGTCTTTGACCAGGCCATGGATGATCCAAGTGGGTGACCCTCATTTTAATATATCCCATCTCCCATTATAGTATTGATTCTCTCTTATTACTTGTTGACCAATCAGAGTTGATTTTCATCCTCAGGTGCACCTCCTTTTAAAAAGACTTCATAAATATCGAAGGTTCAACAGGTTTGCTCTCTTTGGCTGCCAAGGGGACAATGAGTTTGTTTTTGTTGACTGTTTTCTAGATGTAATCAATAAAACTGATTTTAATTTATCCAGAAACTTGGTGTCTTAGAACTTTTTTAATCATGAAAGAAAAGTTCTTTCTTATCTAAGGAGCAAGGGCTCTAGATGGGGCTCCTTTTTTAGGTCTATAGTCAACAAGCCTGAGGTGAAGGAGCTAATCCAGATCTAGGTTAGGAAAATAGATTCCTATAAAGGTGAAGATGTGTAGAAGGCTTGCTAAAATTAAAGCTAGATTATCTTTCCCTACCATCCAACCAGGATTAGGTCATCTGGATTCCAAGACAACATTGGGAAGGGGAGGGTCAGTCATAGGGTTCAGAGAGGAAACTAGAGAAGAGTAAGGCCCAGTCACATCTATCTAAGACCAGGATAAACTGTTAAGATGTCTAAAATTTTACATAAACAGGTCCCATTTATTACTTTGGCCCATTGTAACTGCCCCTGTGGTAGTGCTCAGTACTAAGTTTCTTAAAGTAATAAAATACTTAAAAGAAAGACTCTGGGGGGCAGAGCCAAGATGGTGTAGTAGAAATAGCACTTTCATGGGGCTCCAGCTCCCACCACTTCCAATTTATACAAAAGGTGACTCTGAACAAACTTTGGAGCTACAGAACCCACAAAATGACACAGAGAAGTTAACTTCCCGCTGAGGACAGCACAGCAGCCTGGCAGGGAGTGGCAAGGGTAGCACTCTGGGAGCCAGGCCCAGGCCCTTGTGAGCCAGAGGTTTTAGCCCCAGGGCAGCCTGACCATTAGCTGGCTGGAGGGACTCCAGATCACCAACAGCTGTGGCATTTCCAGAATTACCAACACATAGATGCCAAGGAGAAAGCGAGAGGTCAGTGCAGTATGGACTATGAGACTCACTAGTTGGGAGAGCGTGTCAGCCTCTTCCCCTGGGGGCAAGAAGCCACTGAGGAGCCATGGTGCAGCTGTGGCCACATGTGGCAGCTTCACCTTCTGGCCTATCAACTGTAGGGGGATCCAGTGACCAGTCTGGGGGGTAATCACTCTTGCTTTAATCTTCTTGGATCTGGATTGCAGTCTGGGGTGGAGGTCTTGGGGTGTGTGACCATCTTGCCAGAGTGTATGGAGGCTTCAGAGAGGGCACCCAACTAATACCTCCAGCAGCTGAGAAAACTCCAGTGTTTGGGATGGACTCCCCTGGCTGGTGGCAGAGTCCTACTGTGGCAACAAGCCCAAAAGTCAAATAATTGTGTGGCAACATGCCTAGGCAAAGGGAACAAAATAAACAGAAAAATTTAACATTAGACTCCAATTTTGGGGGCAAAGAGGACCAAAGCATGGAAGAGGAGGAGGACTGGGAGGTTAGAATTCCTGTACCAAAAGCCCCAAATGAAAATACAAGCTGGTTACAGGCCATAGAGGACCTTATGAAGCAGATAAGAGAAGTGGAGGAAAATTGGGAAGTGAAATGAGAAAGATACAAGAAAAGTATGAAATAAGAATCTACAGCCTGATTGAGGAAAATAACACCTTAAAAATAGACTAACTCAAATGGCAAAAGAGACTCAAAAAGACAATGAGGAGAAGAATGCCTTAAAAAGCTAAATTTTCCAGATGGAAAAAGAATCTCAAAAGCTCACTGAGGAGAACCATTCCTTCAGAATTAGACTGGAGCAAAGGGAAGCTAGTGACTTTTCAAGAAATCAAGAAGCTGTTAAGCAGATCCAAACAAATGAAAGAATAGAAGGCAATGTGAAATATCTCATGGGAGAAACCACTGACCTGGAAAATAGATCCAGGAGACATAATTTAAAAATTATTGGACTACCTGAAAGCCATGATCAAAGAAAGAACCTAGAAATCATCCTTCAAGAAATTCTCAAGGAAAATTACCCTGATGTTTTAGAACCAGAGGGCAAAATAGAAATTGAAAGAATCCACCAATTACCTCCTAAAAAGATCCCCAAAATAATACTCCTAGGAATATTATAGCCAGGTTCCAGAATTCCCAGATCAAGGAGAAAATATTACAAGCAGCCAGTAAGAAACAGTTTGAATATTGTGGAAACACAATCAGGGTAACACAGGATCTGGCAGCTTCTACACTGAGGGATTGAAGGGCTTGGAATATGATATTCCAGAGGGCAAAGGAGCTGGGATTAAAACCAAGAATCACCTACCCAGCAAAACTGAGTATCATGGTTTCAGGGGAAAATATGGTCATTCAATGGAATAGAGGACTTTCAAACATTCATGATGAAAAAACCAGAGTTGAATAGAAAATTTGATATTCAGATAAAAGAAGCAAGAGATGCTTGAGAAGGTAAACAGGGAAAATAAATCATAAGGAACTTATCAAAGTTGAACTATTTACATTCCTACATGGAAAAAATGATAATTGTAACTGATGAAACTTTTCTCAGTATGAAAATAGTTGAAAAAGGGTATATGGGCATATGAATACATATGTGAATGTGTGTATATATGTTTATAGGTGTACATAAATAGAGAGCATAGGTTGAATTTAATAGGAAGGGATGATACTTAAAAAGTCAGATTAAGAGGTGAGAGAGGAATATAATGAGAGGAGATGGGGAGAGACAGAATGGGGTAAACTATCTCATATAGAAGAAGCAGCGTAAAATGGTTCTGAGGGGAAGAACAGGAAGGCAAAAAGGCTAAACTTTATTCTCACTGAATCTGGGTCAGGGAAAGAATGATATACATACTAAATTGGATATCTCACCCTACAGGAGAGTAGGGGAGGAGGGGAATAGAGGGGGGGTGATGGAAGGGAGGGAAGGCTGGGGGGGAGGGAGGTTGGAAGTATCCACTTTTGAAAAGGGACAGGATCACAGTAGGGAATAGACCAAGTGGGAGGTGGGATAGGAGGGAGGGAAATATAGTCAGTCTTTCACAATATATCTACTGTGGTAATGTTTTGCATAGCTACACATGTACAACATATATTGAATTGCTTATTTTCCCAGTAAGGGTGGGTGACAAGGAGGAAGGGAATGAATCTGTAATTCAAAGTTTTAAAATCAAATGTTTAAAAATATATAAATACTATTATTAATACTCTTTTGCTTGTAATAGGGAGATAAGATGTGCAGGCATTGGGACCCAAAGATTCACCTTCCTCTAATGGAAAAGTCGAAGTGGGTATGGGAGGAGATATGGGAGAGAGCAGATTGGAAGAGGGGATATCCTGTGGGACTGCTATTCTGGGATGGTGGGTAGGGGAAAAATGGGGAAAAATTGTAACTCAAAATCTGGCAGAAATGAGTGATGTTAATAAAGCATTTGAAAAAAAAAAGAAAGACTCTATTTAGCTTCAGAAAATAGGGAATGGAAGAGTCTTCATCTGAGAGTGGCTCAATCTGAGAGAAGCTATGATAGTCACCAATAGGGAGGTACCAGCAAGCCAACTTGGGTGCTGCTGCTAATAACTGAGTATTATGAGAGTGTAGTTGGTCCATGGTGGCATACTCAGCCATTATATGCAGAAAGCATAGAAAGGAGGTATTTGTGCCATCTTGTGCCTGCCAAAACAGCAGCATTATGTAACAGATGATGAAATGTACTCTCACTGATATATATGTGTGTGTATGTGTATACATATATATGTACCTATATATTCACAATAATATTCTCATTCTTTCTCGTCCTCCCTCTTTTCCTCCCTTTATGTCCTGTCCTCCCTCTTCCTCCCTCCCTCTTCCACTCTCTTCTCCTCTTTCTCTCACATTAGTAAATAGAATTTATTTTGCTTTTTAAAGACATTTTATCCCCAAGAAAACAGTGTTAGAAAGAAAGAGGGCCAGTCTTGGAATCAACAAGGGTCTAGGTTAAAATCCTGTCTCATATATAAAAAGAAAACAAAACCTTTTTATTGTCTTTATTGTCAACCTCAGTTAGATTTTTAGCATTTTTGAAAATCTTCAGACATGTAAAAATGCCAATTTTATTCATTCACAATTAACTACTTTTTATGTGTCTGAGGAAGAACTATGGGAAAAATACAATCTCAGTTCCCCAATATTAAGGAAATCAGAAGTCCTCAAAAGACAGGAAAAACCAATATATTCTTCCGTTATTTCCTAAGATTTTCCATAAAACTGCCTTGACATTAAGGATAGGAACTTTCACCAAGTAGGATTCTTTATCTTTCCTTTGATTGACTTTAGTAATAATAATAATTCTTATTTAGAAGGTTTATATATTTATAAAGTATTTTGCTCACAATAATCCTGTGAAGTAAGTACTGCAAATATTATTATTATTCCTATTTGCAATGCAAGAAACTTGGGCAAAAATTAAAATTGGCTGTAGTACAAGTATTATTATTCCCACTTTAAAGATGAAGAAACCAAAGCAAAAAATAAAATCACCTGCCTAAGTTCACATAACTAGTGACTAAGAGAGCCAGGACTCATGGCTGAACCCAAATCTTCAGATTCTAAATTCAAAGGTCCTTTGTCTACAGGACACAGCTTTTCTCAGTAAAGTCATTTGTAGGCAGTCTGTGGTGTTCTATGATTATGATATGTTTAAGTATTTGCATCATAAGTTAGAGAAGTTATTAACCTGGTAAAAAGTTGGGCTTTGTCCTTTGAAGCAACAAAAAGATTTCAAAGGCTTTTCATAAACATATTAGTGAGAAAAAAGAGATGCCTTCTGGTATGTAAATTCGGTCCTATTTCTAGTCTCACCCATTTACATTTAAGGAGGAACAATCAAAGTATGCAAGGATTCAAATATCAACAAAGCAAACTTGTTTACCTGGTTTAGAACACTTGCTAGGGATAAATGAAGTGAATTCACATTTCCAGTTCCTAAAACCTTTAAAAAAATGGATGTAGGAATTAAACTGTGGTTTCATTATTTTTATATAAAATGAACAAATTATGAAAAGTAAGCAAAGTGAACTAACTAAGCTGGCAAGCAAATTTGACTTTATAAAAAGGAATAATATCTTTTTTCAACCATGGAGAGAAGATATTTTTAATCAAACAAATACTTGTTATTTGGGACAAAATCAATGGGTTTGATAATACAATGATAAAAGGTTTTTATTATTATTATTATTTGCCTTTTGGAGGGCAATTGGGGTTAAGTGACTTGCCAGGTCACATGGCTAGTTTTTGTGTTAAGTGTCTGAGGCTAGATTTGAACTCAGGTCCTCTGACTCCAGGGCAGGTGCTCTATTTACTGTGGCACCTAGCCACCCCAGATAAAGGTTTTTAAATAACAAAAAGCAGTATCTAAATTAAAAGAAAAGAAACATACTTATTTTATTATACATTTTAATAAGCATATCAACAAAAGATCTGATATCCAGAATCTATATAACTGATAACATATGTCTAAGACTAATAATACATGCTCTCCAATAGAGCAATCCTTAAAGGACATGAACAGAAAACATCTTTCGAAAAAAACACAAACTGATAATCACCACATGTACCAGTAAGGCAATAATGTCAAGAAAGCACATTTATATAGATACAACCTTATAGTCACTAGAATGGCCAAAAATAGTGAAATAAAAGAAAAATTATTGATAGGACTAAGGCAAACAGGAACTCTTTTTTTTTAAACAAATGCTTTATTAACTTCTGTTTTATATCATTCATTTCCGCCAGATTTTGAGTTACAATCATATTCCCCCCGTTATTCCCCTACCCAACCTCCCAGAATAGCAGTCCCACAAGATATCGCTTCCTCCAATCTGCTCTCTCCCATACCTTCTCCCATACCCCCTTCGACTTTTCCATTAGAGGAAGATGAATCTTTGTGTCCCAATGCCTGCACATCTTATCTCCCAATTATAGGCAAAAGAGTATTAATAATAGTATTTATATATATTGAAACATTTAATGTTACGACCTCGAATTTCAGATCCATTTCCTTCCTCCCTTGTCACCCATTCCTTCTTGGGAGATAAGTAATTCAGTATATGTTGTACATGTCTAGCTATGCAAAACATTATCATAGTAGATATATTGTACAAGGCTGCTTATAATTCCCTCCCACTCATCCCACCCCCCACCTGGTCCATTCCCTACACGATCCTGTCCCTCTCCTATAGTGGGTGCTTCCAACCTCCCCTCCCCCAAGGATCCCCCCATAAATCATCCCTCCTCTCATCCCCCTTCCCCCTATTCTGCTACAGGTTGAGATATCCCATTTAGTATGTATGTCATTCTCTCCCTGAACCAAATTCAATGAGAATGTGGTTTTGCCTTTTTTTCCTTCCTATTCTCCCCCTCCCTTGCAACCACTTCCCCTTGCTTCTTCTACATGAGATAGTTTACCCTACCCTGTCTCTCCCCATCTCCTCTTGCCACTTTCCTCTCACCTCATAATTTCATCCCTTGAGTATTCTCCCTTCCCAACAAATTCAACCTATGCCCTCTATCCATATATAACTGTAACCATATACACACACATTCACATATGTATTCATATGACCACACACCCTTCTTCCATTATTTTCATAGTGAGAAAGATATCATCAGTCACAGTTATTGTTTTTCCATATAGGTATGTAAATAGTTCAACTTTGATAAGTTCCTTTTGATTTCTTTTCCCTGATTACCTTCTCAGGCATCTCTTCCTTCTTGTGTCTGGATGTCAAATTTTCTATTCAATTCTGGTTTTTCCTCAAGAATGCTTGAAAGTCCTCTATTCCACTGAATGACCATATTTTCCCCTGAAACAAAATACTCAGTTTGCTGGGTAGGTGACCCTTGGGTTCATTCCCAGTTCTTTTGCCCTCTGGAATATCATATTCCATGCCCTTCGATCCCTCAGTGTAGAAGCTGCCAGGTCCTGGGCTATTCTGATTGGGTTTCCACAATATTGAAATTGTTTCTTCCTGGCTGCTTGTAGTATTTTCTCCTTGATCTGGGGATTCTGGAACCAAACAGGAACTCTTAATTTACTGATAAGCTAATAAAAGTACGGTAAGCATTTTGGTAATCAATAAGGTATGGGTCATAAACTTTTCCCTAAATGTGTCATTAAGAGGAAAAAACATATACAAAATATTGATAGTTAATATATTGTAATGGTTAAAAAGGAAACAATCTAGCAACCAACCCAACAAATATTTGTTACACACTTACATGCTAATTCTTGTGCCAAGTGCTGGGCATACAAAGAATAAACAAAAACAGTCCTTGCCTTCAAGAAGCTTAAATCCTAACTGGAGGAGATAACATGTACATAAATGGGTATATACACATACATATAATATACACACATATATTTATTGGATGGAAGATAGCTTTAGAGGGGAAGGCAGTAGCAGGTGAGGGGAGAAAGATCTCCTGCAGAAGGCAGCATTTGAACTAAATTCTGAAGAAGCCAGGGATTCTGAGAAGTGGAGGTGAGGAGGAAGACCATTCCCAGGTATGGGAAACATGTTCAGCAACTGGAGAATGGTTAAATAAATTAGGTATATTAATTTAATAAAATATTATTGTACCAGAACTTATAAATGCAAAGCATACAAGATAATATAGAAAGAACTTTATAAAGAGATGAGGTTTGGGATCAGAAGAACTAGAATTCATTATACACATTCTTTATTTAAAAAAAAACACTTTTTAAGAAGGAAAATAAAGCTGGACTAACAGAATTTTAGACAGACTCAGAGGCAAGCACAGAAGAAAAGCATTATTTACTTATCTGCTATTAGGTAATTTACTTGATTCTGCCTTGTTAGAAAGCTACAGGTTTAAAGATTTGACTCTTTATTTTGTATGTGTATTTGATTATTTGTTGTTCTGATGATGATCAAGTTGATAATTATAACATTAAAACACCTGAATATACAGATATCAACAAGACTTTGTGGGATTGGGTTTCATACACTATTACTTTGGAAGGGTATGTTTTATTCAAAAAGAACAGACTAGACAAAGCAGGCAGTGGAGCTATATTCATGTGAGGAAATTATTAGGATACTAGGTAGGATGCTAAAAAGGCTAGAGCAATTAGATGAAGCATAATAGGGGAAATATAAAGCCCTACACTTTGACACAAAGGAGTGAAGAAAGCACAGAATAGGGGGAGATATAGCTAGCTAAAAGTTTGTGGGGAAAATATCTGGACAGTTTAGTAGACTGCAAACTTATTGACACTGCTAAAATTAGTGGGTCAAAAATGGTGGCTCAAAAAGCTAATACAACATTTGGCTGTATTAATAGAAGCATAGTGTTCAGAACAAGGGGATTTATAATCCCATTGTAGTCTGCTCTAGCTAAACCATGTCCAGATTATTGTATCTCATCATGGGTATCATATATTAAAAGAATGTATTGATAAGTTAGGGTATGATCAAAGAAGAATGTCAGCAAGATGAGGGGATTGAAAAATATGCTGTTTGATGATCAGCTGAAGGAATTGTGAATGCTAGCTCAGAGAGAAAGTTAGGGGGAAGATTGTTTTCAAGCATCAATAGCATTGTCATATAGAAGAATTAAGACATTTAATTTGGATCAGAGAAAAGAGGAATGCAGAAAAGTTGTAGAAGCAATCTTTGGCTCAATATAAAGACACAACCTATGAATCAGGGCTGTCCAAAATTGGAATTGGCTATTCCAGGAGCTCCATCATGAAAGGTCCTTAAAAGTACATGCTGGATGACCACTTGGAGATGTTGTAAACAGTTCTATGACATTTTAACCTCATTACTATACAAATGAATTGACTATAACATAATCATAGTTCCTAGAGTAAATAATTACTTATTCCACAATGTCATGAAAGAAACCTCAGTGAAAAGGTCCATGAGAAGGTTGATACTAAAGAAGGTTGTTTGAAAAGAATGACTGGAATGTATCATTTGAGAACTAAAGGAAAGTAAGTAGAAAGTTTTTGGACTGAGGACACTGAAAACTAATGGTCTGATAACCCAATGAAGGAAAAAGTAAGTTGTAGCATGAAAATTATTATTAAAAAAGAGGCCAGAGGGGTGGCTAGGTGGAGCAGTGAGTAAAAGCGCTGGCCTCAGAGTTGGGATGACCCAAGATCGAATCCGGCCTCAGAAAATGAGCACCCACACACAAATAATGACTGGCTGTGTAACCTTGAGCAAGTTACTTAACCCCAATTGCTAAAAAAAAAGAATAAAACAAAATTCTAAAAAAGAAAAAGAAAAAAAGGCCAGAAATGACAATGACTGACAAAGCACTTTGTTTTACAATTTTTAATGGACTTGTTTTCCATTGTTGCTATTATTTTGTATACTTCATCCTGTACTAAATTTTAAACTCATGAAAGAAGGGACTATGTCTCATCTAAACTTTATGTACCTTCTAACTCTTAGCACAGTTCTCTGAAGAGGAAGAACTTAATAAATGTTTGTTAAACTGAATTGGCAAGTTCATATGGAAAGAGGAATGAACTTTAGGAGGAGGCACTGCTGTATAGTGGAAGAAACACTGGTGTTGGAGTCTGGATACCTAGAAACAGTGCCAGCTCTATTACTAACTTGTATAATCATGGGTAATTCCCTGTAAGATGGGAATAATTATATTTTTCCTGGCAATAATTATTCTTTGAAGATGTTCCTTATCAAACAAGCAAAAACTGGCGGACTAGACATTTTCCTCTGATCACCACAACCTTTCAAATTTCTCCAAAACAAAATTATGTACCAAAGATAAGGCAATTTTAGCTGTTTCCATGAACCATAGGACACCAAGAATCCTATGAAGAATCCAAAAGAAGATATCAGGAAGAAGAAATCTCAGGGATCTTGAACATGAACAGATAAACCAAACAGTAACAACAGCAGGAAATATGGCTTCTAGTAAATGAGTTCAGGCAGCATTGAATAAATACTGCAAAATGAAGGAAAATGATCCGACATCTAATGAAAAAGAGGCCATTGTGGAAGTTGAAGAGAACATGGAACCACAATACTCTGTTCTTAAGTGGTTTAAATGAGAAATAAGAATTATGCCAGCTGGATTTATGTCCTGCACAGAAAAAATAATGAGTAGAATAGAAAAACTTGAATTTGCAATGACAAACTTCACCAAAGAAATAAGAGACAATAATAGATTGAGAATGCAAATAAAGAGAAGAGAAGCATAACCTAGGAGAAGTAAAAAACAACATTAGAAGAAAGTGTACTCACTATGCAAGCTAAACATACTGATCCCAAAGACAGAATGCACAGAGACAACCTAAGGATCACACATCTCCCAGAAGAATATGACAATACAAGAAATCATAATATCATAGTGAAAGAAATAACAGAAGAGGGGGCAGAGTCAAGATGGTGGTGTAGAAACAGGACTTCTGTGTAGCTCCCATATCTACCTCCTCCAATTCATGTAAAAAATTACTCAAACCCACAAAATGACAGAGAGAAGCTAGCCTCCCACTGAAGACAGCCAGGCAGGAAGGGGGCAAACACAGCACTCTGGGAGCCTAGCCCAGCCCCATGGGAGACAGAGGCTTTAGCCTCAGGGCAGCCATAACCAGCTGCCAGCTGGAGGGACTTCAGATCACCAGCAGCTGTGGCAGTCTCCAGAATTATCAACCCATAGATGCCAAAGACAAAGTGAGAGGTCAGTGTAGACTTTGCAGGAACAGGGAGTTTAGGAGTGAGGTCTGTCCTTTGCCCCCCTGGGGTGAGAAGTGGCTGAGGCTCTGTGGCCCTGCAGCTGCTGCAGTGTGGCTGCTTCAGAGCTCCTGGCCTGCAGATTATAGGGAACCAAGCTACCAGTCTGAAGGGTAATCACTCTTGTTTTAACCTGCTTGGAGCTGGATTGCTGTCTAGGTGGACGTCCTGGGGTGTGTAACCAGTTTGCCAGAGAGGGTGGAGGCTTCAAAGAGGGCACCCAACTAATAGCCTGGGCACCTGAGAAAACCCCAGCAATTTGGGGCAAAGCTCCCCTTTCTTGTAGCAGAGTTATACTGTGGCAAAAAGCTCGAAAGTCAAGTAACTGAGTAGCAACATGAGCAAGCAAAGGAAGAAAAGCAAGCTCAGCAATCCTACTTTACACTCCTATTTTGGGGACAAAAAGGATCAAAGCATGGAACAGGAGAAAGACAATGAAGTCAGAACTCCTGCACCAAAAGCTTCCAAGAAAAATATGAGTTGGTTACAGCCCATAGAGGAGCTTAAGAAAGATTTTGAAAACCAAATAAGAGAAGTAGAAGAAAAATTGGGAAGAGAAATGAGAATGATGCAAGAAAATTATGAAATGACAGTCAACAACCTGACTGAAGAAAATAACACCTTAAAAATAGATTAACTTAAATGGCAAAAGAGGCTAAAAAAGGCAATGAAAAGAAGAATGCCTTAAAAAGCTGAATTTGACAGATGGAAAAAGAATCTTCAAAGCTCACTGAAGAGAATCATTCCTTCAGAATTAGATTGGAACAAATGGAAGCTAGTAACTTTATGAGAAATCAAGATACTAACCACACAGGAAAAAATACAGACATTCAATCATAAAGAAGAGTTTGAAATATTTTTAGAAAGAAAACCAGAACTGAAGAGATTATTTGCTTCTTGAACAACTCAAACAGCAGAAATGCAAAAAGAATGAATAAATAACAACAGGCAAGGACAGCAATAGCAATAGAGTGACAAAACACCAGTAAGAGACTTCTTTGTAAATGTACACAAGGAGACAGGAGTTAAGGTGAAACTCTGGTAGATGTAACAAGTGAAGATCCCTACAGGGAACATTATGGACAGAAACTGCCTACATAGGCGAATGCTTCTTTTTGTAGATTATATTTTGTAGCTTTTGTACAGTATAATATGGGAGGACAGATGAAAGGAATGGGGCAGCAGGGGGACAGACAGAAGTGAGCAATATGCTAGGGTCAAATGAAGGGCCAGCAATGAGGGGAAGGTGACGCCTGTGCTCTCAGAAAGAAGAGAGCTTAAAGGGAAGATTTTAAAGGGTAGGGAAGGGGGGAGGTTTTACTTTAGAGGAGGGAAAGGGGTACCACTGAAGGAAGCTCCTATGGGTGAATGCAGATGAGGACCTTACTATATTGGATGAAGCCTAGCAGATTTGATGCTCAAAAAATCTACTTGTCCTAGGAGGGAGGGAGTTGGAACCCCTGGGACCAACTATCAGGAAAGCATGGACACAGGCAGGAGATTTCCAGGTACATGTAGATACCTTGGAAGTTTTGATTGTATGAAGATACAGAGAAAAGAAAGACCAGATAATTACAGGGGTTATGAATCAGAGAATGAGGGTTTAGAGTAAACAGAAAGAGAAGACGGATAATGATGAGAGTAAGAGCAATCCTTTGGAAAGTAGAACAAAAAAATGAAATAAAACATCTACTTAACAGGATCAGCTTGTAGGGAAGAAAAGGAAGGGGGAACTTGTTTGATTAATTTTAAGGAAAATAAAGAGGGGAAGAAATATATAACCAGATAAAATCAAAGAGGAGCTAATAAACAAAACTGTAAGAGGAAAAGAAGCTAAGAAAAAGAGGTTAAATTTTTTAAAGTAACTAATGAAACATAATGCTGTGTTTACAGCAGAAAAGGGGGAAAATATAACTTGAAAAAATTCATATAAAATAGAGTTAAATACAACTCTAACTCTTATAACTTTAAATACAAATGGATTAAACAATGCAATGAAATGAAAAAGAATGAAAGACTGGATGACATTAAAAAAACAGTAACATAACATTAAGAACAACTTCAATGACAGAAAATTTTATATGAGGACAAGAGTTACAATAAGAGAAATTAATTGTAGTCTTGGGGAGGCAGAGAATCCCGGGGAGGCGGAGCCAAGATGGCCGAATAAAAGCACAAACTTGGCATGGACTCCAGCTTCAACCATCTCCTATACCTGTAAAAAAAAATGACTCTAAACGAATTTTAAAGCTACAGAACCCACAAAGAGATAGAGAGAAACAAATCTCCTGCTGAAGGCAGCCTGGCAGGCCGACAATAAAGATCTATCGCAGCATGCTTGGAGCAAAGTGCAGTCCCCAGTGAGCCACAGTTCCAGCCTCAGGGTGGCCCTGCCCAGCATCCAGAGCAGACTTCAGGAGAGTGAATCACCAGCAGCTGTGGTGGTTTCCAGACTTTTCAACCCATAAACACCAAAGAGAAAATAAAAGGTCAATCGGGAACTCTGTTGAAAAGGTGAGGGAACAGCATCATCTGACCCCTGGCCCTGGGGCAAGAACTGGTGGGAGGCATGGCAGTGCTTTGTGGCTGCTTTTAGAGCTCTTGGCTTGCAGATTGTAGAGGGGACCAAGCAACCACTCTGAGGGTAATCGCTCTCATTTTGACCTGCCTGGATCTAGATTGTGCTTTTGGGTGATAGTCCTGGGGTGTGTGGCCAGTGAGCCAGAGCTTGTGGGGGATATAGAGAGGGCACCCAACTAATAGCTCTGGCAGCTACAAAAACCCCAGAAATTTGGGACAAAGTTCTCTCCATTCTGTAAGCAGAGTTCTACTGTGGTGAAGAGCTCCAAAGTCAAGTAATTGGCAAGATAAGGAAGTACAATCAGACCATACAATCCTTTTTGGGGGACAAAAAGGATCAAAGCACAGAATTAGAGGAGGACAATGAATTCAGAACTCCTGCATCAAAATCTTCCAAGAAAAATAAGAATTGGTCACAGGCCATGGAGGAGCTCAAGAAGGATTTTGAAAATCAGAAAAGAGAACTGGAGGAAAAACTGGGGAGAGAAATGAGAATGATACAAGAAAATCATGAAAAGCGAGTCAACAGCCTGCTAAAGGTGACCCAAAAAAATTCTGAAGAAAATAACACCTTAAAAAGTGATTAACTTTGGCAAAAAAGGTCCAAAAAGCCAATGAGGAGAAGAATGCCTTAAAAAGATGAATTTTCCAGATGGAAAAGGAATTTCAAAAAGTCACTGAAGAGAATAACACCTTCAAAATTAGATTGGAGCAAGTGAAAGCTAATGACTTTATGAGAAATCAAGATACTATTAAACAGATCCAAACAAATGAAAAAATAGAAGGCAATGTAAAATATCTCATTGGAAAAACCACTGACCTGGAAAATAGATCCAGGAGAGATAATTTAAAAATTATTGGACTACTTAAATACCATGATCAAAAAAAGAACCTAGAATCATCCTTCAAGAAATTCTCAAGGAAAATTACCCTGATGTTTTAGAACCAGAGGGCAAAATAGAGGTTGAAAGAATCCACCAATCACCTCCTGAAAAAGATCCCCAAAAGAAAACTCCTAGGAATATTATAGCCAAATTCCAGAGTTCCCAGGTCAAGGAGAAAATATTATAAGCAGCCAAGAAGAAACTATTTGAATATTGTAGAAACATAATCAGGATAACACAGGATCTGGCAGCTTCTACACTGAGGGATTGAAGGACTTGGAATATGATATTCTGGAGGTCAAAGGAGTTAGGATTAAAACCAAGAATCACTTACCCAGCAAAACTGAGTATAATGCTTCAGGAGAAAATAGGGTCATTCAGTGAAATAGAGGACTTTCAGGCATTCTTAATGAAAAAACCAGAGCTGAAGAGAAAATCTGACTTCCAATTACAAGAAGCAAGAGAAGCATGAGAAGGTAAACAGAAAAAGAAATCATAAGGAACTTATTAAAGTTGAACTATTTATATTCCTACATGGAAAAATGATAACTTGAGACTTGTATAGGAGGGTATGTGTATATAAATATATATGTGAGTATATGCATATGTGTGTACATGTATACATAGGCAAAGGGCACAGGATGGGTTGACTATGAAGGGATATATTAAAAATAAAATTAAGAGGTGAGAGAGGAATATATTGGGAGAAGAAGGGGAGAGATAGATTAGGGTAAATTATCTCATATAAAAGAGACAAGAGAACACTGTTACAATGGAGGGGAAGAGCAAGAAGGTGAAAGGGAATGGGTCAACCTTACTCTCACTGAATTTGGCTCAAGGAGGGAATAACATACACATTCAATTGTGTATCTTACCCTACAGGAAAGCAGGGGCGAAGTGGATAAGAGTAAGGGGAGGTGATAGGAGGGCAGACTGGGGGAGAGGGTAGTTAGAAGCAAACACTTTTGAAAAGGGACAGGGTCAAAGTAGAAAATAGAATAAGTGGGCATTGGGATAGGATGGAGGGAAATATAGTCTTTCACAATATAACTACTATGGAAATGTTTTGCATAACTACACATGTATAACCTATGTTGAATTGCTTATCTTCCCAGTGGGGGTGGATGAGGAAGGAAGAAGGGAAAGACCTGGGAACTTAAAGTTTCAAAAAACAAATATTAACACATGTTATATGCAACTGGGAAATAAGATATACAGGCACTGGGGTATAGAAATCCATCTTGCCCTACTAGAAAATTAGGGGTGGGGGAATGGTGGAGGATATAAGAGAGAATAGATTGGGGCAAGGGACATTCAGTAGGCTTGCTATTTTGGAGTGGGGGGTAGGGAAGAGACAGGGAGAGAAAAATTTGTAACTCAAAATCTTGTGGAAATGAATGTTGAAAACTAAAAACAAATAAATAAAATTGGAAAAAAAATAATAAATAAAACAAATAAACAAAAAAAGAGAAATTTGATTCTGCCCATACCATCCTGTGGTCTTTTTCATGTCTTTGCAGGAAATGTGTGAATTTGTCTTTTCATCCAAAGAAGCTCCCTGTAAGCCTGGGTTCATCTGTATTTACAGGAAAACTAGCATTATTCTTGTATTGTTTATTAATCCTTGCAAAAAACCATGGTTTTAGGCAGCAACCTTGAGCTATATTTGGATCCAGGAAATTATCAATTACAAGGTGTTCTCTCTGTCAAAAGTCGCAAGTAACTACAATTACTTTGTTCTGTGAGAAAATTGGTCATTTAAAATCCTTTGCAGTAGACAGTGTATGCCCTACCCACAGAAAAGTAGAACGGAGTTTACCTGGATGTATTTTCAAGTATAACATGTTATTCTTAGGCATAATACAATTTTAAAAGATTTATTTCTATTTGATTGTACTCATTATTAAAACATATTCAAATATAATTGGTCAATTGTCCCATTCCACAAAAAAGTTCCAAACTAGTTCTAACAAATTTAATATCATTTGTTCACCTTAAACTAGATCTTCAAAAGTCAAGTAAAACAGAGAAGTGAGTTATGTTTTAATTGACTTAGTAGCCAAGTTGATGCTTTTAGCTATTACTATTAACATAATCCTTAGTGTTCCCCTAGTGATATTTTTATATGTGACTATTTTATGTGTAACAATAAGAACAGAAGAATAAGAGGTATTTTTCAGATATGTCCTGGTAAAACTTTTAGTTACTGGAATTGAAGAGCAAAGAATAGAAGTAGTTGGCCATTCCTCAGGAATAGTGGAAGGTAAGTGTGAGGGTGCCATGAATGGATGCCATTTGATGATTACAATAAAGAAAACAGATAAAATAAGTAGTAAGGCAGAATTTGAAAGGAGGTATATTTACATTCCACTGACAGAAAAAGAAAGGAATTGAGAACCAAATTAAATTGCCTGGGTTCCTTTGGGATTACTACAGAGGAGTACCTAGATTGGTTCTAACATGCTTTTAGATTAACTTTACTTCCAGTTTCATATAAATATCAATCTAGAGAAAGAGAGATGACAAAATTCATATAAGTGAGTCAAAAAAGGCCAAACTTCTTTAGCTTTAGAATGGTATGTTTGTATAGATCCTAAAATATGCAAAAATCATCATATAATCTCAAAGTAAAATTTGCTAGCAAATTTTGATTCCACAATAAGAATGGGATAGCCAAAGGACAGTCAAAGGACAAGATATTCAAGTTAAGAACTAGCACTCTGTGACTGACGGTGACAAGAACTCCCATACCATATATAAGATAAGCCCATATAACATGATGTACAACTTTTTTTTGCATGAAAAATTTTATTGACTGGTGTGAGAAAAGCACTTCGTAAAGCCTCATAAAGCACTATTATAAATTTGAGTTCCTTACAGTTATTAAGATTTTCCATTCATTCATTGATCATTTATTATAATACTTATTAAATTAGGTGATTAAGGAGATAAAAATGCAATTAAGGCATAGTTATTTTTCTCATAGAGTTTACAATTTTTAGGGGAAATACAAAATATACAAATTAACAACATGATGATAATATATGATGTACAATTTTAACAAACAACAATACAATTTGTAGATAATTTACTGATATTAAAAAATGGTGATGTAAGGAAAAATACAGATAAAGTAGTTTAAAGAAAGGACAGCTGAAGATGAATCTACCAGGGTATGTCCAGGGCACTATCTGAGGAAGAGGATTCCTCAGTCAGCAAACATGAAACTTCTTGGTCTGGATGGCAAGGCAGTCCCCATAGGGATCTATACTTTGACTCCTCTGGAACAAACATAAAGTGCTTCAGAATTTGGGGATAAAAACTAAAACACAAATCAATTTGTATTAACATTGCTTTGTTTCTGAGTTAGAATGTCAATGAATTTGCAAAAAGAGACTAAGAACTCACATAAAAGATAATCCAGGAGAATCCACACTTTAAGGAAAATATTCTTTAAAAATTTCAAATGCTCCTTTTTTCTTCTAGAGATCCATGTTCATCCAGTGACTTCCCAGTTATGGATTAATCTGCCCTGGTATCTTATTGCTAGGAAAGCAGTTTTATGAATAATGGACATATGTATTTCAGTCTTCTTGGCAAGTAGAATTATTGTGTCATAGGATCATCATCATAAAGTAATAGGACCTTAGAGCTGCAATGGACTTTACAGTTTATAGTGTTCAGCTTCATCATTTTATAGATGAGAAAACTGGAGAGAAAAGGAGTGAGCTGACTTGACTGTCCAAGGTCTCTCTCTCATTGTTGTTGTTTAGTTGTTCAGTTGTGCCTGACTCTTTATCCCTCTGTTTGGGGCTTTCTTGGACAAGTGGTTTGCTATTCCCTTCTCCAGCTCATTTTACAGAAGAGGAACTGAGGAAAACAGGGTTAAGTGACTTGTCCAGGGTCACACAGTTAGTAAGTGTCTGAGGCCAGATTTGGACTCAGGAAGATGAGTCTTCCTGACTCCAGGCCTGGCACTCTATCCACTGCACCACCTAGTTGCTTTATCCCTCACTAAAAATTATTAAGTTTGACTTTTCTTTTTTTTTTCTTTTTAAACAAATGCTTTATTAACTTCTGTTTTACATCATTCATTTCCGCCAGATTTTGAGTTACAATCATTTTCCCCCCATTATTCCCCTACCCAACCTCCCAGAACAGTAATCCCACAAGATATTGCTTCCTCCAATCTGCTCTCTCCCCTACCTTCTCCCATACCCCCATCGACTTTTCCGTTAGAGGAAGGTGAGTCTTTGCATCCCAATGCCTGCACATCTTATCTCCTTATTACAAGCAAAAGAGTATTAATAATAGTATTTATATATATTTGAAACATTTAATGTTAAGACCTCGAATTTCAGATCCATTTCCTTGCTCCCTTGTCACCCATTCCCTCTGGGGAGATAAGTAATTCAGTATATGTTGTACATGTCTGGCTATGCAAAACATTATCATAGTAGATATATTGTACAAGGCTGCTTATAATTCCTTCCCACTCATCCCACCCCCCACCTGGTCCATTCCCTACATGATCCTGTCCCTCTTCTATAGTGGGTACTTCCAACCTCCCCTCCCCCAAAGGATGCCCTCCCATCCATCATCCCTCCTCTCATCCCCCTTCCCCCTATCCTGCTGCAGGTTGAGATATCCCATTTACTGTGTATGTCATTTTCTCCCTGAACCAAATTCAGTTTGAATGTGGTTTTGCCTTTTTAGCCTTCCTTATTCTCCCCCTCTTTTGCAACCACTTCCCCTTGCTTCTTCTGCATGGGATAGTTTGCACTACCCTGTCTCTCCCCATCTCCTCTTGCCACTTTCCTCTCTCACCTCATAATTTCATCCCTTGAGTATTCTCCCTTCCCAACAAATTCAACTTATGCCCTTTATCCATATACACACACATTCACATATGTATTCATATGACCACACCCCCTTCTTCCATTATTTTCATAGTGAGAAAGATATCATCAGTCACAGTTATTGCTTTTCCATATAGGAATGTAAATAGTTCAACTTTGATAAGTTCCTTTTGATTTCTTTTCCCTGATTACCTTCTCAGGCATCTCTTCCTTCTTGTGTCTGGAGTGTCAAATTTTCTATTCAATTCTGGTTTCCTCAAGAATGCTTGAAAGTCCTCTATTCCACTGAATGACCATATTTTTCCCCTGAAACTAATACTCAGTTTTGCTGGGTAGGTGACCCTTGGGTTCATTTAGTTCTTTTGCCCTCTGGAATATCATATTCCATGCCCTTCGATCCCTCAGTGTAGAAGCTGCCAGGTCCTGGGCTATTCTGATTGTGTTTCCACAATATTGAAATTGTTTCTTCTGGCTGCTTGTAGTATTTTCTCCTTGATCTGGGGATTCTGGAACCTGGCTATAATATTGCTGGGAGTTTTCTTTTTGGGATCTTTTTCAGGAGGTGATTGGTGGATTCTTTCCACCTCTATTTTGCCCTCTGGATCTAAAACATCAGGGCAATTTTCCTTGAGAATTTCTTGAAGGGTGATTTCTAGGTTCTTTCTTTGATCATGGCTTTCAGGTAGTCCAATAATTTTTAAATTGTCTCTTCTGGATCTATTTCCAGGTCAGTGGTTTTTCCCATGAGATATTTCACATTGCCTTCTAATCTTTCATTTGTTTGGATCTGCTTAACAGCATCTTGATTTCTCATAAAGTCATTAGCTTCCATTTGCTCAGTCTAACTCTGAAGGAATGAATCTCCTCAGTGAACTTTTGAGATTCTTTTTCCATCTGGCAAATTCGACTTTTTAAGGCATTCTTCTCCTCATTGCCCTTTTGGGCCTCCTTTGCCATTTGATTTAGTCTATTTTTTAAGGTGGTGTTTTCCTCAGTCAGGCTGTTGACCCTCATTTCATACTTTTCCTGCATCCTTCTCATTTCTCTTTCCAATTTTTCCTCCACTTCTCTTATTTGATTTTTAAAGTCCTTCTTAAGGTCCTCTATGGCCTGCAACCCGCTCAAGGTTTCCCCTGGGGCTTTTGGAGCAGGACTTCTGACCTCACAGTCCTTTTCCTGCTCTATGCCCCCAAAATAGGAGTCTAGGGTTGCATTTTTTCTGTTTCCTTTGCCTTGGCATGTTGCCACTTAATTGCTTGACTTTTGGGCTTGTTGCCACACTATGGCTTTAAGGCCAGCTAGAGGAATTTTCGTCCCGAACGTGTGGGGGGCAACTTCCGTTTCTGGCAAGCTGTAAACCCACCCACAACTTCCACCCTAGATCACAATCCAGATCCAGGGAGGCTAAAGCAAGAGCGATTACCCCCCAAGACTGATCGCTGGATCTCCCTACAAATTTGCAGGCTGGGAGCTGGAGCTGCCTCTGAAAACTACAAAATGGCGTTTGTCCTCAGCGGCTTCTAGCCCCCAGGGAGGGAGCCGACGCATTCCCTAATACCAGTCCCAAAGTCCATAGGACACTAACCTCTTACTTTGTCCCAGGCAAGTCTATGTTGATAATTCTGGAGTAGCCACAGCTCCTGGTGTTCTGGGGTTCCTCCAGCTGGCTGCTGGCTCTGCCGCCCTGGGGCTAAAACCTCGGCTCATGCAGACCTGTGCTCGGCTCGGCTCCTGGGCTCGGCTCGGCTCCTGCGCTCTGCACGCTGCCAGGTCCCAGACCACTGCGCTGGTCCTTCCTGCAGGTCTGCTGGGCTGTCCTCAGCGGGAGTTTAGCTTCTTTGTGTCGTTCTGTGGGTGCTGGGGCTCCAGAAGTTGTTCAGAGTTCCCTTTTACATCGTTTGGGGGGAATGTGGGGGCAGAGTGGCTTGGATGAGCTGTTTCTACTCCGCCATCTTGGCTCCGCCCCCCCAAGTTTGACTTTTCTTATACAATTCAGCAAACATTTATTAAGCACCTATCATGTATAAAACAATGAATAAGGAAATGTGGGAGATGAAGAGTTAGATAAGATACAGTAACCAAATTAATGAAGTCCATAATCTAGGTCAATCTAGGATATAAACAGATAACTATGGTGCATGATATTATATGATGCATCATAATTATAGAACTAGAAGTCTGTATTCTGAGGTCTTTATCATTACACCAAAGAAAATATGTAAAGTAAGTAGAGAGGCAGAATTTGAAAGGAAGTATATATATTCCACTGATAGAAAAAGAAAGGAATTGAGAGCCAAATTAAATTGCCTTGATTCCTTTGGGATCAGTGCTTTGGGCAACCCAACCAAACTTTGTGACTTTAGGACCCTTATAATTATTCATCCAGATGACTATGTGTGGTTTGTGCCACCACCAGTTAGAATTACCATTAGCAATCTGGAAAGAGGAATAGGACAATTGAGAACTGTGAACTGTATTAATACTTGAAAGGGATAGTGAAAGCCATTTGCAGTTTGGGAATGCGGGGAGGGGATGCATAGGTCAGTAGTCTGAAGCTAAATGCTATTAGTAACATTTCACTGGCCTACGGAAGATGATGCAAACTTACATGAATCTTCAGAGTTAAGAAAAATCATAACTGTATTATTGAGATCACTTGGAGAATTTTCTTGATATAGGAATGGTAGTTTCTGTCTCCCCTGGGTCACTAACCTCTGGGAAGTAAGTCAGGCAAGCAATATTTGTGAATGTATTTTTCTTAGGAATCTTGTATGCTTGATATTCTGTCAGATTGGCTGACTGTCAGCCTTCTGCTATTAGGTGAGTCTATAGTAACAAGACTTTCTTGAGATAGCTTAGGGCAGGGGTGGGGTCTGATTCTACTATGGAACCTATATAATACTGTGTCCACTAATCTTGAGAATGGCTGCAGCTTTAGCTCAGGTGGAAAAGTTTCAAAATCAAGTGCAATACAAAGTCTGTGGATATGAATGTGGATTTTAGATCCAGTATACATAGGACCTGATCACCTCTTAAATGCAGTATATGATTATTCAAAGGAGTTAGACCTAACAATTCACACAGGAAATTTAAATGGAAAATGTCTAATGTCTAAGCTATGATAGAAAGCTGGAGAGCCCCTGAATTAGTACAAATGATCTTATATCTGGTCCAGGCAAAACAGATGGACAGTGAATTGGGTACGGGATTGAATAGGAAAAGGAGAGTAGGTTAGGTTGTACTTTGGACAATATGTGGTACTTTTAATAGCATTCACAAATATGGCTTGCCTGACTTATCTCCCAGGGATTAGTGTGGCCCAAGGGAGTTGTCAGAACTGGCTTTTATCATTTATCCAAAGGTAACAAGAAATGTCATTTCATGGGACACTAGGTCATATCTTATTGGAATGCTTATGACAAGTATTTGCAAAATGACTATCATTAAGTATTTGCAATATGTACTATAAAGGGCAAGGATGTAGTGAAATGCTACAAAGAACTTGATAAACCCTCCAAATTCAATATTGAAATGCTTGATGACCTCAATGCAAAGGTGAGATTAAGATATAATGTAAGAGATCTATATTAAAAAGAACAGTTTAGGAGTGAAACACAAGAGAGAATAAAGAATATTTACACCTACATATCAAGGCTATATCATTTTAAAAAGTTTTATTGATGCTTTTTGTTTCTCCATCACAATAATTTCTCTATGTACTCTCCTCCTTCCCCAACCATCAGGAGCTGGCAGGACCTATTCTCAATGAAGCTTCAGCACAGCTCTTTGTAATTTCTACTTACTTTTCTATGTTTACTAACCATCTCTTCAATAATATGGTCTGGAATTTTGTCAGGAATTGAAGTTAAGCTCATTAGCTTATAATTTTAAGATTCTATTATCTGACATCTTTTACAACTTGGGATATTTGCCCTTCTCTAATACTACAGTACCCTGCAATTCTCCACAGTCTTAAAGACTATGAACATCATGATGACTCAAACATTATATCTGCTTCTTTCTTCAGTACCCTGAAATCAATCTAGCTCATCTGAGTTGGTGGCCTGAATTCATCAAGGACAATGAGGTGCTCTTTTGCCACCTCCCTACTTATCTTAGATGTCAATTCCATATTAACCATCAGAGTTCTAGGAAAAGACCCTTGACCTCCAAAGCTAATTCTCATCTCCAGTCCTCCTTAGGCTGGAGGCAAAGTGTATTTCTGAACAAATCTCATTTGGATTTGTAAGTTTTTGTGTTAGGTTGTCTTCTCACTTTCCTAGTGTAGACATTGAGTTATAACAAAAAATATTCATGTGGATGGAGCATTTAATTTGCCATTAAATGCAGGAAATGAAATGGATAAGACAATTTGACTAAGATATATTTTCTTTTTAAGAAAAAAATCCATGTACTTCAAACAACATTAATTCAAGAAGCTATCAGTCTTGTTTTATAGACTGTTGACAATGAAATTCAAAATCAGTCTTCAAGATTTTTTTTACTAGACTGTAAGGTACCTGAGGAAAGCAATTATGTAGTCTTAGATCTTCTTCATTGCCTAAGCAGAGAACCTTGCATACACCAAATACTCAATAAATATCTACTGAATTGAAATAAAGTATATTGAAGCAGCACTGAGTTCAAATCTCAGCTTTGCCACTTATCTCCTATTTGACCTTAGGGAAGTTATTTATAATCTCTTTGAAAATCAGTTTCATCTGAAAATAAGATTATTTCTAAGGTGTCTTCGACCTCTGAATCTTATATCTAACATGATTAACATCTAACATGGATTTGAGCACATTACAGTTTCACTGAAATCAGCCTTACTTTTCAACTAGAAGTATGCTACCTGACACTGCCTAGTTTCATAAAATTATGAAGTCAACCCTGTTTACCCATCCCTTCTCTGGACTTAGAACAACAAAATATTTTATAAATTCATGGTGAGAA
The DNA here is from genome assembly GCA_011680675.1 of Gymnobelideus leadbeateri. Taxonomy (NCBI): domain Eukaryota; kingdom Metazoa; phylum Chordata; class Mammalia; order Diprotodontia; family Petauridae; genus Gymnobelideus; species Gymnobelideus leadbeateri. The sequence goes on along the minus strand of WOXC01004916.1, from coordinate 401,623 downwards.
ACATCTATATTCTTGGCACTAACTTGCCAAACAGAAATCTACACCAACAGAGATATTCTATCATTGTTTTAAAAAAAGCAGGAAGAAATGGAAGATATAAATGTATCAAAATGCCTCTGATATATCACAATCATCTGTTTCCTCTCTTAAGTCTTGCCAGAGAATTCAATGTTTAACTACTTGGTTTTCTCCATTATACCTACTTCTAGCTTAGTGGAGTGCTGATTTATTGTCATTTAATTTTATAAAATGTAACCAGATGTTACATGCCCTACATTTAAAATTATAACAGAAACAGTTTTAATATTTTAGTTTGAATATGCAAAAACTTTTAAAAATAGATTATAGATCTAAAAAGCATCCTTTGGAAACCATTTGATAGAACTGTTTCTCTCCTTGTACTTGTAGCCAACAAACTTTAATATGAGTTAAAGTTTACCTGTTCACTAAAAACTCAATAGAAATATTCTTTTTTTCATAATAGTAATAATGGCATTCGTTAATTCATTCATTCAACAACTATTTATTGAGAACTTGGGTGTGCCCCAGGTACTGTAATAGGTACTCTGGGTAATACACAAATGACTAAGACACATTCTCTAACCTTAAGGGGTTTAGAATGGATAAAGAAGATGAGATATATACAAACAGCTATAATAATAGTAAAAATATACTAAGTGAAATATACCTTGTGAAGCACAAGGTGCTATGGGGATCAGAGGAGTAAGAAATTATATTCAGTTGCAGATATCTATTAAGGCTTTATGGAATTAGGTTAGGCCTTGATAGATTAGTAAAATTTTGATAATTGGAGATGCAAGGGAGGGCATTCTTGTTTCTCAGTAGTATAAGTAAAATCATGAAGGCTAGAAAGGCGGGTCCATGTTTGTGGATCAGTGAATAGTCAGTACAGGTAGATTATAGAGATTACAGATTTATAGGTAGATTATAGAGTATGACTAGGAGAATGGTAGGAGATTAAAATTGAAAGGCAATTTGGGGCTATTTCGGAGTGCCTTGAGTGGCAGGTTAAGGAATTTGAACTTTGTTTGACTGGCAATTGCAAAAGATAAAGTTACAAAATTAAAATGACAAATTACAATTTATAATTAGAACTACAAAAGATAAAACTTTGAATACATGGCACTAAAAACTTTTCCATAAACAAAAATAATGCATCTAAGAGATGAACGGAAGTTGGTCAAATGGGAAAAATGTTTGTATCAAATTTTCAAGCAAAGGTTTGGTATCCAATTAATATAAAAAGTAAAATACGTAATATGTACTATAAATACACATATGTATATGGTTTCATATATGTGTCTGCATATACATATATATACATATACATACACATACACATATACTGCATGCATAAAAATATTCCCAAATAGATAAAAGATCAAAGGACATGAATAAATGGTTCTCAAAAGAATTACAAACTGTTAATCATCTGAAAGAACGCTTCAAATCACTAATAATAAGAGAATTACAAATCAAAACAACCCTGTTGTTTCACCTGACACCTTGAAAACTGGCTAAAATGAGAAAAGATAAGAATAGTCAATGTTGGAGGGGTTATACACTTGTGAATTATTGGAAGCCATGAATCAGTACAACCAATTTGGAAAGCAAATTAGAATTATGCAAATAAAGGAGTTAAAATGGCCATGCCCTTTGACCCAGAGATTCCATTACTAGGGTTAGACTACAAGGAATGCATTGATAAAAAGAGAGTTTTGGGGCAGCTAGGTGGCACAGTGAGTAGGGCACGGGCCCTGGAGTCAGGAGGATATGAGTTCAAATCTGGCTGCAGACACTTAACACTCACTAGCCTTGTGACCTTGAGACAAGTCACTTAACCCTAATTGTCCTACCCTCTGCCCTGCCAAAAAAAAAGTTTCCATGTACAATGAAATATTTATAACAGAACTTCTTGTGAGAGCAAATAATTAGAAACAAAGTAGATGCCCACTGATTAAGGAAGGGACAAACAAATTGTAGTACATGAATATAATGTGATGGAATGTTACCATACTATAAGAAACAATAAATAGGATGAATATAAAGAAACATGGCAAGATTAACACAAACTAATGCAGTGAAGTAAGTAGATCCAAGGAAAAATATGTAAAATAATAAGTGTAAACAAAAATAACAACCACAAAACAATAAAATATTAATGTTGTAAAAATTACAAAGAACAAAAATGGTTCTGAATAATGATGAAACATTCCTACCCTATCCTTGGAACAGGTAGGAGGTTACAGGTGTAGTTCACTGTATATACTTCCAGTCTTTTTCAATATATTGATTAGTTTTGCTAATTTCTTCTTTTACTTTTTCCTTTAAGAATATTATTTATATGGGGTGGCTCTCTGGGATGGTGAAAGGAAGGGATACTGGGAGAAATGAGGGGATACTGGGAGAAATTCTGGTGCTATAAAAATCACAAAATATCAATAAAATTATTTTTAAAACATGGTTGCACTATTGATCACAATCTCTAAGATGATTTTGGAAGACTGTACTTACTAGGAGATTTTAGTATTTGGTGGGTAGTGCTGATTTGTTAAAATAATCATTCTACAAAAACAAAAACATCAATTTTTTTTCAAAAAACAAATATTTTACTATAAGTAATAAAAATATGAAGAATTCAGATAAACATGGGAGGTTATGTATAAAGTAAGTGATGCTGAGTAAAGAAACCAAAACTGTAAATCCACAAAATTCACATATTTCAACCATGTAAATAAAGACAAGACCAAAAGTTTCAAGTCAAATACAATGTACGATGTTGCCACCGACTACTAAAGTTAAAGTACATATCCTTTCTGTAAACTACAAAAGGGGAATGTGATATGTGCTATGAGTCACAATCACTATGTCAGGTGGTTTCACTTAAAGTTTCTGGTGAATATGAGTTTTGGAGAGGTAAGGTATTAGAATGTGTTAGGTAGTGACTCATGTGAAATAAAATATATTAATAAATACATTTTTTTTTAAAGTTTGAAGGAGGGAAGATAATGGTTTTAGAGAATAGCAAAGTTAAAGGAACATTTGTGGAGATTTTGAAGACTGTGAGATGATCAGGATGCAGGTAGAGGAAAAGAAAGAGAGAGTAAGAAATTGAGTTTTCAAGAAAGCAAAGTTATTCAATTCTAACACTTAATATCTATGTACAAAGCACTATGTCAGGGATACTACTGGTGAGAAAAAAAACAAACAAAAACCCAGCATAATGATGCTCTCAAAACATTAAAGTCTTAGAGGAGGAATATATTTGTACACAAATAAATGCATGAAGTAGAATGTGATAATGACAAAGAGTAAGTAAAGATTAAATGCTATAAGGAAATGTAAAGGGGTGGCTAGGTGGCACAGTAAATAGAGCACCAGCCCTGGAGTCAGGAGGACCTGAGTTCAAATTTGGCCTCAGATGCTTAACACAAAAACTAGCCGTGTGACCGTGGGCAAGTCACTTAACCCCAATTGCCCTACCTTCCCCCCTCCAAAAGAAAGCAAAAAGGAAAAAAAAGAAAATATAAAGAATGAGAACTCCTTTTCTGCTTGGGGGAATTAAGGTTTCATGAAGGAGTCAGCACCTGAGCTAGACCTTAAAAAAAACAAGAGAATATTTTAATATATTCATATTGATTTGCACCACACCATCTAAATTACAGATTGTGTTTAGGGATTTCATAATCCCCCTATATGGATTTCATAAAACCACCCTTTCCCATGTAAAATAATTATTTTTTCTCTTCATTTGAGTGTACTCTTCCTTCCTTCCTTCCTTCCTTCCTTCCTTCCTTCCTTCCTTCCTTCCTTTCTTTCTTTCTTTCTTTCTTTCTTTCTTTCTTTCTTTCTTTCTTTCTTTCTTTCTTTCTTTCTTTCTTCCTTTCTTTCTTTCTTTCTTTCCATGCAACTGGAAAATAAGATACATAAGCACGGGGGTATAGAAATCTATCTTGTCCTACTAGAAAGTTAGGGCGGGATGGGGGAGGATATAAGAGAGAACAGATTGGGGGAAGGGGTATTCAGTAGGCTAGCTATTTTGGGGTGGGTGGCAGGGGAAAGAAGGGGAGAAAAATTTGTAACCCAAAATCTTGTGGAAATGAATGTTGAAAACTAAAAATAAATAAATAAACTGGAAAATGAATTTTAAAACACTTTATATAAAATAATATAAGAAAAGGAAGCCAAATGAGGTAGTAAAGGAAACAATACTGGATTTTAAGTCAGAGGACCTGGATTCAAATCTAAACTAAAGGATGGTTGAGTGGTGACAAACTTGAGTGGCTCAGGGGTTAGTGGTGCTCTCAACAAATTAGCGGAGTTTAGAGTTGGACCAGGTTTGAGAGTGAAGACAAATCAATTTTGAACATGCTTAATTTGAAATGCCTCTTAGAGGAGATACCCAGTAGGGAGTTGGTGATGTGATTATAGAATTCAGAAGAGAGACTAAGGCTAGAAATAATGACGGGCAGAGAGGCAAGAGTGGGTGGAACTCTGACCTCAGAGTCAGAAAGACCTCTGGCACACACTGGCTGTGGAATCCAGCACAAGTCCCTCGATGCCCAGTGTCTTTCCTGCACTTCCTCTGCAAGAAGTCACAGTTTCTCCATATGGATAGGAAATCATCCTGGTGCTACTTTACTTCCCACATGTTTTATCATGGGTAATGTTCTCTCCTCCAAAATTACTTAAAAATTTACCTCAATCATTTAGTCAAAAAATACATATTAAGTGCTCACAGTCATGCTGCATTAAGTGGGATGCAAAGACAAAAATTAAACAATGATTTCTGTCCTCGAGGAGCTTACATTGTAATGGGAACTGTAATATGTATGTATATACATATACACAAGATAATAAATACTAGGTAATTTGGTGAGGAAAGCACTAGCATGTAGCTAGCCCATAAACTAAGCTTTAAAGGAAACTAGGGAATCCAAGAGACTGAGATGAGAAGGGAGTGGATTCCAGGAATATACAAAGGTACAAAGATAGGAGAAGGAGCATTGTATGTGAGGAACAGTAAGACTGTCAATGTCAATTTGGCTGGTCCAGAGTGAAGGAAGTATGACATAATAAGGTTGGAAATGTGGCTTAGAGATGGTTTATGGGGGGTTCCAACTACTAAACAGAGGAGTTTGCATTTGATTCCAGAAGTAAGTAGGGAGCTGTGGAGTTCACTGTAGGAGTGACATGGTCAGACCTGTGTTACACTGTGTGTATGTCAGTCAACAAACAATTATTAAGCACTTACTATCTGCTAAGCACTGTGCTAAGGTAAGCACTGTTGATATAAAGAAAGACAAAACCAGACCTGCCTTTGAGGCCCTTACATTCTAATAGGGGAGATAAATAAGAAAATGACTGTGTATATACTGCTATATATAGAGCAGATGGAAAGTCATCCCACAGGGGAAGGCTCCAGAAGCTGGGTGACTGGGAGAGGCAGTGAAATCTGAGAGAAGTCTTAAAGAAAGTCAAGGGAAGTCAGAGGCTGGGGAGGGGGAAGGGAGTTCATTTCAGGTATGCGGGACAAAAAGTCAGTATAAGGGCATAGAGGCAGGAGTGGAGTGTCTTGTGGGAGGAAGAGCAAGTGGGTCAGGGTGATTGGATTGTAGAGTGTGTGAAGAGGAAGTAAAGTACAAGAAGACTCAAAAGGTTGTAGGGGCCAGGTTGTGAAGAACTAAATGACAAAAAAGGACTGTCTATTTTGTCCTGGGAGTAATATGAAGTCACTAAAGCTTATTGAGTAGGAGGGTGGCACAATCAGACCTACATTTTAGGAAAATCACTTTGAGTGGAAGATGGAATGGAGAGAGGAGAAGAATGGGACAAAGAGAGCAATTAGAAGCCAGTGCACTAGAGATGATGTGAGATGGTGAGTGCCTGAACTAGGGTAATGACTATGTGAGGAGAGAAAAGGGAACATATATAAGAGATGTGATACGGACAGAAACAAGAGGATTTAGCAACACCCTGGATATGTGAAGTGAGGGTAAGGAGTCAAGGCTGACATCAAGGTTGCAAGCCTGGGTAACTAGGAGGATAGTAGTGCCATTGACAGTAACAAGTTGGGAAGAAGAGAGGGTTTGGGGGAAAATATAAGGAATTTTGATTTAACTATGCTAAGTTTGAGATTCCTTCCAGACATCTAGTTTAAGATATACAAAAGGGAGTTAACGATGGGCTAGATATACAGATCTGGAAATCATCTGCACAGAAGGGGTAACTTGAACCCATGGAAGCTGAGATCACCAAGTGAGACAGTAAGGAACAAGGGTTCCTAGTCTTAGCACTTTTCTAAGAAACCATCTATTTCTCATTTCTTACAGCATAAAAATATTCCATTACATTAATATACCATTATTTGCTTAATCATTCTCCAACTTATGGCCATAGTTTGCAGTTCCTAGAACAAAAAGAGTTGCTTATAAATATTTTTGTATATATGGGTCCTTTGATCTTTTTGGACACAGGCCTAGGAGTGGCATTGCTATGCCAAAGGATATGTTTAATGACTAGGGTAAGAGAACACATTATTCAAGGAAGCCAACCATTCCAGTTTTAGGGAGCACTTGTCATTGGGTAGTTTGTTTTTTCTTTACATCAATACTAAATCTGGCCCTCTGCAACTTTCACCCATTGTTTTGAGTTTCGTTCTCTGGGACTAAACTGAATAAATTAAATCCCTCTTCCACATGGAAACCTTTCAAAACACCTGAAGATAGCTATCACGTTGCCCAGGTTTTCTCTTCTACAGGCAAGCAATCCTCCTATAGCATGGTCTATCCTTCCTTCCTTCCCTTATTATTATTATTATTAATTTCGAAATGAAGCATAGTATAATTGAAAAACCATAGGGCTGGGTAGTGAGAAGAACTGGATTCAAGTCCTGACTTTTCCACTTAATAGCACTGTGACCTTAGACAAGTCATATAATGTCTCAGGGTCTGAGCTCTTCAGCTATAAAATGGGGGTGATAATTCCTGCTCTGGGATGTCATTGTATTGTTATATGAACCAAAGGTCTGTGAAAGTAATTTGTAAAGTACAAGTGTAATTTATGATTACCATTAAACTACATCTGCAAACAGTTTGAAGAGGGAACAGATCTCTCTCACTCATTTACCAGGTGAGGCCCAAGAGACAGCTTTGCCAAGATCCTGGGAGACAGGATCATATTTCAAAGTGACTTTGATAAAAGGAAAAGATGGCCAAAAGCAAAATGAAGCTTAGTTTTGCCTAGAAATGGAAGCCAATCTTTAAGAGACATACAATGAAGGACTGGCAATGTGCAAGTTTGGCAGAAAAGGTGACTGTTAGGAGAATGCTGGCCAGGACTCAGCAATGTGGTCCCTGTAGTTTAAAATGCAAACACAATTCGTGGATGTATAAATAGGAATACAACCATAGGAATTGTTCAGTTGTGCTCTCTACCATTCAATAATAAAGTACCGTGTCCAATTCTGGGCTCCAAACCAAAAATAAGAGATTGGACAGAGTTCAAAGTAGAGCTAGAAAGAAAATTTGAGACTTAGATATCATATCTGTGGGGAAAAGCAAAGGGCACTGAGACTTAAGTATGGAGAAAAGAAGGCTGAGGAGTGATGTGGTAATAGCCTGTAGCCCTACAAAGGATGCTTAGAGGATGCTATCCACCTGTTTTCCCATCCTGGTGTGGAGGCAATGAGAACAGAAATGGCTCAAAGTTCAGAATCAGGAATTTCAGTTTATCATTAGTAGAGAGTTGCTGACAAGAAAGAGCTGTTGGGTTGGGTTCCTGAGGTGGGCTGCTAATTGCCATCTCAAAACAGAATAAATTCTCCTTGGTTTGAGGTGATTTGGGTATGGTTCTGCCTAAAGGTACAGGAGCAAGCAAGATGAACTTTTAAAGTAAAGTCTCAATGTTTCTTTTCAAAGAATCACAGAAATAGAATTTCAGAGCTAGGAGGGAGCTTAGCAACCATGTAGTCATTGAGCTCATGCATGAGAAAGAAATCCCACTACAAGATACCCAATCTTTGCTCGAAGACCTGCAGTCACAGTATTCAAGACCACTACCTCTTAATGAAGCCCATTTTGCATTGGACTTTAATTGCTAGGAAGTTTTTTTTCCCCTGGCATCAAACCTAAATTTGCCTCTCTGCAACCTTGACAGATTACTTCTAATTCTTCTCTCCTGAATCAAACAATACAAATATAATTCCTCTTTCATATGATAGTTTTTTAAAGTACTTGAAGACAGAAATCATATCCCTTCTTGAGACTTCCCTTCTAGAGATTCTGCCAACTGCCAAGCCTGTCAAGATATTTTGGATCTTTATTCTGTCATCAAGATATTCTTAGCTTTTTTAATCTCCAAATTTGATAGTAATGCCATCTGCATCATTGATAAAAATAATTAAACATTAAAGGCCAGATCCCTGGCCTTCGGCATCTGTGGATCCCTGGGGAACTCCTTAGAAGATCTTCTTCCATGTTGACATAAAACTAATGACTCATTGAATCCTGCCATTCAACCAGTTACTTATCCATTTACTTGTACTGTCATCTAACCCATCTAACTCTATTTTTCTTAACCAGGACAGTATGACATAATTTAACAAACACTTTGTAGAATCTTGGCAAACTATAACTGCAGCATTCCCTTGATGTATTAGTTTAGTAACACTGTCAAGAAAAGAAATAAAGCTAGTCAGGCATGGCCCTTTCCTTAAATTAAACTGGTTCTTTGCTGTCATTGCTTCCTTATCTAGATGTTTATAAATCATCTCTTTAATAATAGTTTTAGCATGTTCTCAGGAATCCAAGTCAAGCTCACTGGCCTATCATGTGAAGATTCCATTTTCTTCCCCTTCTTGAAAACAAGTCCCATGTACTCTTCTTGAGTCCTCTGCTACTTCTCTTGTTTTCCACAATCTCTGAAATATCACAGACAGTCTTTGAGCAGTCTCATCTTCTAGTTCTTTTGTTGAAAATAGTGCTCCCTTTTAAATCAACGGCAAGTTATGTCACTGAAAACAGGCAATGGGAATAGATTCAGGACTAAACAATCAGCCCTATAAGGGATATTTTGGAAAGTCATCATTTGTGTGTCAAGCTGGCTTTACCACAAGATGAACACATAGCTATTGCCCCAAGGATCACTTTTGGAAGATCATAATAGTAGTTCACATGCCACTTTCCAGACAACAACTTTTTAAGGCAAGTAGTATAGTTATTATTATTTTCATTTGATAGACAAGGAAACGGAGGCTCAGCAGGGTTAACTGACATGGAGATAGAGGTAGTTGGGGACGAGACTTGAATAGTCTTCTGTCTTCAAACACAGCATTCTTTCCCTACCCCCACATGGTTGTCCACTGGAAGTTGGATTCAGTTACTTTTTGATTTTTTTTTTCATTTACCTTCTTATTGGGTTTATTTTCTTCAGTTCAGTGCTTTTCCTAGTCTACCTCATTATTCATTTAAAAAATGGAGTTGAACTTGGATGAAGAGGCTGCAGAGGCACAATAAAGAGACTGGGGGGGCAGCTAGGTGGCACAATGGACAGAGCACTGGCCCTGGAAGTCAGGAGAACCCGAGTTCAAACTCAGCCTCAGACAGTTGACACTTATTAGCTTTGTGACCCTGGGCAAGTCACTTAACCTAACCCCCAAATGCCGAGTGTGTGTGTGTGTGTGTGTGTGTGTGTGTGTGTGTGTGTGTGTGTGTATGTGAGAGAGAGAGAGAGAGAGAGAGAGAGAGAGAGAGAGAGAGAGAGAGAGAGAGAGACTGGACCTCAAGTCAAAGGATATGAGTGTGAATCCTGAATGTGCCACCTGTTACTAGGGTGATGTTGGGCAAGTCATGTAACCTTACAGAACCTCATTTTCCTCATTTATAAAATGGGAGTGGGGTATTGTATTAGAAAGCCTCTCATGTCCCATCGAGCTCTAAATCTATTCATACTATGAAGAAAAGTTGTAATTAAAGGCTGCGTTTGGTCCCTGAGATGTTTTTAGAGCCCTACCTCCCTTCTGCAACTTTCCATTTATTAATTATTTATTAAACATAAATAGAAAAGATTATTTATAAAGAAGGGATAGGGGCAACAATACCCCCTACATAGCCATACCCACTCTACCTTTATTCTATCAAATGGAGAACAGGGATAACATAATCCTCTCCGCCTGGGTCTTGAACTTCTAAAGGTTAGTTCTATTGGCTGGGGGTTTGTTTTTCTTGAAATTAATTTCAATTAAGTGGATTTGAAAACATCTTAAGTCTAGAGCTAAATGGGACCTCAGAAATGTTTTAGTCCAACCCCTTCACTTCCAGTGAGCTTAAGTGACTTTCCCAAAGTCCCACAGGTACTAAATATCCCTATAGAAATTATCTACCACTATGAATACAGGTGCTAAAATGCTTCTGGGATGAACCATCACCACGACCTGAAGGTAGTATACTTAGAGCCCTAGTCTTTCGAAATCCAGTAGCATGAATGCACTATACTACAAAGGTGATACTTTCATGTAAGTTTTTTTTTAAATGATTTAAATATCATGGTAAGTGGTGTACTTTAATGGAAGTCTTGGTGTGATAATTGGGCCCATTCTTTATATTTCAAACTGCTGAAATAAAAGCATTTAGTGGAGTCTTTCAAAATTTAATAAAGTCAGGATGAAGTGAGTATTCTAACCTCATTTTTTCAGAAGGAAGTACTTCATATGCAGCTTGATGCACAGAGAAGCAGATAAATTCAATGATCCCAAGGTCAAAAGGCATCCAGAGTAACAAGAGTGGCTTCTTTGCTTCCTGCCTCTTGTCAAAAAAATATACCACACTTTTATTTCTTTATCATCCTTACTGTTTTCTGTGAGTGATTTTTTTTCTTAAACAACTCTAGCATTTTATGACATTTCCACACTTTGTGTTCCAATCACTCAATGTTAATGCATACTTTAAACTTATTTCCTAGAACTTGCAGACTAACTGAATTTTATAAATAGTTTTGTTAGAGATGTTTCTTTATGTCTCAACTTTTTCATTCATAAAATGATGTCTAAAACATGTTTATTTATATTCCTTGGCAGCCAGATCTAGCACCTGTCCCTACAATTCATTTCTGCAAAGATTAAAGGTTAAAGTCATTAAAGTTAATCACTCTGAATCCCTTAGTAAGGAGAAGAGTATGGCCATTACACAATCCAATAGTCCCTGTTGCAATAACTTTGTGGACTTGCAGATATATTGCCATTATCTGGAGAATTTAGGATAAAACTGATTAGGAATTTATAGATTTTTCTTCTGCCATTTATAGCTTTAAAATTAACCAAAGTGTTCGTTTACTGAGCATCCTCTTTGTGAATAGTATATCATTTTCTCCTATACTAATAAAATCTATCTCCCAAAGTAAAAGTACAGGAGTGACTTGGAAATGTCAAGAAATTTTAATTCATTCAATAAACACATACTAAGCACCTATTATGCCCAATATTCTATGCTCTTTTGCCTCTAAGGAGCTTTCAAATTCTAGGAGGAAGTGCTAAAACACATATGCAAATAACTTTCAATCAAATCAGACTATGATAAGTAGATGAGAAAATAATGAACAATATGTGTTAAATACAGAGGGGGGATATATTATGACTTGAGAGAATCTAAAAGGCCCCATGGAGGAGGTCATATTTTAATTGGGATTTAATAGGAAGGATGCTAATGCTAACATTTGGGGTTGGGGTAGGGGGTGGGAGGATGGGGAAGATGACACAGTTTTAGTAAAGACTCAGAAGTAGGAAAGTATATTGAAAGGGACAAGTGGTTCCTTTCAAAAAGAGCAAAGAATACACAGGAAATTAGAGATAGTGCTGGTGATTCGGGACCAAATGATAAACAGTCTTGAATGTCAGGCCAAGGCATTTCTATTTATAGAGCTGGAAGGGACTTTAATGGTCACAAACGTCTAATGTATTCATTTGATATATGGGAAAACTGAGGCTGAGAAAAAATAGGGTTGTGACTTGTCCAAAGGCATAAATGGAGTAAGGAAGTCCTCTAACTTTATATACATACTGTGTTCTTTCTACTAAACTAGCTATTGAAGACTTTTCTTTCTTTTTTTTTTCTTCTTTTTGGAGGGCAACTGGGGTTAAGCAGCTTGCCAAGGTCACATGGCTAGTTTTTTGTGTTAAGTGTAGGAGGTCGGATTTGAACTCAGGTCCTCCTGACTCCAGGGCAGGTGCTCTATTCACTGCGCCACCTAGCTGCCCCTATTGAAGACTTTTTAGCAGGGGCATGACGTGATCAAACTTGTGCATTAGGATGATGGACTGGAGGAAGTAAACTGGAGGTAACATTCTGCCATCTAGAAAACTAGTACAATAGTTCAAGTGAGAGGTGCTGAGAACTTAGGGCTATGATAGATAATGGAAGTGATAATGCTGTTACAGCATGCTACTCAGTATATTAGACTATAAAAGAAAATAATGCAGAGTTAGATATTTCTATTTTGGGCCCTGACATTTTCACTCTAAAATGGAGATCGTGGTGTGGAGGACTGATTACAAAAAATAGTGGGTTTACACCTGCCACCCTTGACAGTATTCAATAATTTTTGAGAAATCAATTCTTTTAATCTCTTCTCAGAATGGTTCATTGGAGGAAAGGGATATGTTATATTTTGAAGAAAGAATCTTTATACTCTTATTGTATTTTTAAGAACTATAAATGCAATCTGTATTTACATACTTTTGTTAAGTAAAGAAAATAATCTGCAAACATTTAACTCACAAAATACAGGTTGTGAGAGTTTCTGCCCTTTGATGTAATTTCTTCACTTTTGATTTCTATGGAGCAGGTGGGATATAAAATTAATCTTGATGAGAGGGAAGTGGGCAAGTTATGAGGAGGGAGAGAATATGCTAATGAAAGACTTTGTTCTGTTAGAGAAGAGGATGAAGTCACAGGTGTGAGATGGATGAAGAAAAATATGACCGAAAGCTTTCTCAGAGAAATAAAGGTAAATGTCCAAAGATGGAAGAATAGCTAAACAAGTTATGGTACATAAATGCAAGGAAATATTGCTATGCCTTAGGAAACAATAATCACAATGGAACACAGAGAAGCATGGGAAGACATTTATGAACTGATAAAAAAATAGAGTAAGCAGAATTAGGAAAACAATATACACAATGACCACAACAATGTAAATGAAAAGAATGAAAAAAAAAACGAAATGAAAATGAATGCCATAAATCATAATTATCAAGTTTGACTTCAAAGAAGAGATATGAGAAGGTAATTTACTCCACTTCTTAGCAAAGGAGGGGGCACTGTATGATGTCAGACTTTTAAAAATCTTAGTTTTGCTAAACTTTTTCCCTCTCTTTTAATTTTTTTCTTATAAAGGAGAGTTCTCTGGGAGGTGGCAAGGGGAGAGAATATCTTGGGATATAGAGGTGAGATAAAAAACAAGATATCTATAAAATGTTTTTAATAAAGAAAATAAAGTTGAAATAGTACTGATTTATGGGAGTGGAAATCCAAACTGAGAACAAATAAAGATGTGGCTTAAGTTAATAATTAAAAGCTTATATTTAACACAGAGGAAAATAGGCAGTTACAGTCTTTGTAAGGAAAATGACATGTTCAGCACAGTACAATTTGGTTTTAAACATTAAGAAAAACATCTAAGAGTTCACATATTTCTCTGAATATCTTCAGAGTTCCATACTGGACGAGAGATCCCCAGATACCTCTAATACAGAAGTTTATCATTTCCTGTTCTCATGCTCTGGGCTCACCCTCATACCGTCTTTTTAAAAATATTTATATTAACTTCTGGTTTACATAATTCATTTCCACCAAATTTTGAGTTACAATTTTTCCCCCATTTTTCCCTACCCACCACCCCAGAATAGCAGTCCCACTAGATATCCCCTCATCCAATCTGCTCTCTCCCATATCTTCTCCCATACCCCCTTCGACTTTGCCATTAGGGCAAGGTGAATCTCTGGGCCCCAATGCCTGGACATCTTATGAAACATTTAATTTTAAAACTTCGATTTTCAGATTCATTCCCTTCCTCCCTCGTCACCCACTCCCTCTGAGAAGATAAGCAATTCAGTATGTGTTGTACATGTATAGCTATGCAAAACATTACCATAGTAGATATATTGTAAAAGACTACTTATATTTCCCTCCCACCCATCTCACCTCCCACCTGGTCCATTCCCTACTTTGATCCTGTCCCTCTTTGATAGTGGGTATTTCCAACCTCCCCTCCCCCCATAATGCCCTCCTCTCCACCGTCTCCCCTCTCATCCCCCTTTCCCCTACTCTCCTGCAGTGTGAGATATCCCATTTAGTATGTATGTGATTCTCTCCTTGAGCCAACTTCAATGAGAATATGGTTTTGCCTTTTTGCCTTCCTGTTCTTCCCCTCCCCTGCAACTACTTCCCCTTTCCTCTTCTACATGAGATAGTTTACCCTACCCTGTCTCTCCCCATCTCCTTTTGCCACTTTCCTCTCTCACCTCTTGACTTCACCCCTTAAGAATCATCCCTTCCCATCAAATTCAACCTGTGCCCTCTATCCATGTATACCTGTAAACATATGCCCATATACCCTTCTTCAATTATTTTCATAATGAGAAAGGTTTCATCAGACACAGTTATTGTTTTTCCATGTAGGAATGTAAATAGTTTAACTTTGATAAGTTCCTTTTGATTTCTTTTCCCTGATTACCTTCTCAGGCATCTCTTACTTCTTGCGTCTGGATGTCAAATTTTCTATTCAACTCTGGTTTTTTCCTCAAGAATGCTTGAAAGTCCTCTATTCCACTGAATGACCATATTTTCCCCTGAAACAAGATATTCAGTTTTGCTGGGTAGGTGACCCTTGGCTTCAATCCCAGATCTTTTGCCCTCTGGAATATCATATTCCATGCCCTTTGATCCCTCAGTGTAGAAGCTGCCAGGTCCTTTGCTATTCTGATTGTGTTTCCACAGTACTGAAATTGTTTATTCCTGGCTGCTTGTAGTATTTTCTCCTTGAATTGGGAGTTCTGGAACCTGGCTACAATATTCCTAGGAGTTTTCTTTTTGGGATCTTTTTCAGGAGGTGATCGGTGAATTCTTTCAACCTCTATTTCCCCCTCTGGGTCTAACACATCAGGGCAATTTTCCTTGAGAATTTCTTGAAGGATGATTTCTAGGTTCTTTCTTTGATCATGGCTTTCAGGTAGTCCAATAATTTTTAAATTATCTCTCCTGGATCTATCTTCTAGGTCAGTGGTTTTTCCCATAAGATATTTCATATTGCCTTCTATTCTTTCATTTGTTTGAATCTGTTTAACAGCATCTTGATTTCTCATAAAGTCACTAGCTTCCATTTGCTCCAGTCTAACTCTGAGGGAATGAATCTCCTCCGTGAGCAATTCTTTTTCCATCTGGCAAATTCGGCTTTTTAAGGCATTCTTCTCCTCATTGCCTTTCTGAGCCTCTTTTGCCATTTGAGTTAGTCTATTTTTTAAGGTGTTATTTTCCTCAGTCATACTGTTGAATGTCATTTCATACTTTTCTTGCATCTTTCTCATTTCTCTTCCCAATTTTTCCCCTACTTCTCTTATCTGCTTCTTAAGGTCCTCTATGGCCTGTAGCCAGCTTGTATTTTCATTTGGGGCTTTTGGTGCAGGAGTTCTGACCTCACAGTCCCCCTCCATACTTTGATCCTCTTTGCCCCTAGAATAGGAGTCCAATGTTGAATTTTTTTGTTTATTTTCTTTTTCCTAGGCATGTTGCCATTTAATTACTTGATTTCTGGGCTTGTTGCCACAGTAGGACTCTGCAACCAGACAGGAGGGCTTCTGTCCCAAACATGGGGTCTTCACAACTTCCACCAGTTGGGTGGCTTCAGTAAAGCCTCCACCTGCTCTGGCAAATTGGATACCCACCCCAAACTTCCCCCCCAGACCACAATCCAGATCCAGGCAGTTTAAAGCAAGAGCGATTAACCCTCAGACTGATTGCTGGATCTCCCTACAGTTCAAAGACCAGGAGCTAGAGCCGCCACTGATGCTGCAAAATGGCTTCTGTGTTGCGTTTCTTCACCAGCTTTTCACCCCCAGGGGAGGAAGCCACGCGTTCCCCAAATACTGGTCCCAAAGTCCATAGGGCACTAACCTCTCACTTTGTCCTGGGCATATCTGTGCTGATAATTCTGGAATCGCCACAGCTGCTGGTGTTCTGGGGTCCCTCCAGCTGGCTGCTGGCCCAGCCACCCTAGGGCTAAAACTGCGGCTCATGCGGGCCTGGGCTCAGCTCCCAGCACACTGTGCTGCCTGCTCTCAGAGTGCTGCGATCGCTGCTCCCTGCAGGGCTGCTGGGTTCTCCGCAGTGGGAGGTTAGTTTATCTGTGTAGTTCTGTGGGTGCTGGGGCTCCAGGAGTTGTTCAGAGTCCCCTTTTACATTGTTTGGAAGTTTTGTGGGGCAGAGCACCTTGGAAGTACTGTTTCTACTCCGCCATCCCTCATACCCTCTTGACTCACAAAACCAGGGGGAAGTTTTGGCATACTTTTTATTTGTGATGGCCCATTCATGCAGTCTGCTTAAACTACCCTCATCCCGTTGCTCTTAGGCATTCATTATCTGCCAACCTCTGTAACCTTCCTCACTAAGCTTAGGACCTGAATCACGGAAATCTTTTCCACCTTATCCCTTGCTGTCATCTTTGGGCTTTCAATATCCATACTGATATACTTTTACACACTGACCTCACAGTTCCTAAACATTCAATTCAATAACTTCCACTCCACTCCAGTCACCCACTGGGACATTAGACCTCATTATTAGTCAGTGTTGCTACACCTAAAAGATCTCAAAGGGTAATTTCCTTAAAAAATAAACGAAAACCAACCACGGTTTGGAAATAATCAGGTGAAGCTCTTGATCTGCTGAATGAGGGATACCTCCAGTGGAGCTGAGCATGCATATTATCTCTGTGGGGATTTTACATGTGCTTGTAACTCAATGCTGAAGGACTTGTCCTTTAGAATAGCGCAGTAATCCTTTATTGTCACCCCCAGTCTTGACCAGGGGCAGTGTCCAAAGGGCCTGGTGACTAAGACAAGAAGACCTGCCTACTCAGTGGCCTATAAGGAGTGAGGAGAGATTATTAACCATAACTGAGGACATTTTCACAAATCAACAAGTTAATTCAATAGGGTCACAGATATTTAAGTTAATTGCAGTCAAACAATGGTTATCAAGGGAATTCTCTGATCCAATGGACTGAGGCACTTTCTTTGGTTGTTTGTATAGGTGATTGCTGCTCAATCTGTATAAAGTTGACCTTATAAAACAGAGGCCTTTTAGTGGCATATGTGTGTATGTGTGTATATATGCATATATATGTATATTTGATATGTCACCTGTGTTATATAAATTTTTCAATTTTTATAAATCCCACAAACCCTTTCTTCTTTTATCCATATCAAGACAGGCCCAAGGCAACATATTTCCCTATTAGACTCTTTGCCACTAAAGATATTTAAGAGTATAAACTGTTCCACATCCTAACAGTGATACAGCAATTTATGAGTAGGTCCAAGGAAGAGAATACATAGAAAAACAGGAGTTAGGCAGAAAGGTTTAAAAATGATGCTAAAGGAGATAATACTGAGTGAATTCCTATTGAAACATATATGGAAGGCAATCACCTCATCTGTTACAGAGTGAGCTGGAAAAAATGTGACTTAATTATAGTGAGAAGAGATTTATATGAAGATTTATAAACTTCTAGGAATGAAATACTGAGAAATGTTGTAGAACTTTTCTCCCTAGACATTTTTAATAATAGGATAAGCAACCAGATGTTTGGGATAGTCTAGTCTTAACAGTTATACCAACAATTCTTTCCAACTCCATGATTATATGTAATGAATACTGTCTCAAAATGTCCTCTTAATTGAGAGCTTACTCTTTGCTGGTCTGTTTCTATATAGACTATTTACTTTTCTCTAACCTTTATAGCAGTGGGATTATAATATACATACACCCAAGCTTTATGATTACAATTCAAATACCCCTTAACAGGTAATGTCTAGGCCTTTTGGGAGCCGGTAAGTAAAAACAAACAAACAACTTTTAAACAAAGCTATTTGAATCTGGCTTTTACAAATATTAAGTTATGAAACACACCTGGAAAACACTGCCTTCGGCAGACTCACATCTAAGTAATGTGACAAGCAGCCCAAGAAGTTTTTAGGAGAAATACAGAAAAAATAAGTTCTTGGGATACCAGATATCTTTGTTACAGATGGTTATTAACTATTAGGAATGGACTAGAAAGCAAAAAGATAATGAGATAGTAATCAGTTAAATTCAGGCAACTAGAAGGTAAAAGGAAAAACAATTATGACTTTTGAGTAGTTCACATTAAATATACATAAGAAATAATCTCTAGCTCCTTGTTATTTGTGAACCAAAATCCAAATAACAAAACTTAGCAAATCTTTGTAAATTAAAGAATGCTTTGTCACAAGGCCTTCTTTTCTTGACCTTTTTGCTGAATGAACTCAATCAACATTTACTTGGCCCAGTATGACTATGGTCTCTTGGTGGATACAGACATGAATAAGAATATGAATATCCTCAGTGGACTTAAAATTTTTTAGGAGAGAAAATATATACACATAGATAGCACAGTTTAAGGAAAAGCCTTCCTGACCCTAAATACTTCTCCCATTGGCACCTTAAATTCTTCTCTGTTAACAATTCATTCATTCATATTAAGTGCTGCCCTCTTCCTGAGACACCTGCTTTTAAAAAACAAGGGGAAGAGGATAAAACAATGAGACCCAATCACCTCGGTGTAACTTGGTTTATAGATCTTATCTTTCATAGGTAGAACCCAGTGTATGACAGCACTGAGTAGCTGAAAGGAGAACAAAAGAGGAACTTTTTATCTAGGCCTTATCCTTTATACTACTATTTTTTTATATTTGAAACATTTAATTTTAAAACCTTGAATTCCAGATCCATTCCCTTCCTCCCTTGTCACAAACTCCCTCTGGGAAGATAAGCAATTCAGTATATGTTGTACATGTATAGCTATGCAAAATATTACCATAGTAGATACCTTGTAAAAGACTGGCTATATTTCCCTCCTACCCATCCCACCCCCCACCTGGTCTATTCCCTACTTTGATCCTGTCCCTCTTCAAAAGTGGGTGCCTCCAACCTCCCCTCGCCCCAGCATGCCCTCCCCTCCATCATCTCCCCTCTCATCCCCCTTCCCCCTACTCTCCTGCAGGGTGAGATATCCCATTTAGTATGTATGTCATTCTCTCCTTGAGCCAAATTCAATGAGAATAGGGTTTTGCCTTTTTGCCTTCCTGTTCTTCCCCTCCCCTGCAACCACTTCCCCTTGCCTCTTCTACATGAGATAGTTTACCCCCACCATCTCTCCCCATCTCCTCTAGCCACATTCCTCTCTCACCTCTTAACTTCACCCCTTCAGTATCATCCCTTCCCACCAAATTCGACCTGTGCCCTCTATCCATGTATACCTGTAAACATATATACACAATTCACATATGTATTCATATGTCCATATACCCTTCTTCAATTATTTTCATACTGAGAACGGTTTCATCAGTTACAGTTATTGTTTTTCCATGTAGGAATGTAAATAGTTCAACTTTGATAAGTTCCTTTTGAATTCTTTTCCCTGATTATCTTCTCAAGCATCTCTTGCTTCTTGTGTCTGGATGTCAAATTTTCTATTCAATTCTGGTTTTTTCCTCAAGAATGCTCGAAAGTCCTCTATTCCACTGAATGACCATATTTTCCCCTGAAACAAGATACTCAGTTTTGCTGGTAGGTGATTCTTGGTTTTAATCCCGGTTCCTTTGCCCTCTGGAATATCATATTCCATGCCCTTCAATCCCTCAGTGTAGAAGCTGCAAGGTCCTGCACTATTCTGATTGTATTTTCACAATACTGAAATGGTTTCTTCCTGGCTGCTTGTAGTATTTTCTCCTTGATCTGGGAATTCTGGAACCTGGCTATAATATTCCTGGGAGTTTCCTTTTTGGGGTCTTTTTCAGGAGGTGATCTGTGGATTCTTTCAACCTCTATTTTGCCCTCTGGTTCTAAAACATCAGGTCAATTTTCCTTGAGAATTTCTTGAAGGATGATTTCTAGGTTCTTTCTTTGATCATGGCTTTCAAGTAGTCCAATAATTTTTAAATTCTCTCTCCTGGATCTATTTTCCAGGTCAGTGGTTTTTCCCATGAGATATTTCACATTGCCTTCTATTCTTTCAATTGCTTGGATCTGTTTAACAGCATCTTGATTTCTCATAAATTCATTAGCTTCCATTTGCTCCAATCTAATTCTGAAGGAATGATTCTCCTCAGTGAGCTTTTGAGATTCTTTTTCCATCTGGCAAATTTGGCTTTTTAAGGTATTCTCCTCATTGCATTGGCTTTTTGAGCCTCTTTTGCCATTTGAGTTAGTCTATTTTTTAAAGTGTTATTTTCCTCAGGCTGTTGACTCTCATTTTATACTTTTCCTGCATCCTTCTCATTTCTCTTCCCAATTTTTCCTCCACTTCTCTTATTTGGTTTTAAAAATCCTTCTTAAGGTTATCTATGGCCTATAACCCACTCATATTTTCATTTGGGGCTTTTGGTGCAGGAATTCTGACCTCACAGTCCTCCTCCTGTTCCATGCTTCAATCCTCTTTGCCCCCAAAATAGGTGTCTAATGTTAAATTTTTCTGTTTATTTCATTTCCTTTGCCTAGGCATGTTGACACTTAATGACTTGACTTTTGGGCTGGTTGCCACAGTAGGACTCTGCCACCAGACAGGGGAGCTTCTGTCCTAAACATTGGGGTCTTCTCAGCTGCTCGAGGTATTAGTTGGGGGCCTTCCCTGAAGCCCTCACACATTCTGGCAAGCTGGTCACACACCCCAAGACCTCCACTCTAGACCACAATCCAGATCCAAGAAGGTTGAAGCAAGAGCGACTACCCCCAAGACTGATCGCCAGATCCCCTTACAGTCCAAAGGCCAGGAGCTGAAGCTGCAACTGAAGCTGCAAGATGGCAGCTATGCTGAGGCTCCTCATCAGCTTCTCGCCCCCAGGGGAAAAAACTGACGCTGACCAAATACTGGTCCCAAAGTCCATAGGGCACTAACCTCTCACTTTGTCCCAGGCATCTGAAATTTACAGTTGCATTTTAAAAACACTATATTTAACTAAATATAAGTATTTATACCACAATGCATATGGTTTATAATTTGACTCTACTTTTGGTACACTCACTTAAATTCTTGTTGTTGTATGCTATCCAAACCTTCACTACAGATTATTACAATTCTGTTCCTCTGGAGCTGGGATATGAAAAAATTATGCACAACCAAGTATAATCTTATAGTGCAAGACAGGGTAATAAAATATTAACAATAGACATTTATGTAGTGCTTTATAATATCTTGTATCATTTAACCTTTTGTGAGGTAGTAGCTACAAGCTATGACCAGTTTACAGGTAAAGAAACTGACATAAGGAAAGTTTAGAGAGGGTGTCACCCAATTAATAAGTGGCAAGATTTGGAGCCTAAGTTTTCTTTACTTAAACCTATCTAAGCTTTCATTTCATTACACCATAATACAGGGATGCCCATCATGGTTCACCATACAATGTGGTAAGAAATTATTTCAGCATACACATAAAAAGATATCCTATCACAAATTAACTGTGAAATCAAACACCATTTGAGTATATGTTTATATAGTTTCTGTTCTTATTTTTAAGGCATATGAAAAAAATTCTTTTTTTCCATCATCTTTTCCCTTCTTTCTATTAAGGATGTTGATAACAGTGAGGAATTACAGCTGGGTTCAATTTTTAATTGTTTAAATGCTTATTTATAAGAGTTCATATATCCTTGTTTAACTGTTGATTACCCTGCTCTAAGTCATACTTACTAGCAGACCTTATTTTCCTTCATTGGTAAAAACCTAAAATCTTATTCATATAGTTGTGTGGCTGTCACAGTCTGTTTTAGTTCTTTCTGTCCATTAGTATCTCTCTATATGTTTCTCTCCATCACTATTTTTTTCAATGGAGAACATTGGGAAAATCCTACAGGTTTGGGAAACTGGACTGAAGAATTTCCATCTTTTAAGCCCTGTAGCACTTGATGGTACATTATAAATGAAACTATGGTAGACCCCAATTCATCCACAATTTTTGGTTATAAAGCTTTGCCCGAGGTCACATATGTGAAATGATTTTACTGTGGCCACAAACCTAAGAATTTGAGATGGAACTGGATCCTAGGTCTCCCTGATAGCAGGTCAAACACTCTACTACAAAATACTTCCTCTCAGATAGCTATAACATTAAAGTTGAATCTAACATTTGCCTTCCAATTCCTGCTTTGCCCTCTATTATATCTCCTGCTGTCCTTTCAATTTTACCTTAGTCAATTTGCTCCCCTCCTCTCAGACCCATTCTTTCTACTTTATCTCATGTTCTTTGGGGAGGAGCATTGCAGAAGACACACAAGAATTTTAAAAAATTTTTAAAAAGAACTGAAAAATAAAAATAACATAGCAGTCTGGGTCTATTTAGTGAAGGTGCAAACTGCCCAGTACTGTCCAGTGGAGTTTGAAGGAATTATTGTATTAATACATAACAACCCCAAGTCACCAGACTTAAATTATCTTCCATATATATATTTTAAGACGTCAGGAAAGAGGATGCTATGCTTTGGAAAAATTTTTATAAAAATTATTTAAAGTAACAAAACTCTTGATGTTTAACAAGTCCGATGATCCACGTTTCTGAAATTTTTACTTATCTTTCTCCAACAATGCTGAATAAAGTACTATCCCATAAGTGAGACTAGCTATAATATCCTTTGCTTACAAAGATAAGCCCCCGTCATGTAAGTCTCACATGTTGTCTTCCCAGTAGGGAGGATGGATTTACACATGTTCTGATACAATGTCTTACCCAATGACAGGTGACAGATGGCTGGGGTAAGGGGTGCTATGGAAACAGCTCAAAAGTATCTGGCCCACACAGGGATTAAATTTATAACCTTGGCCTTTTTATGGAGTAAATAACCAATTGAGCAAACTCAGACCAAAGGCCAAACTTTTGTTTGATTCTGTTTAGGTTAAATGGGAATCCTCTCCTTTCTACTTTCCTTTATGAAAGGCTTTATGGAGGATTTGGTAACTACCTACCTTACCTTTCAATTGGAAGTACTTTACAACTGATTTTCTACTAACATTATCAAAAGTCAGAGTAAATAAAGCAGATCACAATTTTTCGCGTATAAAATAGTTTATACTACTTTGGAAATGTTTACAAGTTCCCTGATGATGTTATTTGTTTTCAGAGTTAAAGGAGGGCTAAACTATTGTCATCTGGATTTGTTCTCTCTTTCTCACAATTAATTACACCTAACTATGTGACCTGGTTTAAAAAAATCTCCAAGACTATAAACCCAATTTTATAAAATAATATACTTGCAAACTAAAAAGGAAGGAAACAGAAGGCAAATATGTTTTCTGGCAATCATCCCAGCATCCACAAATTGTTCTTCGACTGCCTGGCTTTCTTTTCTTTTTTCTTTCTAAAATGTGCAGTCAGTTTACCGAAAAACTAAGTCTGCTGGTTCAAAAGAAAATAATTGTGGAACAAAGGACATCTCTTTGAACCGAGTATTTATTTTTATTTCTTTAAAGCAAGAATATTGTTGAATGGACATCATTAAGCATTCCTGTGGCATATCTTTATTAGCTGAGTACTTTCTAATCACTTTCATTCATTTCCCCTAATTCACTGGGGTCAAGTTATGGTTAGCATCTTTACTTAAATGATTTGACTGAGATGTCGAGTGATTTATTGACTGGCAAAAGTCTCCCAGAGTTTTAGGAGTGCTAAGCCCGGTATTCCCAAACTTCCATTAGATCACTTAAATCATGCCATAGTTTCATTTGTGACTCCATTTGTACAAAAAGAAGAAAAACAAATAATCTTGTATAAAATAATCCCTAGAGAGGAAATATGGCATAGTGGATAAAGTGCTGGATTTAAACCCAGGACAATCTGGTTTCAAATCCTGCTTCTAACATGCCTCTGATGCTTATTAGCATTATAACCATGGGCAGGTGACTTAACTAAACTCAGACTGAGTTTACCTGGACTCATCTGTAAAAGGAGGGAACTGGACTTGGTGAACTTTAAGGTCTCATCGCCTCTAAACGTACAATCCTCCTCTCTAAACCTATTATACAGAGAAAGAGAAAATTCCCTAAAACAGTAAAAAGGAGGGGGTTGGGGAGAGGAGATCCTGTAGCACTTTGCAATTTTCTTACCTGCTTTTTTATATTCTCAATTGAATTATATTAACATCTATATTCACCTTATCTCCCCTATAATCCTCATACACTTTTCACATTCTCAAATGAATTATATTTACTTGTGTGTTCATCTTATCACCCCTGTAATTCTTATACTTTTCAGTCTTAATTGTATATTTACACATGTATTTATGTTATCTCCCCCATAATTCCTTTTCATATTCTCAACTGCATTATATTTACTGTGTATTTATCTTTTCCCCTCTATAATTCACATATGCTTTTCATAGCCTCAATCTGGGAACGTTTCCCCAAAATTTCAGTATAGTTTTAAGCTTAAAATGTCCGGTTTTAAGCTTAAAATTATACTAAGATTTTTGGGACAACCTCTATTTAGTTGTATATTTCTCTTACCTCCCCCTTAATTCTCTCATACACTTTTCAAATTCTTGATGTATTGTATTTATTTGTGTCCATCTTATCTACTCAATTTGGGATTTTTGATGAATCGACAAACACTTTTCAAGTGTTAAGTGCCAGGCAATGCGTTAAGCACCAACCATCCAAAGATAGGGCAAGAAGCGTCTCTACCCAAAAGGGGCTTACACTCTAAGGAGAGTTAACAGGTGCACAAACGAGTATACAAGAGACTTAAGAGTGGAGATAATCTTACAGGGGAAGGTACTAGTAATTTAGGGTGAGGGTTGGGGGTGGGAGAACAGACCAGGAAAATAGCAGATGGAGAGGGAGGAAGGGAGGGGAGGTAAGAGAGAGAGAGGGGTAGGGAAGGAAGGGGGAAGGGAGGAGGGAGGGGAGGATTGGGTGACACCCCAGTTGCAAGCCTGAGTGCCTGGGAGGATGGCGTTGTCCTTAACAGTAAGAGGGAAGTTAGGAAGAAGGGAGATTTGCAGGGGTGGGGTGAGGAGTGGGTGTTGGGGGCTATGGGCGGGACGGTGACACTGAATGTTTGACGTGCTGAGTTTCAGATGTCTACTGGACTTACAGTTTGAGGTGCCCAATAAGCAGGTGGAGATGGGAGCCTGGAGGTCAGCAGAGAGGTGAGGACTGGACGAGGACCCTCCCACCCCGAAGGATGCCCTGTTCACAAATGTCTATTAAATGCATGGATGAATCACGATGGGGGGGTAGTGCCCTCACCCCAGACCAGCTGCAGGGTCCCTCTCCCCCACCCTCCTCGGCTAGTGACCTCCTGCCCCCTGGGGTGCTAGGCGCCTCTCCCCCCCCCCCCCCCAGGTCAGCCCTGTCCCTACCTCCTCCTCTTCCCTCTTCTCATTCACCTGCAAGTCTAACCCATGGGTTTTCTTCCCGCTGCTGCTTCCCGTGGCCCACTCCCCCTCCTGGTCCCTGGCCCCGCCTCCGCTCTCAGAGCCCCAGAGGCCGTGGACGATGCGGCATCTTCACTGCTTCCCTCTAGTGGCGAGCTGCGGGGCTGCACGGCAGGAGCAGCGCTGGGCTGGGGGGAGGGGCAGCCAGCCTGGCCCAGGGCGCCCCGCCCCCTCCCTGACCCCAGCCTGCCCCCGGGCACACTGGCCAGGCCTGGGCACAGCTAGTCCTCAAGCCCCGGGTTTCTCCGGAGTCTCAGGCCAGCACTAATTATTGTGAGAAAAGGAGGCTTGTTTTCTGCTTCCGTTTAAAGGAAGCCTTCTAGTCCATTTGTTTGGCCTGAGGTTTAGAGTACCGGCCAATCAAACAGTTAATTAGTGAATACTTTAATTAAGTGCCTACTACCGGTTAGGTTCTGTGCTAGGCCCCTGGAGGAACGAAACAGTTTCCTACTCACAAGGAACTTGACGTTCTGAAGGGGAACACAAGTACACATAAAAATACAAGCATCAAAAATATACAGGTAATGCATGCAAATATACACACGGTCAGCTTGGTGGAGGAGTGCACTGGCATTAGGGGGTGAGGCCAGGCTTCATGAAGAATCCTGTGTTCATTACCTAGCAGGACCTTCGTAAGGATGCTCACGGAAGGATACCTTATGCAGAAGAATCATTTCCCGGGGCAATAGACATTGATCGACAGACATTCACTAAATGCCTGCTAGGACAGGCAATGTACTAGTTGCTGGGGGTACAAATACCAAAAAAAAAAAAAAATTAAAGAATCCCTACTGTCCAGAAGCTTACATTCTATCAGGTAAGACAATGTATACATAGATGTATATGAGTATAGACAGAATAACTATATGAAGCATAAAAAATAAATACAAGGTTTAGTAGATGCAAGGTGGTTAGAGGGGACACAAAGTACAGGATTCTATGCCCAGAGTGTACCCAGATGATGCCTTGTTTTCTTTCTGTTGCTAGTACTAGGAAGGGAATTTTGCATGCTAACAAGAGTGTTGGATCAGATCTATTTGGCAGCATAATCTATCCTTCTCAAGCGCCAGATTCTTTCTCTGCAGTTACTACTTACAACAAACAAAAGGTCATTGTCCAGGTCCTCATTCAGTAATGATGGCATGTCTTTGCAAAGTCACTTGGGTTTGGGAATTTTCTAATTTTTCTTCTTTTTTAGAAATGAAATGGCTTTTAAAACCTCTAAGTGAGATATTGTTGTTGAAAGGAACGTTTCCAACCCTCATGATGACTTTTTCCTTCCCCCAGTGCACTGTGTGTAACCATTAATCAGTACTTTTTACCCTCTGAATTGATAGTTCATTCTTTGCCAATAAAGAAATGTTACCATGCCCAAGAGTTCCTTTAGGAGCTGAGGTGAAAAACAACTCTGGAGCAAACACCAACTCTGAAATCAAAGCATATCACATATCTGCTACAATAAAAGACGAAATAAAAATAAAAGTCTATATTAAAGTCTACTCTATAAGAAGAGAACCACTCCCAACACACAGTTGTTTCAATTAGGTTGTCATGGTTACTTGTTCACTTTACCTAACTCTTCATGATAGTAATTGTATGGTTTATATCCATTAATTGTAAAGGTACAGAGAGGCAGCAACTGAAAATTCAGAAATATTTTAAAATGAATTTGAATTTTATTAATCACAATACCTTCTATATGCATTTGAATAATATCTGTATATAAGAGACAGAGACAGAAAGAGAAAGAGTAGGATATAATGAATTGAGAACTAGACTTGGAATTTAAAAGGCATGGGTTCAGATCTTACCTCTGACATTTCTAGTCACATGACCACTAAGAAGTTATCTGACTCTTGTTGGCTTGTTTTCCCATTTACAAAATGGGGGTAATGACACCTGTAATAATAGGATCATGGAATTATCATCTGGAAAGAACCTCTGAGGCCATTCCTCTCATTTTACAGATGAGATAACTGGGAGATTGGGGGCCTGCCCAAAGCCAGCTGACATTTACACAGTGCTTTAAAGTCTGTAAAATTCTTTTCACACATAATTTCATTTGATCTCCTATCCCATGACAGAAGTAATACAAATAGGATTATCTCCATTTTACAGATGAGTAAACTTCTGAGAGGCTTAAGTGAGATAATGCATGTAATGTACTCTGCAAACCTTAAAGCCATATAAATGCCATCAACATTTAATTTATTCAGTCTATAGAAAGTATATTTGCTTATGATGCTGACCTATGTTGCATGCTTTGTTGGAGCTAAAGGGGCAGCTAGGTGGGTCAGTGGATAGAGCACTGGGTCTGGAGTCAGAAAGACCAGAGTTCAGTAAATATTTCTCTATAGAGTTAGATATATAGAGATTTTTTTTCTAGAGTGACTAGAGTAGTGGACGGAGTGTCAGGCCTGGATTCAGGAACAGTGTTTCTGAGTTCAAATCTGACCTCAGACACTTAACTAGTTGTGTGACCCTGGGCAAGTCATTTAACCCTTTTTGCCTCTCATCTGTGAAATGAGCTAGAGAAGGAAATGCCAAAATACTTCAATATCTTTGCCAAGAAAACCCCAAATGGGGTCATGAAGACTCAGACACAATTGAAATGACTAAATAATGACAAAGGTCAAAATGACAATAGTGTTTCTATGCAGTTCTAGAACCCTTGTAATGATTCCTTGTTCCTCCAAGAATCCTCAGTACACAGATTAGAGAACACTGACTTAGATTATGCAATAAAAGTACTCTTTCTTGTTGTTGTTCAGTCATTTCAGTCATGTCTGACTTTTTGTGATCCCACTTGGGGTTTTCTTAGCAAAGTTGGAGTGGTTTGCCATTTCCTTCTCCAACTCATTTTACAGATAAGGAAACTGAGGCAAACAATGTTAAGTGACTTGCTCAGCGTAACACAGTTAATAAGTATCTGAAGCCAGATTTAAACTCAGGAAGATGAGTCTTCCTAACTTCAGGTCCGGTACTCTATATATTTACTTCACCACCAAAAAGTACTATACTTAAAAAAGAAATCACTCAAACATTGTTTTTCCCAAGAAGGGAGTTAGAAGATATAAGGAAGGTGAATTTTAGTGTAAGGAAGGTGAATTTTAGTGTGTATAAAGTGAATTTTTGTTATTATTTCTTTTTTCCCTTTTTTTATATTTTAGTTTACATCATTCATTTCCACAGAATTTTGAGTTACAAAATTTCTCCCCAATTTTCCCTACCCATTACCCCAAAACAGCATTTCCACTGAATATCCCCTCCCCCAATCTGCTCTCCCCCATATCTTCCCCCATCCCCCCTTTGACTTTCCAGTAGGGCATGGTGGATCTCTATGCCCAGTGCCTGTATATCTCATTTCCAAGTTACATGTAAAATATTAATAATAATAATATATATTTAAACAATTGATTTTAAAACTTTGGATTCCAGATCCATTCCCTTCCTCATGTGTCACCCACTCCTGCTGGGAAGATAAGCAATTCAATATAGGTTGTACATGTGTAGCTATGCAAAACATTTCCATAGTGGATATATTGTGAAAGACTGACTATATTTCCCTCTATCCTATCCCACCCCCCACTTGTTCTATTCTCTACTTTGATCCTGTCTCTTTTCAAAAGTGGGTGCTTCCAACTTCCCTCCCCCCTAGCCTGCCCTCCTTTCCATTATCACCCCTCTCTTCCCCTTCCCCTCTACTCTCCTGTAGGGTGAGATACCCTATTTAGTGTGTATGTCATTCCCTCCCTAAGCCAAATTCAATGAGAATAAGGTTGACTCATTCCCTTTTGCCTTCCTGTTCTTCCCCTCCATTGTAACAATTTTCCCTTGCCTCTTCTATATTTTATATAATTTACCCCATTTATATAACTTACCAAATTTATATAATTTACCCCATTCTGTCTCTTCCCATCTCCTCTCATTATATTCCTCTCTCACCTCTTAATTTCACCTTTTAAGTATCATGCCTTCCTATTCAACTGGTCCTTTACCCTCTGTCTATGTATACCTGTAGACATATATACACACATATATCCTCCTATATAGACACACACACACACACACACACACACACACACATTTCTATTCCCTTCAACTCTTCTCATACTGAGAAAAGTTTTATAAGTTACAATTATCGTTTTTCCATGTAGGAATATAAGTAGTTCAACTTTGATAAGTTCCTTATGTTTTATTTTCCCTGTTTACTTTCTCAACCTTCTCTTGCTTCTTGTATCTGAATGTCAAATTTTCTATTCAACTCTGTTTTTTCATCAAGAATGCTTGAAAGTCCTCTATTCCACTGAATGACCATATTTTCCCCTGGAACATGATGCTCGGTTTTGCTGGTTAGGTGATTCTTGGTTTTGATCCTAGCTCCTTTGACCTCCAGCATATCATATTCCAACCCCTTGGATCCCTCAGTGTAGAAGCTACCAAGTCCTATCCTGATTGTGTTTCCACAATATTGAAATTGTATCTTCCTGGCTGCTTGTAATATTTTGTCCTTGATCTGGGAATTCCAGAACCTGGCTATAATATTCCTAGGAGTTTTCTTTTGGGTATCTTTTTCAAGAGGTGATTGGTGAATTCTTTCAACCTTGATTTTGCCCTCTGGTTCTAAAACATCAGAGCACTTTTCCTTGAGAATTTCTTGAATGATAATTTCTAGGTTCTTTTTTGATCATGGCTTTCAGGTAGTCCAATAATTTTTAAATTCTCTCTCCTGGATCTATTTTCCAGGTCAGTGGTTTTTCCAATGAGATATTGGAAATTGCCTTCTATTTTTTCATTTGTTTGGATCTGTTTAATAGTATCTTGATTTCTCATAATGTCACTAGCTTCGGTTTGCTCCAGTCTAATTCTGAAGAAATGATTCTCTTCAGTGATCTTTGGAGATTCTTTTTCCATCTGTCAAATTCATGTTTTTAAGGCATTCTTCTCCTCATTGCCTTTTTGAGCCTCTTTTGCCATTGGAGTTAGTCTATTTTAAGGTGTTATTTTCTTCAGTCAGGTTGTTGATTCTCATTTCATAATTTTCTTGCATCATTTTCATTTCTCTTCCCAATTTTTCCTCTACTTCTCTTATTTGACTTTCAAAATCCTTTTTAAGCTCCTCTATGGCTTGTTACCAGCTCATATTTTTCTTGGAAGCTTTTGATGCAGGAGTTCTGACTTCACTGTCTTCCTCCTGTTCCATGCTTTGATCCTTTTTGTCCCCAAAATAGGAGTGTAAAGTTGGATTGCTGAACTTGCTTTTTTTCCTTTGCTTGCTCATGTTGTCACTCAGTTACTTGACTTTTGAGTCTTTTGCCATAATAGATCTCTGCTACCAGAAACGGGAGCTTTATCCCAAATGTTGGGGTTTTCACAGCTGCTGGAAGTATTAGTTGGGTGCCCTCTCTGAAGCCTCCACACACTCTGGCAGACTGCTCATGCACCCCAGGACCTCCACCCTAGGTAGCAATCCAGATCCAAGAAGGTTAAAGCAAGAGCCATTACTCCTCAGACTGGTTGCTTTATCCCCGTACAATCTTCAGGCCAGGAACTGAAGCAGCCATGTCAGACTGCTGGTGCACTGCACCTCAGCCGCTTCTCCCCCAGGGGCAAAGGCCAGATTGCCCTCAGAATTCCCAGGTCCCAGAGTCCACACTGCACTGACCTCTCACTTTGTCCTTAGCATCTATGGGTTGATAATTCTGGAAACCACCACAGCTGCTGGTGATCTGAAGTCCCTCTAGCCTGCAGCTGGTCAGGCCCACCCTGGGGCTAAAACCTTCTGGGGCTGGGGTCAGCTCGCAGAGCACTGTGTTGGCCGATTCCTGCTAGCCTTCTGAGCTGTCCTCAGCAGGAGGTTAGCTTCTCTGTGCCTTTTTGTGGGTTCTGTAGTTCCAAAGTTTGTCTAGAGTAATTTTTTACATTAATTGGAGGAGGTGGGAGCCAGAGCTACATGAAAGTCCTGTTTCTACTCTGCCATCTTGACTCCACCCCTGTTATTATTTCTTAGAGTTGAATTTCCCAGGATCCACAGCCATAGCAATCTCTTGTTCCCAGGTGTTAGATATGGTTTCCACAGTTATGGTTCAAAACATCTCCACCATGCTTGTATATCTTTATATAACCTTGCAACAATATGAACATTTGTGCTTAATGTCATAAACATGTATTGAGTGTTTGCTGTGCTGAGTTGATGTGATAATGCTAAAACTTAATGTAACCTTATGAAGTCACCCCTTGGCAATATGCCTTCTTTGTTTCTTGCCCCTATAAAACAGGTGGTTGTTGGCCAGTAAATGGGGAATGTTAAGAGCTGAGTGCACAAATGCTGTGCATGCCTTGATTGGCCCTCATCAAGGCTTGGGGGGAATCTGTGTTTGCCTCAACTAGCCCCCATTGGGGCTTGAGGGGACTTAGGGGATAGACTAGTTGTGTCTGTCTTGACTGACCCCATAGAGATGTAGGAGTAGTTGCTCCCCCTTCTTACCAGCCCCTGCAAAGAGGGGGTTAGGGAATGCTGTAGGATTTTGTCCTCCCATTATCCTCTTCTGAGAAACAAGACTAGAATAAAATAAGATTATTAACCCCTTCTTAGTGTCTTTCCTGTCTGTCCAGATCAAGAGTGAACCTGTGCTAGCAGCCATCCTGTGTGCTGTGTTTATTTGTCTTACAGATGACCTAAGTTCTAGTCCCAGCTCTACAATTAACTAACTGTATGATCTTGGAAAAGTCTCTCATCCTCTATTGCTTTTTTTTCCATTGGTAAAATATGAGAGATTTGGATTAAATTATTTTTAGGGGTCTTCTAACTCAAACATTCTATAAAACTAGTAAAATTTTCAAGGGCTATCAAAAGAACAAATTCTTCTGTAACAGTTGAGTAGTATCTTGGAAAAGGATCAATAATCAAATTAAAAATTCTTGTTAAATTATTTTACGTAATTTGCACTTTGGCAAGAGAATGTCTATGGACTATTAAACTTAGAATGTTACCAATTTTGAATTATCAGTCACATTCTTCATCCACTTTCTTCAAGATGAAAAGTAGTGTACTATGGTGGATAGTGTGGACCTAGAGTCAAATACAGTAGGTTCAAATCTCCCCTCTAGAGCTTACTAGCATAAGGGTAGGGGAGTTCCACCCCCTTACTCAGTTCATGTAATCACAGAGACAAATAAACCAACCAAGCTCAGAAGTAATCACAAAATGTAAACTA
Organism: Gymnobelideus leadbeateri; assembly: GCA_011680675.1. NCBI lineage: Eukaryota > Metazoa > Chordata > Mammalia > Diprotodontia > Petauridae > Gymnobelideus > Gymnobelideus leadbeateri. Next base: position 368,670 of record WOXC01004916.1, on the reverse strand, counting down.
AGTGTTAAGAATTTTCTCCTAACTCCACCACAATGAGAGAATACCTCCTTAAGCAATTAGAAGAGAATTGTAGGTCTTAGATCACTGAATGAAGAGAGATGTATTTGACTGAAATGATCAGGTTGGATATATATATATATAAACATCAGTCAGTTCAGCAGTGAACCCATCTAGGGCCAGAGAGATTCTAAGTTTAGAAGTGAAAGACTAGACCCACGAGGAAATCACTGAGGGTGGGAGCAGGATTAGGATTTAAAGAGTTGGGAATAGAAGGTTCTTCTCTCTACTTATGTAGCCTGTATCCTTCTACTCCCATCCTTCACTGAGCGTGTCACTGAAAGGACCAGAACATTATCAAACAATGCCTCCAGCTATACGTGGAGAAATATACCGAGGTGAAATGGGATAATGCCTCATGGCAAAGACATGTGCCAACTATGAATTAAAGAAAGACGTTGACTCTAAGAGAGCAGTAGAGAGCTACCCATTAGGGAAGCTTCATAAAGATGACATATGGGAGGGGGGGGGAAGACTTCCAATTCAAGAGTAGTGAATTATCCTTTTGCTATATGTGATCTCCATTCATATACCTTACTACCTGACTCAAGTTAGAACCCACTTTGTCGATGGACATTACGTGTATTTGTGGGGCAACTCATCCTGGGTTTAAGGAGAATGTTTTTTTCCAGCTGTTTGTGCAATACCACCTTAGTAAATACCTTTGGACAAAACTAATTTAGATTGGGGCACCTAGGTGCACAATGGATAGAATGCTGGGCCTGGAGTCAGAGAGACTTATCTTCCTGAGTCCAAATCTGATCTCAGACACTCACTAGCTGTGTGACCCTGGGCAAGTTAACCCTCTTTGTCTCAGTTTCTTCATCTTTAAAATGAGCTGGAGAAGGAAATGGGAAAGCACTCCAGTATCTTTGCCAAGAAAACCCCAAATGGAATCATGAGGAGTCTGACATGACTGAAAAACCACTGAAGAACAAAAACAAATTTAGACTACTGGTTTATAGCACATTGGTGAGGATATCAGAACTACAGACTCTCAGGTTTACCTCCCTTCTTTAAAATGCAATACAACTGGTCATCTACCTGCTAGAGACTACAACATGCAAGTGACTCTTAACTACTTACTTAACATCTCTGAAATGACATTTTTTCTTCTGTGAAATGGAATTACTAATACCCCTAGTACTTAGTTCACATGGTTATTGTGAGTTTCAAATGATATAATCTATGTAAAGTCCTTTGAGAAGTGCCAAGTAGCAAAGTACTGTTGGTGCAGTTGTGATCTGATCCAACAGTTCTGAAGAGCAATTTAGAACTATGCCCAAAAGGCTATAAAATTGTGCATACCCTTTGACCCAGCAATACTACTGCTAGGTTTGTATCCTGAAGAGATTAAAAAAAGAGAAGGACCTATTTTACAAAATCATTTATAGCAGCTTTTTGGTGGCAAAGAATTGGAAATTGAGGGGATGCCCTTCAGTTGGGGAAATGGCTGAACACATTGTAGTGTTATGATTGTGAGGGAATACTGTTGTGCTGTAAGAAATGATGAGTAGGACACTTTCAGGAAAACCAGGACTTACATGAAGTGATACAAAATGAAGTGGGCAGAACATTGTACACAGTAAGAACAATATTATATGATGACCAGCTATGAATGACTTTGATATTCTCAACAATACAATGATCTATGACAATTTCAAAGGATTTACGATGAAAAATGCTATTCATCTTTAGAGAAGAATTGATGGAGTATGAATACGGATTGAAGCATACTGTTTCTTACTTTATTTTTCTTGTTAGTTTTTTTTTTGGTCTATGTTTTCTTTTACAATATAACTAAACTAGAAATACATTTCACATGACTGCATATGTATAACCTATACCAAATTGCTTGTCTTCTCAATGAAGGGGGAGGGGAGGGAAAGAGAGGATTAGGAACTTAAAAAGTTTTAGAAATAAATTTTTAAAATTGGTTTTATGTGCAATTAGAATGTTTTTTTTTAAATACAGAGAAAGAGAGAGAGAGAGAGAGAGAGAGAGAGAGAGAGAGAGAGAGAGAGGAAGGAAAGAAGGAAGAAAGAAAGGAATTTGATTAGCCCTTGTCTGACATAGAGCAGTGCTGATTGATGAAATCTTGTGTCCTCAGAAGGAGACACATAGCTTCTGGTAGGATAGAGAGGGAACCTTGTTGTGAGCAATGGTATGGAACATAATTACCAGGTCTTTAGAAACCAGGGTGGTGGTTTGTTCCCAGGGGGGTTGATGTTTGTCTTGTTGAATATTTAATAAAATCTGATTGCGTACAAAATAAAAGGAAGGAAAGAAAGAAAAGTGCCTAATGGCTAGTATCGGGGGTGAACAGCTATAATCTCTTTTACTGAGGCCCCTGAGGCTGGTAGATTGCTTGAGCTTGGGAGTTTTGAGTTCCAAAAGGATAAAGTTGATAACATGTTTACACTGCATTTAGCACCAATATGTTGAGCCCCTGAGGTCACAGGTCCAGCAAACTGCTGAAAGAGAGGAAAATAGACCTAGGTGAGAAATGGGTATGGCCAAAGTTTCTGTGTCAATCAGCAGTGGGATCAAGCCTGTAGTGGTCATTGTACTTCCAGCCTTTGTGAGATAGAGAAACTCAGGCAAGAAAGACAGAAAGATAGGGAGTAGGGAAAGGAGGAGGGGAGGAAGGAAAGAGAGAAGAAAGGAAAGAATGAAGAAGGGTAGGAAGAATGAGGGAAGGAAGAAAGCAGAGAATAAAGGAGGGAAGGAAGGAGGAAAATAAGAAAAGTAGAAAGAAGGAAGGGAAGGAAGGAGGGAGGAAGGGAGGAGAGAGAGAGAGAGAGAGAGAGAGAGAGAGAGAGAGAGAGAGAGAGAGAGAGAAGAAAGAAAGAAAGAAAGAAAGAAAGAAAGAAAGAAAGAAAGAAAGAAAGAAAGAAAGAAAGAAAGAAAGAAAGAAAGAAAGAATTGCCTAATAGCATGGCCTCAAAATACATTTGAATTATGTCTTGTTTGGAATGATTTTTGCCAACTGTCTGGCTACATGATAATGAGACAATGGAAGTATTGGCTATGTCATTTACTTCCCCACCCTTTTTTGTGTTCCATTCTTTTAAAAATCAATTCAGCTGAAATTTATAGGAAGAAAAGATCTTGGGAACCATTCATACTAAAAGTTTCCTGTTTGGATCATCTGGTAAATAGGAAGAGTAAGAGCTGCTTTACTGGTTCACATAAACCCACTAACATCTTGCTTTCATGGGACATCTGCAAACTTAGAATTCAAATTTTAGGAGGCAATGGGACCCTTCCTTTACCATGATGCATTTTTATGCCACTGGCCTTTCCTCCCCACATCTTAATCCTGGGTGTGATATTAGAATGGTGCATAAAGTGACAGAGGAGTCCACCATATTGAAAGAACCTGTTTAATACCTACTAGAAATCTGGAGTCCTATGTAAAAACAGTCTGAATTAATAAACAAGAGAATGATACTAAACAGTTATTAGGATATTTTTCCTACTAATTTCCTTCTGCTTTCCTAAACCAATCCTGTCCTCTCCTTGATGAATAATAAAAAAAATTTCCATGATGATCTATGACTGTCATAACACACTTGTATTAGAGTCATGAGAACACCTTAGAATAATAATTTCTACCACTGCCCTGCCACCCCCAATCACAGTCTTTGAAATTCCCCAGTTCAACCCTGAAGCTCAACTTTCTCCCTGTCCAAGATCCTTAGGAATTCCCTGACATTGGCATAAGTATGAGTCAACAAATTACCTTGAACTGAAAGAAAATATCATTTTCATCCCAAGTTCATTGTTCTATTATTTTTTAAAATTTGAAACAAGAGTATGATTTGAAACAAAAGTAAAAAGCATCCATTTATCTTACACTGAAGACACTAATTCTACTCAGCATTCCAATCTTCTTTTGGCCATCTCTACCTCAGTAGCAGAGGCACCAGAGAATAACTATTAGATTCATTGTCCAAATATAACTCTCTTCTTTCTTCTGAAAAGGTTTTAGAGACAAGAATGGATCTTTCAATCACTTATTTTGCCCCTGAACTTAAGGGAGAGAAAAATCTCAGGAAATTATTTCTTAGAAATAGTTTTAGTCTTTGGTCAGAACTACCTCAAGCTGGGACTGGGACCTTTGGGCTGGTGGGGAAAGGAAGTATTTCTAATTTTGTCCTGATGCAATCTCACTAATTCAAACAGAAGCAAACCAATAGATGATGTATAGGATTTTATTTTCATATGTGTGTATATAGATATGTACACATATATGCATATATGTGCATCTACACACACGTGTATATACAACACGCACGTATATGTATATATTCGCACATATACACATGTATGCATATATGATTTATATGTGATATAAGTATATGACACATATGATTATGTATTTATACATGATATGTACGTATATGTGTATGTATACATATATGCATATGTGTGTGTAAACACACAATATACACTATCCATAAATCAAACCCTAATGGGTTGTAATTTTTTGTGACATAGGTATTCATTTTTCAAATCCTGTACCCCATGCATATGTAGCAGTCCCTCTGAGGTTCCTTCCTCAATTCATACTGACATTAGTAGGCCGGTTCCCAGAGTGGGGCTGCTACCTATTTTTTCATGGCTATATTAAGCAACCCTTAGGGCCCGAGTTTCTAGTACTGTCACTTAGAAACCTCATAGGTGAGCTTCCCATTAAAAATAAACCAATAACCACAATTACCTTTTAGACAGAGTATTTACTGAGAAATCATATTAAGAACAGTAGCTACAAAAAACATTGCCCTCCTCCCATTAAAACAAAACAACAACTGGGAGTGCATCCTCCCCTTGTAAATCAAATATAGTCCCTGGAAAGACTGGACTCAAACTTCAAGTACGATGGTAATAAGGCAAATACGTGGAAAGCCTGTGTGACAAAGGGACATATCCTAGCCCTGGCAGTCATTTTCTTCCTTCCTAGAGTCCTTGCAAAGCTGCTCTCAGGTGAGCTCTCTGCTAGGGTTTGAGGGTTAGGACTCTTCTGTCACAAGGAGTCTATGTTCTTGATGCTATCACTGTGCTTGGCTTAATGTCTTTCCCAAAAAAGTTCAAGCACTTTCTCTGTTGACAAGCACTACCCCACTGCTATGACTTCTATTTGCCAGTTGGACTTCTATTTATCCCACACTCACAGGTTCATGTAAGGTGGGGAGGGAGAGAAAAAGGGGGAGGCAAAACACACAGACAGAGAGATAAATAGAAAGATAGAAACAGAGATAGAGAAAAGACAGAGACAAAGAGATGGAGAGAATGACAGACACAGAGATAGAGATAGTGACAGACAGAGAGATACAGAAATAGAAAGACAAAGGGGAAAAATCCAGAGAGACTTCAACAGAGACAGAGAAACAGAAAGACAGAGACAGAGACAGAGAGAGTGGCACAGGTAGAGACAGCAAGACATAGAGACAGAGAGAGATAGAGAGATAGAAAAAGAGAAAAAGAGACAGAGAGATAGAAAGAAAAACAAAAAGAATTCACACGCAACATTCCATTTCCTAACTTCATGCCATTTCATTGGCTGTCCTTCATACCTGGAACACTCACCCTCCTCACCTCTACCTTTTAGTTTCCCTAGCTTCAATCCAGTCTCAGCTAAAATCCCAGGATTTTCCCCATTTTTTCCTCCTATATATCACAACTTCCTTCTGACTGGACTACTAAGATTACCTCTCATTTATAATATATGTATGTACATAATACAAATAGAAGTTAATTTATACACATAAGATATATGTATGTCTATATCTTTTGTATGTGTAGTTATTTGCACGATGTCTGTCTCATCATAATGTGAGCTCCTTGAGGGCAGGAACCATGTTTTTGGCTTTCTTTGTATCCCCCATACTTAACAGAGTGCTGGTACAAAGTAAACATTTAATAAATGTTTGTTAATTGATGATTGAATGATAATTCATCAGCAGATTTGATGGGTATGCCATCTGTGCTTTTATCTAGGTCACTGAAAAAATAACTAGCACAGGGCCAAGCACAAATTTTGGGGCTACTCCACTGGATGCCTCCTGCCATTTTAAATTGAACTATAAATAACTATACTTTGAGTCTAGGCATCCAACCAGTTCTGAATTCATATGATTTTATTTTTGTCCAATCCGTATTTTTCCATTTTCTCCACAATGATAGTATGAGTGACTTTATCAAAAGCTTTAGCCAAATATAGCATTCCCATCATCTATTTGTTTAATAATATTATCAAAAAAGGAAATGATGTTAATCTGTCAAAATCTATTCTTAATGAAGTAATATGTTCTTCTTGTAATCATTGCTTCTTTATGTATTTACCAACCATCTTTTAATGTTCAGTTCCAAAATATTTCCAAAAAATCGATGTTAAGATCTAGTTTGCAGACTATTTGGTGAATATATATATGTATATATATATATATATATATACACATACATACATACATACATATACACACATACATACATACATATATATTAATACAACATTGTGCAAAGCCACATCAAATGAAATAATTTTGGATTCAATTACTCAGGTAGCATTTCAAGAAGTTTGCTAAATACATTCAGCAATTACTAGATCATATTTTTGGAGGACATTGTAAATATTTAGAAATAAACCTTTGTAAATGCTTTTTGTTGCGGCCCCTGAATGATTTCCTGGATCTCTCACCAAACACAGTCCATCAATGCTCCATTACACTTTGATAATGGTGCCATTTTTCCTGTTGTTTAGACAGATAAGACTGTTTATCTGTGTCCAAAAACACACCATTACATTTCTTTTCTTTAATATTTGGCCATGAAGAGCATCTCACTACATGAGATTGTGACAATTATACATAAAATGATGGTTAGCCCTATGCCAGTTTCTGGAACCCATACCAATAAAAACTGGATGAGTGTGACCTTTGTTTGTTGCATCATAAGAGGATTCATTTTTGTCTTTGTATAATGAAGGATTATGGAGGTTTGATTCCTTCATTAATAACACCCAGTTGGAGACATTGCTGAAAGGGAACAGAAAAAGTTGGAGGGCTTTTCTCCCTGTTGAGGCCAGGAAGCCCAGAGAAACAGTCTTTGGTCTTTGACTTCAGCATTTGTTTTTGTTTGTTTGTTTTTCCCCACTCAAGGGGAATAAATTGGAGCCCTTGATCTTCTGAGTTTCAAAGGGTCAGGAGATCAGGCATCTAGATTTCCCAATATTTGAATTTTGCAGCTAGTTCATCATCAGTGCTCAGAAAAGTAAAAAAAAAAAGAATTTGGGAGCCTAGACTAGCAATAGCTGAAAAAGGACTAATCCAGTCACATCTGAGCATGGAGTTGGTAGGACTGATGTTATGTAGAAATTAAATTACAGTTGAGTTGACTCTTCCCAGAAACTAAGGTAGGATATGAAAGAATGTATCCCTTATATTTTTGGGAAATGTTTATAGTTTTGTTATTCATTAGTCAGTTAACAATCTGTTCAAATCCAATGTAAACCGTTTAATAATACAATAATACAAGTCTATGTTCCAACCACTGATGCCAAAGAGGTCAAAGTTGATCAGTTCTATGAAGACTTACAATATTTTCTAGAAATAAAACCAAAAAAGATATCACATTCATTATAGGGCATTGGAATGCCAAAGTAGGAAATAAAAAGATACTTGGAACAATAGGCGAGTTTGGCCTTGTACTACAAAATGAAACAGGGCAGAGACTAATAGAGTTTTGTCAAGATAACTCCTTGGTCATAGCAAAATTCTTTTTCAACAGCTCAAAAGAGGACTGTGCACACAGACATCACTAGATGGTTCAATATCAAAATCAGATTGATTTTATACTTTGCAGCCAAAGGTGGAAGATCTCTGCACAGTTAGTTAAAACAAGACCTGGAGCTGACTGTGGCTCAGATCATAAACTTCTTATTGCAAAATTTAGACTTAAATGGAAGAAAGTAGGGAAAACCATAACATCATATATATATGACCTAAATAGCATCCCTTATGAATATGAAGTGGAAGTGATTAGTAGATTTACGGGATTAGATCTAGTAGGTAGAGTGCCTGAAGAATTATGGACAGAGGTTTTCAATATCGTACAGGAGGCAACAACAGCAACAAAAAATTTAAAAAAGAAGAGTAAGAAAGCAAAATGTCTCTCTGGTGAGGAAAGTAGCTGAGAAAAGAAGGAGATAGAAAGAAGAAAGGGAAAGATATATCCAACTGAATGCAGAATTCCTCAGAATAGGAAGGAGGGATAAGGTTTTCTTAAATGTGCAATCACTTCCTGGCAAATAGAGGGAAAAGAAATGGAAGTTGTGTCAGATTTTTTATTCTTAAGATCAAAAATCTCTGCAGATGGTGACTACATGACTAGTTATGAAATTAAAAGATACTTGCTTCTTGGAAGGAAAGCAATGGCAAATTTGGACAGCATGCTAAAAAACAGAGACCGTCATCTTGCTGACAAAGGTCTATGTAGTCAAAGCTGTGGTTTTTCCAGTAGTAATGTAAGGCTATGGAGAGCTGGACCATGAGGAAAGCTGAGCTTCACAGAATCGATGCTTTCAAATTGTGGCGCTGGAGAAGATTTTTGAAGGTCCCTTGGGCAGGGAGGAGATCAAAACAGTCAATACTTAAAAGAAATTAATTCAGACTATTTGTTGGAATGTCAAATATTGAAGCTAAAGCTTAAATACATTGGGTCACATAATGAGAAGACAGGATTCAGTGGAAAAGACCTTGAAGTTGGGAAAAGATTGAAGGCAAAAGGAAAAGGGGATGGCAAAGGATGAGATGGATAGATGGTGTCATAGGAGGAATGAACATGAGCTTGAACAGACTTTGAGAGACAGTGGAAGATAAAAGGACCTATTGCGTTCTGGTCCATGGGGTAAGGAAGAGTCAGACACAACTGCATGATTGAATGACAACAACATGTGCTAGGCACTTTGTTAAGTTCTGGGAATAGAAATTCAAGCAGAAAGAAAAGACAGTCCTTGCCCTGAAGTAACTTACTTTCTAATAGGAAAAGACAGCACATAAAAGGTGTCTGAACAGGAAAAGGGGATGGGTAAGGAAGATGAAAAAACCCAGTGAGAGGGCATGGTAGAGAAGAACTAGAGGAAAGTAAGGAACATAGCTGGAAAGAGAGAGACAGAGAGAGAAAGAGAGAGAGAGAGAGAGAGAGAGAGAGAGAGACAGAGACAGAGACAGAGACAGAGACAGAGACAGAGACAGACAGAGAGACAGAGAAAGAGAGACAGAGAGAGACAGAGGGAGAGAGACAGAGAAAGAGAAGGTGAGGGGCACAGGGGTGGAGGTTACTTCAGTGTGTGAATTCTAGGATGAAGAGGTTTCTAGGGGCATGGTAGAAAAAGTCCAGTACAGAGCCTGAAGAGGAGTGAAGATAATATTGATATATATTCCAAATAAAAATCCATTCTAAAAGCTAATTGATGTTAACTGGTTAAATGAAAAGGGGTGCTACTCATGAGCACCTATTGTGGTAAGAACATAACAAATGACCTCTTCCCCCATCCACCTAAAAAATCTTGCAGGGCAAAAGGATACACTGGGACCTTGAGAGGAATTCAAAGCATGCTAAGTACATTTATATTCCTACCTCTTAGCCCAATGCCTTGCATGATGCAAGTGCTTAATAAATGTCTGTTGAATTAAATAGTCCTTGAGATGCACATTTGGGAATCATTCAAATAAAGGTGATGGTTAAAATTGACTAAAGTCAAGGAAAAGACAGTACAGCAGGAAAAGAGGATGGAGTAATATAGAATCTTATATTCAGTGGATCAGTGCGCCCCTTTGTTTGCTGAATTATTAAAGGCAAATTAAGTCACCACCACCATCACCTTGACCACCATCTTCCCCCTGATGGGGACAGGTGAAGATCCTGAACCCAAAAACCTTGGGAATAATAAAATATCCAACCCTGTGACCTTAATTATCATCTTGGGAAGTAACCACTATGGAGATTCAGCCTTGGAAATGCTTCTGAAGGTGCAACAGCCATAGCTACCAGAGATTCGTGAAAGAAAGTTCTTGCTACCAAAGTCCTTGGGACTGTTAACTGGCTCAACATTGAAAACTGACATGGTTTTGTAAGTGGAACTAACATTAAAAAGGAGCATCTGTTTTACTGCTGCATCCTAAAGACCTGGGACCTTTCCACTAGATTTGCAGATAAAACCTTCCATATATGCTGTCTGCCCCATTAGAATGTGAGCTACTTGAGAGAGCAGAGACTACCTTATTTTCTGCTTTGATCTTCAGTATAGCGCAGTGCTGCGTGTTACCTCACTCTAAGTGAGTACCTGAAAAGGCCTGTGGGTCTTCCATTGCATCCTGGGTTATCTCCAGTCATCCTGATTTATAGCTGGCCACTGGGCCCAGATGGCTCTGGAGGAGAAGGCGAGGCTGGTGACCTGGCACAGCCCTCCCTCACTCCCATCAAAGTCAACTGCAATCATGTCACCATTTCTCTGATGTCTTGGTCCTCTTTGAAAACTAAGGACAAGCACTATAACAGTGCTTTGCACAGTCAGGGCTTATAATGTTTTTTTTTCATTCATGAAGAAGATGGCAGAAATGTTTTTCTTATAGAATTATGAGTAGAATAATGAAGATGATATTGGCACAACTTTGAAGTTAAGTATCCCTTTCTTTTTTTTTTTTGATTTTTTAAACAAATGCTTTATTAACTTCTGTTTTACATCATTCATTTACGCCAGATTTTGAGTTACAATCATTTTCCCCCCATTATTCCCCTACCCAACCTCCCAGAACAGTAATCCCACAAGATATCGCTTCCTCCAATCTGCTCTCTCCCATACCTTCTCCCATACCCCCATCGACTTTTCCATTAGAGGAAAGTGAGTCTTTGCATCCCAATGCCTGCACATCTTATCTCCCTATTACAAGCAAAAGAGTATTAATAATAGTATTTATATAAATTTGAAACATTTAATGTTAAGACCTCAAATTTCAGATCCATTTCCTTCCTCCCTTGTCACCCATTCCCTCTTGGGAGATAAGTAATTCAGTATATGTTGTACATGTCTAGCTATGCAAAACATTATCATAGTAGATATATTGTACAAGGCTGCTTATAATTCCCTCCCACTCATCCCACCCCCCACCTGGTCCATTCCCTACATGATCCTGTCCCTCTTTTATAGTGGGTACTTCCAACCTCCCCTCACCCCAAGGATGCCCTCCCATCCATCATCCCTCCTCCCATCCCCCTTCCCCCTATCCTGCTGCAGGTTGAGATATCCTATTTACTATGTATGTCATTTTCTCCCTGAACCAAATTCAGTTTGAATGTGGTTTTGCCTTTTTAGCCTTCCTTATTCTCCCCCTCTTTTGCAACCACTTCCCCTTGCTTCTTCTGCATGGGATAGTTTACACTACCCTGTCTCTCCCCATCTCCTCTTGCCACTTTCCTCTCTCACCTCATAATTTCATCCCTTGAGTATTCTCCCTTCCCAACAAATTCAACCTATGCCCTCTATCCATATATAACTGTAACCATATACACACACATTCACATATGTACTCATATGACCACACACCCTTCTTCCATTATTTTCATAGTGAGAAAGATATCATCAGTCACAGTTATTGCTTTTCCATATAGGAATGTAAATAGTTCAACTTTGATAAGTTCCTTTTGATTTCTTTTCCCTGATTACCTTCTCAGGCATCTCTTACTTCTTGTGTCTGGATGTCAAATTTTCTATTCAACTCTGGTTTTTTCCTCAAGAATGCTTGAAAGTCCTCTATTCCACTGAATGACCATATTTTCCCCTGAAACAAAATACTCAGTTTTGCTGGGTAGGTGACCCTTGGGTTCATTCCCAGTTCTTTTGCCCTCTGGAATATCATATTCCATGCCCTTCAATCCCTCAGTGTAGAAGCTGCCAGGTCCTGGGCTATTCTGATTGTGTTTCCACAATATTGAAATTGTTTCTTCCTGGCTGCTTGTAGTATTTTCTCCTTGATCTGGGGATTCTGGAACCTGGCTATAATATTCCTGAGAGTTTTCTTTTTGGGATCTTTTTCAGGAGGTGATCGGTAGATTCTTTCAACCTCTATTTTGCCCTCTGGATCTAAAACATCAGGGCAATTTTCCTTGAGAATTTCTTGAAGGGTGATTTCTAGGTTCTTTCCTTGATCATGGCTTTCAGGTAGTCCAATAATTTTTAAATTGTCTCTCCTGGATCTATTCTCCAGGTCAGTGGTTTTTCCCATGAGATATTTCACATTGCCTTCTAATCTTTCGTTTGTTTGGATCTGCTTAACAGCATCTTGATTTCTCATAAAGTCACTAGCTTCCATTTGCTCCAGTCTAACTCTGAAGGAATGAATCTCCTCAGTGAACTTTTGAGATTCTTTTTCCATCTGGCAAATTCGACTTTTTAAGGCATTCTTCTCCTCATTGCCCTTTTGGGCCTCCTTTGCCATTTGAGTTAGTCTATTTTTTAAGGTGTTGTTTTCCTCAGTCAGGCTGTTGACCCTCATTTCATACTTTTCCTGCATCCTTCTCATTTCTCTTTCCAATTTTTCCTCCACTTCTCTTATTTGATTTTTAAAGTCCTTCTTAAGGTCCTCTATGGCCTGCAACCCGCTCATGTTTTCCCCTGGGGCTTTTGGAGCAGGACTTCTGACCTCACAGTCCTTTTCCCGCTCTATGCCCCCAAAATAGGAGTCTAGGGTTGCATTTTTCTGTTTCCTTTGCCTTGGCATGTTGCCACTTAATTACTTGACTTTTGGGCTTGTTGCCACACTATGGCTTTAAGGCCAGATAGAGGAATTTTCGTCTCGAATGTGTGGGGGGCAACTTCCATTTCTGGCAAGCTGTAAACCCACCCACGCCTTCCACCCTAGATCACAATCCAGATCCAGGGAGGTTAAAGCAAGAGCTATTACCCCCCAAGACTGATCTCTGGATCTCCCTACAAATTTGCAGGCTGGGAGCGGGAGCTGCCTCTGAAAACTACAAAATGGCGTTTGTCCTCAGCGGCTTCTAGCCCTCAGGGGAGGGAGCCGACACATTCCCTAATACCAGTCCCAAAGTCCATAGGACACTAACCTCTTACTTTGTCCCAGGCAAGTCTATGTTGATAATTCTGGAGTCACCACAGCTCCTGGTGTTCTGAGGTTCCTCCAGCTGGCTGCTGGCCCTGCCGCCCTGGGGCTAAAACCTCGGCTCATGTGGACCTGGGCTCAGCTCGGCTCGGCTCCTGCGCTCTGCGCACTGCACGCTGCCAGGTCCCAGACCGCTGTGCTGGTCCTTCCTGCAGGGCTGCTGGGCTGTCCTCAGCAGGAGTTTAGCTTCTCTGTGTCGTTCTGTGGGTGCTGGGGCTCCAGAAGTTGTTCAGAGTCCCCTTTTACATCGTTTGGGGGGAATGTGGGGGCAGAGTGGCTTGGATGAGCTGTTTCTACCAGTATCCCTTTCTAAAAGCTAATTGATGTTAACTAGCTAAATGGATATTACTCATACTTCAATTACTTCTTGCCATCTCTTAGGGAAAAGAACATAATCAATGGGGGCTTCAGATAATAGCAGACCACCTTCTCCCCTTCAAAAAACTTTATAGGGTGGGGCGTCTGGGTGGCTCAGTGAGTAAGAGCGCTGGCTTCAGAGTTGGGATGATCCGAGATCGGATTCGGCCTCAGAAAATGAGCACCCACACACAAATAATGACTGGCCGTGTAACCTTGAGCAAGTTACTTAACCCCAATTGCTTTAAAAAAAAAAACTTTATAGGGCATAAGGGTACACTTGACTCTTGAGAGGCAAAATTATAAGTGGAGTAATTTACATGTTCTTCCCATGTTTCCCAGATCTTGAAGCCCTATATGGGAGTAGAGAAGGGGGCAGGGTTGAATGAATACATCCCCAGTTTGCATATCAGCAATCCCTGTATTTTGATTTTCTATACTTTCCATCTTCTCATATAAAGCCTTACTTAGCAGTCTGGTACCTGGGGCAAGTAATGTGAAAGATATCCTCAAATCAACTTTAAAAGATTTTTATTCTTTACTTACATCACCTAAATTTCTCCCCGCATCCCCTTTGCTTCCCTTTCCAGAGAGCCATTCCTTATAACAAAAGATTATAAAAAAAGAATGAAGAAGAGAAAAGAATCAAATCATCTTTTAAAGATTAATTCACTTTGGAGGCAGGGAAAGGCCTTAAACTTTCTGATACAAGAACCTGTAGAGGGAGAGACCTGGCACCCCATCTCTTAGGGACCCTGGAACACCATAACTCTACTGCTTGAGAGACTTATGCCAGTCAAGGGAGCCAGGTAGCCCCAGCTCAGGAAAGAACTCACCTAGGGTACAGAGGAGGCAGTAGGTTAACTTGTAACTCCTTATTTTAACTCATTCTCACTAACTAAGGGGTAAATACGATTGTTTCTGTCTGTTGACAGAGTATAATTTTTTGTTAGTACCCTATAGATTTTAGCACCCTGAGGCAAAGCTCTGATTGCCCTGTTATAGTTATAGATCAGCTCCCATAGTAGCATAGATATATTTGAATCAGAACTTAGAAGGGTAATACTTTTCAAGCACAAACCTCCAGAATCAGTCAGTTAATGCAGAAAAATGATTTAATCAGATAATGGGAGCTTACTAGGACCAGAAGGGACAATGGGGCAGAATAGGAATTGATTTCTTACTAGTATTAGGAAGGTTTATCTGAGTGTTTTAGAGGAGGGTAATGTTTCAATCTGTGAGGAGGATTTAGGAAATGGTCCATATAACATTCAAGGTCCAAAGGAAAATAAGAAGCCAGATCTGTAGTGCTGTAAAACAGTAGCTTGATGGATTAGGAAAAGTTTTCTGTGGAGAAGAAATACTAATGGCATTTTGGCACCCCATATGGTAAAGGAAAGAAGAGTGTTTCAATGGAAAGAACATTTCCTTTGGAGTCAAAAGACCCAGGTTTAAATCCTAACTTTGCCATGTACTATCTATATGACCATGGACAAATCAACTAACCACCTTGGACCTTAGTTTCCTCATCTGTAAAATGAAGATGTTGGGCCAGACAGCCTCTAAGTTCCCTTCTACTTCTCAAACTATGACTCTGATCACATCTCCTTGTAAAGATTGACATCCTTTTAACGGTATCTACAGGGTTGGCTTGTATTTTATATTATTTAATTTGTCATGATTTTGATGACGGAACAGAAGACATTTATTGAGTTTTAAAATTTTGTCAATTAATTATTAATATTTGAGAAGTCAGAAACAGTGACCTGGATAACTGAGATGTGGAAAGGTGTGAAACAGGAAGTTAAACAATGATCTACTCTAAGTACTTTCAAATGTAATTCATTTGACATTAGAAGAGTCCCTAGTTATGTTGTTCTGTATAGAAACATCAAAATATAAAAACATATTTTTCACCTCTGATTAAAGGCTATGCTATTTAGATTTCAGTCACTCCCAATAAGCTACTTGAAACAATGATCAATCTTTCAGTTTCCCTCCAAGCTTCTAATACTTCTTTAAAAGTAGCTTTTCATGTGAAGATGTTGGCCAATGGATTTTGTTTACTGAGAGTTCCTTTCATCTCAGCTGTTAAGTCCTGAAGCTGTGAAGACTGTTCACTCTGTGATCGAAATTATTGCTCCTGAGATTTATAACTCTTAGGCTATTGCTATTCCAAGCAATCAGGGTTCAATTACTAAATGATTTTGATATATGGAACCTTCCAAACACAGCTGGAAACTTGGGTGGCATTTGGTAATAGAGCAAATAAATTTAGAACAAATCAAAGAATGTATCTTTAGAACAAATTGTATTGCCAGGTCCTGACCATCACTACAAAAGAGGCTATTGATCTAAATCCTCTAGATGGAGCATGTTTCATCATTATTAGCATCTCTACTCATGCCAGTTTAGTATGCTTTAACGTTTTAGAGTAGCAATTGGCCTTGTTGGGTTTCAGAAATAGAACATTCATAGAATCACAGATCTAGAGTTGGAAGGGATCTCAGAGTCCATCTAATTAGTCTAACTCTCCCATTTTACAGATGAGAAGAGGGAAGCTCGAGGTCACATAGGTAGTAAGTATCAGAGATGGGATTAAAATCTGGCTCCTCTGACTCCAAAACCAGTATTCTCTTATACTAAGTCATTTCCCCAAATTTCTCATTTATATGTTAGCAAATGTGGTTGTTTATTTATTTTTTTCCAAAGGAGCGGGGGTCAGCAGGTGCTGTAGGAGGGAAATGTGGTGAACCCATTTTTGACTTCTGTGACAATCCCAGTTTCCTATCAGTTGTATTTTGTGGATATGAGTTTATATTTCTGATATTTCAGAGCTTCTTAGCTCTCACTGACTAGTCTCATCCAGTCCTTCACCCTTAATACTAAGAACCAGAAACTTGGCACACAGAGCCACAGTAATGAAGCAGCAGTCACATTTCCTTAGTTACCCATTAGTGGAAGATAAGATGACCCATTATGATGTAAAGGCTACTGACTGTAAGCATGCTTGGAAAATCCAGCTGCTGGCATGTGGGGTAGGTATTTTCTTCAGCTGACCCTAGATAGCTGATTATATTCTTGTATGTTAGTTTCAACAATTTAGATATTGTTCCAAACCTATTTAATTGGTCTCCCAGTTTGTCCTTATGTTATGTCCTTATGTCCATATATGGCTTAGGTTCTCCCTTCCGCTTTTGTTTTCTGAGGAACAATGTTAAATCATGACACTTTTGGGAAATGATTTTAAAGGGAATCCTTATTGAATCATAGATGCTAATGAATGCAACAGTCTTGCCAGTTAAGGAGGCATCCTTTGTCTTTATTTAACACAAGTTGCATCCATGGTATTCCATCTAATTCCATCTGAATCTAGAATCTTCACACTTTAAACCTCTCAAACAATTGAATGACAGATTTTGTTGTTGTTGTTATTTTGACTTAAATATCAAGGTCTTTTTCTTGTTAGTGACTTGATCTGTAAGGAACAAGATAGGTTAGATAGGTTGTTCTCCTTTCTACTGAGTATGATTTCAGTATCCTCTTATTTGCAATGATCTAAGGAAAAGAGAAGTAGAAAGAGTAGAAGTTAAAGAAAATGATGGGAAAAATACAAGATTAACAAATAATGCGGCAAAAAAGACCAACAAGGGAAAAGGAAGAAAAAAAGTACAAAGATTGGAACCAAGCACTAATTAAAACAACAACAACAAATACTGAGCCAAATGCCTAAGATTTCTATACCCTATAAGGAATGGTTCAATCACTTTTTGCTTTGGACTCGTGATCCAGTACCCAAATTTAGTAAAACAAACAAACAAAAAGCCAAAAGGAAAAAAGTTCCTGAACTCAAAGCAAGACTGAATTTCAATACTTTCACAATGGTATTGACAAAATGTCTGGGTACATTCAAAGTGGAGGTTACTTCTGGTCATAATACTTCTGGCACCATACATAGGGGCTGATGACCAATGGCCTTTCTCTTCTCTATCCTAAATTGGAATAGTTGCTATGCCAGCTGTGTGAAATCAGTTGCTGTCTTGTTCTGATCCTACTGACTTCCCCTTCATCTAAAGATGGTGTAAGAGAGCTCTTAACAGATGGAATATCTGAAAGGCACAATTGAGCCCTGGGTAGTCTCTGCACAGAGAGTGTCCATGGATATAAACAGATCCACAGCTTGGAAAATTATTGAGAGCAAAGTGTGTGTGTGAATGGGTCTGGGATGACTATGATTTATGTATACTTGGAATTCTCCTCTCCTCACTTCCAGGAAGATATGATATAATGGAAATGGGGAAAAAAGTCAAAGAAGGGCCATTACAACTAAAATTCAGAGGATTGGGAAGGGGCTGCTATATAGTAATACACTAAAAAGAATGGGACTCTTCAGCTTGAAATTTGAAAAGCTGAGATGAGTCATCATAAAGATGGATAAAATCATAAATAGTATGTTTAGGGTAACGTTTTCACCAAATTTTGAAATGAGATAGAATAAAAGGTAACTTTAGGACAAATAAAGGGAACAGTACTTTACACAATGGATAATTAATTTATAGAATCCATTACTGTAATATGTGGTACTTGCAGGAAAAATAAACAGATCCAAAGTGTTTAAATAAAATAATAAATTCAGAATCATTTATTAAATGGTTGAGCTCTGCCTAGTCTTTGGATAGACCGTGGCTTTGATCTAGCATGTCATTTGCTGGATTCCTATATATGACCTTATTAGAATATTCTTTATAGGAAGGTAAACTCCCTTATAATGAGTTTATAACATAATTTCAAATGTGAAATTTTAGCTTACATAAAGGATTTTAGGTTTTACATTTATCACATATTTCTTAAGAAGAAGCACAGAATATTGGGTTAACTTTTAGAAATTAGTGTCAAACAATAGGAGTTATTTAAATGTGAAATAAATCTAAACGATTTACCAAATATATTTTAAAATATTGTTGACATTATTTGCCTTTGTAAATGTGTCTGAACATTTTTTTGTTTAACACAATTTAAAATCACCATCACTAAAAAAATATTTATTTAGTACTCACACTGTGCTAGACACTGGGATTACAAAGAAAGGACTTGACTTCCATTAGCTTACAATCTATGTCAGTTACAGAAAAATGATGAAAAAATATGAGATTAATATATGAAGAAATAATGATACAAAGTAGTAGCATAAAATGAGTATATTCATTTAATGTGCCTCTTGGATTTAGCTGTAATTTCTCTTGCATTTCTATCAAAACCCTTGTCCAGTGCCCCCTCATTTTCTTTGGATTCCAAACATGTCTCTCTTGTCTCCAGGAAATACTAGGTCTAGTCCTTCCGATATCTTGCTAGCAGATAAATATTCCTAAGTAAAACATTGCTCTGATACTGTGGTTCCTGGCTCAACACCCTTTAAATGTTCTCCCCTGTATACACAATAAAGGACAAACTTGAGCATTTCAGGTCTTTTGGCTCCACTTGATTTTTTCTAGTCTTGCCCTTCTACACATATACACTATTCCAATTCAATGGGATTAGTTGACATTCCCCGAACATTTCTTGCTGTTGGGCTTTTGCTTAAGCCATCCTCGATATTTGTAATGTCTTCCCCACACATCTTCAACTTTCAAAATTTTATCTATTCTCAAAGTAGTTGAGTAGACATCAAGATGTTAAATAGGGAAGATCTGGGCAATATGTCTAAAGACTGATCAGAAGTGAGAAGAAAAAGGTAGAAGAGGGAAGGAGCAGAAAGGAGGATTTCTATGTAAAACCTCCTTGCAGACAACAGCTGAGGGCACCTTCTGTTTGCATTAGAGCTTTGGCAGGGATTTGCTAATTGAGAATCGAACACAGCTGAGCAAGGGAACAAATAATGTCCTGTGTGTGTGAAAAGCAGGGAAAGCCCAAGAAAAACAAAAACAAAGCCAGGAAATTCTGCCACAGACAGATGTAAAAGGCCAAAACTGTGGCTAGACAGTAGATAAAACCCTTACAACTGGACTTAACTTTTGTTTCAGCATCTTTCCTCATTGCACTCATGTATATGGATAAACCATTGAGTCTGAGATCACCTTCTATTTACACTGTATATGTCATGTATGTATGTAGTTATTTGCATGATGTCTTCCCTAGGGGGATATGTGCTCCTTCAAAGCAGAGGCACTGTTTTGCCCTTTCTTTGTATCTCTAGAACTTAGCACAGTGTACATTCTACACTGGTAATGCACATAGTAAGCATTTAATAAATTCTTGTGGATTGATGAAAATTGAAGGATTGATAGATCCAGAAACTTCAGAATCCTTGGCATGGTGCTGGAACAGTGGCTTCTTCACAGACAATGACTATGTGCAATTAAGTAATAAGTCATGTAGACTTTTTAGCTGTAAAGTTAGAAAGCAGCCTCTGATAGATACGAAGGGCCCAGGGCTCAGGTAAAATAGTTTTAAAAAATACAGTTTAGCCTAAGGGTCACTAGATATCTATGATTGGTTCTGTTTTGTGTTCAGAGTGTGGAATATTGGCCAGTTTGGATAGAGCATACTGTAAAGTACATGTATTTTATCCCAGAATAAAGAGGGAGCCACTAGAGCTTTGGAGAATTATCAGGTTAGAGTTGTGGTTTAGGAGTATAATTTTGGCAGCTAAGCAGAGACTTCATTGGAGAAGATAGAAAGTGAAAGCAGGGGAATCAATTAGGAGGCTATTGAAACAGTCCAAGTGAAAGATAATAAATATATAAATAAATATATAATAAATAAATAAATGAATGAATGAATAAATAAAGGTAAGGGATAAGATCATCAAGATGGTGAATTAGAAAGAGGAAGGATGAAAGCCTAAGAGCTCTGGAGTATACCACACATAGTGGGACAAGTCATGGATGATGATCTAGCAAATGATACTGATGAGTGGTCTGATAGATTGAAGGAGCAGGGTCATGGAAATGCAGAGAAGAAAGAATATCTAGGAGGAAGGGATGGTTAACAGAGTCAGTGTTGCAGAGAGGTCCAGAAGGATGAAGACTGACTGAGAAAAGACCTCTGGACATGAGGGTCTTAAGTAGAGGCTAGAAAGCTAGCTTTGCTGGCAGGATCACTTGAGATCATCTAAAGTCTCAGTGCCTCCAGTGACTAAGACTGTAAGTTTGTAGACCAGGTGCCATTTGCATTAGTTAGGAGAGTAGACCTTTCAAGAATTTCCTCCACTAATGAACTCACAGGCTATGCTTCTATTTCTCCAGCCCTGCCAAAGGCCTTTGGATTTGGCAGTTGAGAGATCATTATTAACTTTTGAGACAGCAATTTTCATTTAGTGATGAAGTTAGAAGTCAGATTACAAGGGGCTGAGAAGTAAATGAGAGGTTAGAAAGTACAACTAAGGAATATAGACAATGTTTTTAAGGAGATTGGTTATGAAAAGGAACAGGATAGTTTCATGAGATGGTAGGATCACGTCAAAATATTTTAGGGGTAGGGGAGAATTTATAGTCAATAAAGAAACAATTCATTAATAGGGAGAGATTGTAAAGCGGGGTGGGAGAGGATTGTAGGGACAAGTTACCAGAGGATACAGGTGAAGATGGGCTCAAGTGCACAAGACCTTGGGAAGGAGAAGAGACAAATCTTCATCAGAGAGTGGAGAAAAGAGGAGAGAATGGGAGATGATGTCAAGGGGTTCTGAGATATAGTACAGGGGAGAAGTTGTAGTTCAAGGTAAATGGCCTCTATTTTCTTAGTCAAGTGTGAGGTCAGATCTTCTGGTGAGAAAATGGAGGAAGAGAGTGGGGTGAGGGAGGATTAAAGAGAGAAAAAGATTGAGAATAGCCACTTTGGGGAGTGCAATAGAGTGTTTTAAGAAGAATAAAAAGGGGGGCATCTAGGTGGCACGGGGAATAGAGCACTGGCCCTGGAGTCAGAAGGACCTGAGTTCAGACACTAGACACACTTACTAGCCATGTGACCTTGGGCAAGGTGCTTAACCCCAATTGCCCTACCTTCCTTCCTCCAAAGAGCAAAAAAATATAAAATAAAATAAACAAACAAACAGAAGAGAAGAATAAAAAGATTGACTCACTTTAGCAAGAGCCCAGTCCAGATTAGATTATTTACATTTGTAGTAGATTCAGTCGGTATGATTTCATGGCTTTTTCTAACTTCATTCAACAGAACATAAGAGAGTGGGTGGTGGGGAAAAGGACCCACATGTATAAAAATATTTATGGCAGCTCTCTTTGTGGTGGCCAAGAACTGGAAATCGAGGGGATGCCCATCAATTGGGGAATGGCTGAACAAGTTGTGGTATATGAATGAAATGAACTACTATTGTGCTATAAGAAATGATGAGCAGGCAAACTTCAGAAAAATCTGGAAAGACTTACATGAACTGCTGTTTAGTGAAGTGAGCAGAACCAGGAGGACATTGTACACAGTAACAGCCATAATGTGCTATGACTGACTTTGAGACTTAGCTATTCTCAGCAATGCAAGGACCTAAAAAAACTCCGAAAGACTCATGATGTAAAATGCCATCCATCCATACCAACAGAAAGAAATATAAAGTCTGAATGTAGATCAGGGCATAATGTTTGCTCTCTTGTTTAGTTTGTTTTTTTCTTTCTCATGGTTCCTCCCATTCATTCTAATTCTTCTATACAACATGACTAATGTGAAAATATGTTTAATAAGAATGTATATGTAGAGCCTATAACAGATTGCATGCTATATTGGGAAGAAGGGGCTTCAGGGAGGCAGAGAAAATTAAAAACTTATGGAAGTGAATGTTGAAAACTAAAAATAAATAAATTAACTGATTAAAAAAAGGGAGTGAGTAGGGTGTGTGTGTGTGTGTGTGTGTGTGTGTGTGTGTGTGTGTGTGTGTGTGTGTGTTGCAGGGAGAGGAATCAAGTCGTGGGTCCCTAACTAACCCTCAGTCCAGGATGTAATCACTAAAAGAAAGGGAAGATAATGAGGTGTTGAATTAAAGGATAAAATAAGCACAGGCCCTACATCTTTTTTTTTAAGTGAAGAAGTTCCTTGATTGAATTGGAAAGGCCCTACTCATTGGGTAAAATATGGTCAGGCCTTGGTTGGTCCTAAAAGACAGTCGAGCAGCTCAGAGTTTGTTATTTAGGGGAAATTTGACATATAGTTGAGACACATCGAGCTGGCAGCAGGAACATGTATTCTCTATGGGGACCATAACATAGAGAGGACCAGCATTCCAGGCAGGAAGTAGCTTCAAAGAGTCAGATCTCTGGAGGCAGGAAAGTGAGTCAGCAAGGAATTCAAGAGAAAACTGGTTCTGAAAGTAAAATTGACAAGACTTGGTAAAGAATTGGAAGGTTAATGGAATGAAATGACTTTGAATTTGGTGGCTCTATATCTGGGTAAGTTGAGCTGTGGAGAGGAGTAGGCTCAGGGATCCCAGCTCAGTGACCTCCCTGCCATCCAGATTTTGTGCCCAGGGTGGGGAGCACCATAGAAGACACCAGGGTTCTGCAATACTGCACTCACAAATTGTGTTGACAACAAGGTAAGTATTTACTCCTGTTTGTTTCACTACTCTCTTTGTGCCTGTTCTTCCCATAGATGCTATCTGCATTTGTAGTGGAGTACACGCCAGGCTTAAGGGGCAGATATTTTGTAGCTCCTGTTCTTTCTATGATACTTTTGTAAATGCCTTTGCATTGAGCTAATTGTGACTTCTGGCTGACTATTAAATATAAACTCACTAATGAGGGCTTGTGAGCTATAGTTTTAGAAGTATAGACCTACAAAGTACCTTTGAACCTGTGGTAGTTGTCATTCCCTTGAGGATATATTGGCAAGTCCTTGAACACTGAGTTGGGGAGGTAGCTCATGTTGGGTGTTACCTAAATGAAGATGGAGAAAGCAGATGATGGGGGTAATTCAGAATTTGAATTTGGCAAGTAATAAGTGATGAAATGACAAGGAAGCAATGAATTTGTGAGTAGAGGACAAAATGTGTCAAACTGTTTAAGTATAAGGGGCACAACTGGGAAAGGAGTCAGATCATGGGTGATGATTTGGGAGAATACTGAGGGATGGAGGTTATGGTGGAGAGGAAAAATTAATTTAGAAGAAGTCAAGGGCAGAGATACAATAGATGAGTTTCAGGGTTCCTGATCATGATAATGGAGCACTTATGGGCAATGGTGAAAACTTTGTATGGCTATATTTGTGTGTGGATGAGACAGATTAAAAACACAGGTTGTAGAAAGTTGAGGAGGGAGATAAACTTGGTGACCATGTTGAGTTGGGAGACATCAACATGTGTACTAAAGTCCTGAAGTATTAGGGAATGGGTCCAGGTGGAGAGGAAGGCTGTGAGCCAAGTATAGAATTCCTTGAGAAAAGAATGAGAATGAATTGGTTGGACTTAACATTGCAGCTAAGTAGTTCAGTGGAATGCCAGGCCTGGAATCAGGAAGACCTGAGTTCAAATGCAGACTCTTGCTAGCTGTGTGACCTTTGGAAAATCACAACCATGTTTCCCTCAGTTTCTTCATCAGTACAATGATCTGGAAAAGGAAATGGCAAACCAGACCAGTATCTTTGCCAAGAACACCCCAAATGATGTCATGAAGAGTCAGACACAACAGAAAACAACTAACAACAATAACATTGTCTTCAATGGTTTTAGTGGCTCAAAAAATCATTGCCCTCTAGTCACCCTACTGATTTAATTTATCTTCATTTATATCTTCCATTGGATACAGATCCTGACACTTCAAGTTTTCTGTGTACTCAACATTACTGCCAAGTATTTTGGGAATAAATTACTCCTTCTGTAAAGCAGTCTAACTTTTCATTGTGAAGGTTCAGGTTTTTCTTGTATCAAGTATTCTCAAAACTGTTACATTTCTAACATGGCATTGTATCCAAGTCAATTCAATTAGCAGTAATAAACTTATTTCAATTTATCTAGACACACTAAATTGTTTAGTGTCATAGGTCTGCCAGACTCCTGAATTGTAAAAGAATCATAAAACAATATTGTCAGAAAGGACCTCATTTCATGTCATTTAGAACACAGGCGACTACAAGAGTGCTATTCAAGAGGAACCTGAATTCTCTTACTAGAAAAAAAGGGACTGAGAAGGCAATTCTGGAAATAGTAGGTAGGTGTACAAGGGTAATTTTATTACTATAAGGCAGAGGTATAGGGCATAGAGAGACCCAGAAATAAGATAGCAACACTAATATATAGAAGATATCAATCAACTCTGATCTTAAAGTAGATGCAATTTGCTCTGTCCTCTATTTGATTGATTTTCCTGCTAGATGTGGTTAGCCCTAGGTTCAAAGATATTAATTATAGCTATAAGGTAATGATAACACTGCAATATGGAACAGAGTTTCAAGATCCCCATATTTTTAAAGGTTATCTAGTCCTAGGATCTGTAACATTTTGTGACATGGTTGGCAGAAACATTTTCAGTCATGCCAAGTCATCAATAAGGTCAATTTGGTGGTAAAAGCAATGTTCAACATGGCTCTTCCAACTTAGAAGTTTCAAGAGCAAGATGGAGGGGCATAGTCACAAAATAAAATGAGAGGAGCATAGTGAAGGCCAAAGTGTGGTGGCCCAGCCATCTTCTCATGTCAAGGAGGATGATCTCATGTGCTACGATTGAGGAAGCACATGGACAAGGATTACATGACCTTTTTATCTAGTCTGTCTCTGAATTGTTAGGTCTCCATATCTATACCATCTGTCCCATGTAAGACCACAGCACCTCCTATGCCAGAAATACTTATACCTAGGAAATGCTCAGCTGCCACATTAACAACTTCATTTCACATAGAGACTCCATCAGCATAGTCTTCCTTCCTCAGAGGTCTTTCAGATGTTGCTTCTTTAATAGGTTGCCTATGCCTAGAAGATGCCAGGGGCTGTTGAGTCTTAAACTCCATTATATGCTGAGAATCAACAAATAAAAGAGGCTTCAGGAGCACTCTTGATTCTTAATTCAGAATAAGTAACTGAGGGAATCAGTCTGAAAAGGTATAAATAACCTTCAAAGTTACCAAGTAATCAAAGATACCAAGAAAGGAGAACCAATGGTCTGGTGTTGTTGAGACAAGAGTTGGGATATACAGATGTTGGAAGTTAGGCTATAGGACATCAAGGATATCACTAGTTCAGAGACAACTTTTTGTTAAGATGTAACTCGAAACTTAAGAATATATCCTTGCAATGTTAAGGAGAATAAAGTAGATTAAAAAGAACAGTAGTGGAGCATTGGACATTTACAACATATTTCAGTGAGGAAATTCATGAACTGGAGGGAAGAATCATAATGGAAAGTATTGTGTGACATGCTGATTAATAGATCAAGAGAAATAAATGATACTATGGTGTGAATAGACTACAGATCACCATACCAGAAAGAAGGAATGTAAAAATTTAAAACAAACAAAAAACCAAACCCTACTTTGTATAGCCTTAGGATAATCATTGGTTTAACTTTTTAATGTATTATGTTCTTTGTACTCATTTGCCTTTTATGTGTTTCCTTTGTTTCGTGAGTTTCCATATCAAATGTCCTTCTCACTTCTATTTTCGTTTGAAGGAAAAACTCAAATTCTCATTTTTAAAAGAGTCCACATTTTACCCATTGAAGATTGAGCTTAATTTTGTTGGATATGTTTTTTTTTTTAAGAGAAGCTGAGAAAAGGTCTCCTTTGTTTTTAGGATGTCATATTTGTTTTCCCCTCTTATTATTAATAAATGAAGCATAGTCTTTTGTAATTTGTATTGTTATATATTTTTTAAAGAATATGAAGGGGGCAAGGCCCAGACAATGTGCGGGTGGCACACAGGGCTTGGATGAGGCCTGGACAACATGGCGGCCAAGTTGATCCACCATCTACAAGGGCCATTCTGAGGCCTATCACCACAAGGCTGAGATCATATGGAGCTGAGTAAGAGACAAATGCAGGGTCCATGGTAGTGGCAGCAGCTACTCCTGGGGCTATTAATTTACAGCCTGTAAATTTTAAAAGCACCTATCTGAGCTTCCAGGGACCAGGATGGCAAAGTGAACCCTAGCTGCTCCAATCTCCCCCTCTGACCCTGAAAACACAGAAATTATTGCCCCAGAGCAAAACTTTAAAAAAGTGAAGGCTGGGGAGTCCTGGAGAAAGGGCATGGCTAAGGCCCTACCTCAAAATGGGTAAAAAAAAGATCACAAAGACAAAGGTTCTAGAATCCTATTACTGTGGGAGGGAGGAACCAAATTCAGAAGGAGACAGCATTGACTCCACACCCACAGCTGAAACCTTAACAGGGAATATGAACTAGTCTCAAGCACAGAAAGCATTCTTAGAAGAACTCAAGAAGGACTCTGAAAAGCAAATTAGAGAGGTAGAAAATAATATGAATAATTCTTTTAAAATCAAAATTGAAAAATTAGAAAAACATTACAATGAAGAAAACAGCTCCTTAAAAAGAAAAATGTGTGAACTAAAAATGAAATCTGAACATATGGAAAAGAGCTTCAAAAACTAACTGAGGAAAATAATTCATTAAAAATTAGAATCAACCAAATTGAAGCTAATGACTCTGTACGGCACTAAGAATCAGTCTAACATAACATCAAGAATGAAAAATTAGAGAAAGAAGTAAAATATCTCAACGGGAAAATAACTGACCTGGAAAACAGATCCAGGAGAGATAATCTAAGAATTAGTGCTCTACTGGAAAATCATGATGAAAAAATGAGCCTGGATAACATCTTCCAAGAGCTAATCAAGGAAAACTGCCCTAGGATCCTAGAACCAGAGGGAAAAATAGAAATCAAGATAATCCACTGGACACCTCCTGAAAGAGATCCCAAATTGAAAAGTCTATGAAATGTTGTAGCCAAATTCCAGAACTATCAGGTAAAGGAGAAAATACTACAAGCAGTCAGAAAGAAACAATTCAAATATAATGGAACTACAGTGAGGATAGCATAGGATCTGGCAGCTTCTACACGGAAAGATCGGAGGTACTGGAATGTGATATTTTGTAAGGCGAAAGAGCTCAGGTTACAACCAAGGATCAGCTATCCAGCAAAACTGAGCATAATATTTCAGGCAAGGAGATGGTCATTCAATGATATAATGGACTTCCACACCTTCCTGAAAAAGCCAGAGCTCAATGGAAAATTTAATCTCCAATTGCAAGATTTAAGAGAGACATAGAAAGGTAAATGGGGAAAACACACACACACACACACACACACAAACACACACAGACAAACACACACACATAACCCTTTATTTAATAAGATCAATCTATTTACATCTCTATATGGGAAGTTGATACTTGTTAATATTGAGAATTCTATACTTATGGAGACATTTAAAAGGGATATAGATAAATAGAGGGTGTGGGTATAAATTAAGCAAAATGATGATAAAAAAAAAGCCTTATTAAGGGCTGCAAAGGGACTGCAATGGAAGAAGAGAAAAGAACGAAGCAGAAAAGGATAAATTATGAAACACAAAGAGGCATATAAACATTATAGTAGAGGGAAAGAAGGGAGGAAGATGAACATTATATGAGCTTCACCCTCATTGTTTCTGGTGTAAGGAGGGAATAACACAATCAGTTAAGTATAGGACTCTATTGAGAAGAGACATAAAACCTATCATAACTGAGAGAAAGAGGGGAGGGAGAGGAACAATGCATGAGATCTATTCTCATCAATCTTGGTTCAAGGAAGAAATAATATACTACATTAAGTATAAAAGTCTATCATACCCTACAGGCAGTAGAAGGGGGGGAGTGGTTAGAAGGGAAGGAGGTAGTAGCAAGGGGAAAGGGTAAGAAAAGGAAGGGGGCTGATAAGGAGGGAATAATGAGGAAGACAGTGGTTAAAAGGAAAACTCTTAAGGAGGAGAAGGGAGAAAGGGAAAAATAAAATCATAAACAGGGGAAGGAATAGGATGGAGGGAAAGATACAGATAGTAATCATACCTGTGAATGTGAATGAGATGAACTCTCCCATAAAATGGAGGTGGCTAGCAGAATGGATTAAAAACCATAATCCTACAATATGCTGTTTACGAGAAATACATTTGAACCAGGGAGATAAAAACAGAGTAAAGGTAAAAGGTTGAAGTAAAATATATTATGCCTCAGCTAAAGAAAAAAAAAAACAGGGGTAGCAATTCTTATTTCAGACAAAGCAAAAGCAAAAATAGATCTAATTAAAAGGGATAAGGAGGGGGCAGCTCCGACCAGCAGTAGCTGGAGAGACTTCAGGAGAGTGGATCACCAGCAGCTGTGGTGGTTTCCAGAATTATCAACCTATAAATGCAAAAGGCAAAGTAAAAGGTCAGTGTGGATTTTGGGAATAGGGGGACTAAGAGTGTGGTCCAGCCTCTGTCCCTGGAAGAAGTGGCTGAGGCATGGCGGCTATGCAGCCACCGCCTGATGGCTGCTTTAGAGTTCCTGGCCTGCAGATCATAGGGGGACCAAGCAACCATTCAGAGGGTAATCACTCTTGCTTTAACATGCTTGGATCTGGATCACTGTCTTGGGTGAAGGTCCTGGGATGTGTGACCACATGCCAGAGTTTGTGGGGGCTTCACAGAGGGCACCCAACTAATAGCTCCAGCAGTTGAGAAAACCCCAGAAATTTGGGACAAAGCTCTCCTTTCTGGAATCAGAGTTCTATTGTGGCAAAAAGCTCAAAAGTCAAGTAATTGAGTGGCAACATGAGCAAGCAAAGGAAGAAAAGCAAGCTCAGCAATCCAACTTTGGATTCCATTTTGGGGGATAAGAATCAAAGCATGGAATGGGAGGAAGACAATGAAGTCAGAATTCCTGTGCCAAAAGCTTCCAAGAAAAATATGAACTGGTTACAGGCCATAAAAGAGCTTAAGAAGGATTTTAAAAACCAAATAAGAGAAGTAGAGGAAAAATTGGGAAGAGAAATGAGAATGATGCAAGAAAATTATGAAATGCGAATCAACACAACCTGACTGAAGAAAATAACACCTTAAAAATAGACTAACTCAAATGGCAAAAGAGGCTCAAAAAGCCAATGAGAAGAATGCCTTAAAAAGATGAATTTGCCAGATGGAAAAAGAATCTCAAAAGCTTGCAGAGGAGAACCATTCCTTCAGAATTAGGTTGGAGCCAAATGGAAGCTAGTGACTTTATGAGAAATCAGGATACTATTAAACAGATCCAAACAAATGAAAAAAATAGAAGGCAATGTGAAATATCTCATTGATAAAACCACTGACCTGGAAAATAGATCCAGGGGAGATAATTTTAAAATTATTGGACTACCTGAAAGCCATGATCAAAAAAAGAACCTAGAAATCATCCTTCAAGAAATTCTCAAGGAAAATTGCCCTGGTATTTTAGAGCCAGAGGGCAAAATTGAGGTTGAAAGAATTCACCAATCACCTCTTGAAAACGATACCCAAAAGAAAACTCCTAGGAATATGATAGCCAGGTTCTGAAATTCCCAGATCAAGGAGAAAGTATTACAAGTAGCCAAGAAGAAACAATTTGAATATTGTGGAAACACAATCAGGATAACACAGGATCTGGCATCTTCTAAATTATGTGATCAAAGGGCTTGGAATATGATATTCTGGAGGTCAAAGGAGCTGGGATTAAAATCAAGAATCACCTACCCAGCAAAACTGAGTATAATGTTTCAGGGGATAATATGGTCATTCAATGAAATAGAGGACTTTCAAGCTTTCTTGATAAAAAAACCAGAACTGAACAGAAAATCTGACTTTCCAATACAAGAAGAAAGAGAAGCATCAGAAGGTAAACAGGGAAAAGAAATCATAAGGAACTTATCGAAGTTTAACTATTTACATTCCTACATGGAAAAGCAATAATTGTTAACTTATGAAACTTTTCTCAGGATGAGAATAGTTGAAGGGAATAGAAATATATATATATATATATATATATATATATATATATACATATACATACATACATACATACATATATGTCTATATAGGAGGGTATATGGGTTATATATGTGTACAAGTATACATAGAAGGCACAGGATCAATTGAATAAGAAGGAATGATACTTAATAGGTAAAATTGAGAGGTGAGAGAGGAATATAATGAGAGGAAATGGGGAGAGACAGAATGGGGTAAATTATCTCATTCAGAAGAGGCAAGGGAAAACTCTTACAATGGAGGGGAAGAACAGGAAGGCAAAAGGGAATGGGTTAACCTTACTCTCATTGAATTTGGCTTAGGGAGGGAATGGCATACACACTAAATTGGGTATCTTGCCCTACAGGAGAGTAAGGGAGAAGGGGATGAAAGAGGAGATGATGGAGGGGAGGGCAGGTTCGGGGGAGGGTAGTTAGAAGCACACACTTTTGAAAAGGGACAGGGTCAAAGTAGAAAATAGAATAAGTGGGGGGCAGGATAGGATGGAGGAAAATATAGTCAGTCTTTTACAATATATTCACTATGGAAATACTTTGTGTAGCTACACATGTACAACCTATATTGAATTGCTTATCTTCCCAGTAAGGGTGGGTGATGAGGGAGGAAGGGGAAGAATCTGGAATTCAAAGTTTTAAAATCAAATGTTTACAAGCAACTGGGAAATAAGATATACAGGCACTGGGGGATGGAGATCCATCTTGCCCTACTAGAAAGTTGGAGGGGGGAAGTGGGGGATATAGGGGAGAGCAAATTGGGGAAGGGGGTATACAGTAGCATTGCTTTTTTTGAGGTGGTGGGTAGGGGAAAGACAAGGAGAAATTTTGTAACTCAAAATCTTGTGGAAATGAATGATATAAACTAAAAACTAAAAATAAACATAATGTCATCTTAATAAGAAAAAGAGATAAGGAAGGAAACTATATCCTGCTAAAAGGCACCATCAAAATGAAGCAGTATCATTACTAAACATTTATGCACCAAGCGGTACAGCATCCAAATTCCTAATGGAGAAGTTAAGGGAGTTAGAGAAAGAAATAGATAGCAAAACTATACTAGTGGGGGACTTCAGTCTCCCCCTCTCTTAACTTGATAAATCCAACCTCAAAATAAACAAGAAAGAATTTAAGGAGGTAAATAGAATCTTAGAGAAGATAGATATGGTAGACCTCTGGAGAACTGAATGGGGATAAAGAAGAATATATCTTCTTCTCAGTGGTACATGGCACATACACAAAAATTGACCATGTACTAGGGCATAAAACCTCACAATTCAGTGCAGAAAGGCAGGAGTATTATATGCATCTTTCTCAGATCATGATGCAATAAAAATTATATGTAATAAAGGGCCATGGAAGGATAGATTAAAAGCTAATTGGAAACTAAATAACTTAATCCTAAAGAATGAGTGAGTCAAACAAGAAATTATAGAAACAATCAGTAACTCCATTCAAGAGAAGGATAATCATAAGACAACATACCAAAACTTGTGGGATATAGCAAAAGCAGTTCTTAGAGAAAGTTTTATACCCCTGAATGCATACTTTTTGTTTGTTTGTTTTTGGAGGGCAATTGGAGTTAAGTAACTTGCCCAAGGCCACATGGCTAGGTTTTTTTGTGTTTTTTTTTTTTTGTGTGTGTGTGCGTTAAGTGTCTGAGGTCGGATCCAAACTCAGGTCCTTCTGACTCCAGGGCTGACGCTCTACTCACTGCGCCACCTAGCTGCCCCCCTGAATGCATACTTAAATAAAATAGAGAAAACTGAGGTCAGTAAATTGGGCATACAACTTAAAAAGCTAGAAAAAAAACAAATTGAAAATCCCCAATTAAATACTAAATTAAAAATAATGAAAACCAAAGGAGAGATTAATAAAATTGAAGTTAAGAGAACTATTG
This sequence comes from Gymnobelideus leadbeateri, assembly GCA_011680675.1. Taxonomy (NCBI): domain Eukaryota; kingdom Metazoa; phylum Chordata; class Mammalia; order Diprotodontia; family Petauridae; genus Gymnobelideus; species Gymnobelideus leadbeateri. The sequence continues at coordinate 336,220 of WOXC01004916.1, read as the reverse complement.
AATTAGTAAATAAAACTGAGCTGGTATTATCAAAAAATCAAAAAAAATTGATAGATCTTTAGTTAATATGTTAAAAAAAGAAAGAAGAAAACCAAATTATGAGTATCAAAAGTGGAAAGGATGAATCTACCTCCAATGAAGAGGAAATTAAAACAATAATTAGGAAATATTTTACCCAATTGTATGCACATAAATTTGACAATCTTAGTGAAATGGATGAACATTTACAAAAATATAAATTGCCCAGATTAATTGAAGAGGAATAAACTATTTAAATAATGCCATATCAGAAAAAGAAATTGAACAAGCCATCAATGAACTCCCTAGGAAAAAAATCTCCAGGGACAGATAGATTTACTACTGAATTCTGCCAAATATTTAAAAAAACAATTGATTCCAATACTTTACAAAGTATTCAGGAATATTGGAGGAGTCCTACCAAATTCTTTTTATGACATGAATAAGGTACTGATACCTAAATTGGGAAGAGACAAAACAGAGAAAGTAAATTATAGACCAATTTCCCTCATGAATATAGATGCAAAAATTCTAAATAAAATATTAGCAAAAACTACAGCAACTTATCATGAACGTAATACACTTTGATGAGGTAAGATTTATTCCAGGAATGCAAGGGTGGTTCAATATCAGGAAAACTATCTGTATAATATATCACATCAACAACAAAACTAGCAGAAATCATATGATTATATCAATAGATGCAGAAAAGGCTTTTGACAAAATACCACACCCATTTCTATTAAAACACTAGAAAGTATAGGAATGAAAGGAGTCTTCCTTAAAATAATAAGTAGCATCTATCTAAAACCATCAGCAAGTATGACATGCAATGGGGATAAGCTAGAAGCATTTCCAATAAGATCAGGGGTGAAAAAAGGATGTCCACTTTCACTCCTCTTATTCAATCTGGTACTATAAATGTTAGCAGTAGCAATAAGAGAAGAAAAAGAAATTGAAGGAATTAAATTAGGCAAAGAGGAGACTAAGCTATCACTCTTTGCAGATGATATGATGATATACTTAGAGAATCCTAGAGAATCAAGTAAAAAACTACTTGAGATAATAAATAAATTTGGCAAAGTTGCAGGATATAATAAACCTTCATCAGTCCTTGGCATTCCTATATATCTCTAACAAAATCCAACAGCAAGAGATAGAAAGAGAAACCCCATTTAAAGTTACTGTAGACATTATAAAATATTTGGGAATATACCTGCCAATATAAACACAATGACAAAACACCTTTCACACAAATAAAGTCAAATCTAACTAATTGGAAAAACATCAATTGCTCATGGCTGGGTAGAGCTAACATAATAAAAATGACAATTTTACCTAAATTAAATTACATATTTAGTGCCATGCCAATCAATCTGCCAAAAAATTACTTTGTAGAGCTGGAAAAAATAGTAGTAAAATTCATTTGGAAGAACAAAAGGTTCAGAATATCAAGGCAAGTAATGAAAAGAAATGATAGGGAAGGTGGCCTAGCCATACCAGATTTTAATCTGTGTTATAAAGCAGCAGCCATCAAAATTACTTGGTACCGGCTGAGGAACAGAATAGTGGATCAATGGAATAGATTGGGTCCACAAGACTCAGCAGCCAATGACTATAGTAATCTACTATTTTATAAACCCCCAAACCCCAGTTTTTGGGATAGGAACTCACTATTTGACAAAAACTCCTGGGGAAACTAGAACATAGTATGGTAGAAATTGGGCATAGACCAATATCTAACACCGTACACCAAAATAAAGTCAAAATGGGTGCATGGTCTAGGTATAAAGGATGATGCTGTAAGCAATCTGGGAGAGCAAGGGACAGTTTACCTGTCAGATCTTTGGAGAGGGGAAGACTTCATGATGAAACAAGAGTTAGAGACCATTATAAAATGCAAAATGGATAACTTTGATTACATTAAATTGAAAAGTTTCTGTACAAATAAAGCCAATGTAACCAAGATTAAGAGGGAAGTGGAAAATTGGGGAAAGAATTTTTACAACCAGTATCTCTGATAAAGGCCTCATTTCTAAATATACAAAGAATTGAGTCAAATCTATAAGAATACAAGCCATTCCCTAGTTGATAAATGGTCAAATGATATGATCAGGCAGTTCTCAGAAGATGAAATTAAAGATATCTATAAGCATATGAAAAAATGTTCTAAATTATTAGTGATTAGAGAAATGCAACTCTGAAGCATCATATCTCACCAGCCAGATTGGCCAAGATGACAAAACAGGAAAATGATAAATGCTGGAGAGAAGGTGGAAAAATTGGAACACTAATGCACTGTTGGTGGAGTTGTGAACTGATCCAACGATTCTGGAGAGCAATTTGGAACTATGTCCAAAGGGCTATAAATAATTTCATACCCTTCGACCCAGCAATACCACTTCTAGGGTTATATCCCAAAGAGATCAGAGAAATGGGAGCAGGACCCATGTACAAAAATATTTATGGCAGCTCTTTTTGTGGTGGTAAAGAATTGGAAATCAAGGGGATGCCCATCAATTGGGGGATGGCTGAACAAGTGGTATATGAATGTGATGGAATACTATTGTGCTATAAGAAATGAGGAGCAGATGGACTTCACAATAACCTGGAGAGACATATATAAACTGATGCTGAGCAGGAAGAGCAGAACCAGGAGAAATCTGTATACAATCACAGACACAATGTATGTGTGATGACTAACTTCAATAGACTGAGCTCCTCTCAGCAATATAAGGTTATAAGACAACTCCAAAAGACTCATGATGGAAAGAGATATCCACATCCAGAGAAAGAGATTCAGAGTCTGAATGCAGATTGAAACAAACTACTTGTTGTATTTATTTTTCTCATTTTGTTTTGTTTCCTCTTTCCCACTGATCATTCCATCAGTTATAATCCTTCTTTACAACCTAATGATTAATATGAAGATATTTGTAGATCCTATATTTGAGTGCATGCCACCATGATGGGGCAGGGGGTGGGGAAGGTGGGGAGGAGAGGGAAAGGGAGAAAATTTGAAACTCAAGGGACTATAGAGCTGAATGTTGTAAACTAAAAGTAAGTAAACAAATCAATTAAAAAAAAAGAATATGAAGGGTTTCCTCCTGGCTGGCTGTCATATTTGTTGTTTAAGAATGAATTTTTGAAACTTGAGCATAACATTTCTTAAAAAGTTAAATGTGTTTTCTTCCTGCCTATGTCCTATAAATTTTATTTGCTTCTACTACCTATATGTTTGTTTTTTAAAAATTTGTTCCATCAATTTTTTCCCTGCATTTTTGGTGTACTCAGAATGTTTGTTTGTTTTTTAGAATCTACTGTTTCAGAGAAACCACTGTTCTCTTTTTTATCTCTGAATTTTTATTTGAAAACTTTATTTCAATTAATCAAGTTTTTTCTTCAAATATTTAGATGCTATTCCATTTGGTGTATATATATATATTTAATTATTATATTATTTTATTATCTATGGTGCCTTTAAGCTCTCTTTTGATAGTATTTATTTTTTATTTGCTATCACCTTATCTTATCTGAAATTATGATCACAGCTCCTGTTATTTTAGATTTAACTTAAGTATAACAAACTTTATTCTATCCCCTCTCTTTAACACTATATATCTTTATGTTTTAACATCGCACAGTACTTATGTTTCATGTATGGACAAAGTATTGAGTTCTCTTTTCTATTTACAAAAGAATTAGATCATTAACATTTTTGCAATCATTAACATTTAAAGTTATTAATAACTGCTTATTTTTATCATCAACTTCTATTAAATTTTCCTTTAAAACAAGCATTAGGTACTTGTGAATTTATTTTGATAGAAAGGACATAATACTTATATTTTAATTTAATTATTTTATTAAACTTTTCATCTACTTGAGTTTCTTGAGGCTGTTCAGTTCTATGAAGGGTTTCCTCCTAGGTGGCTGCAATATTTGTTGTTTCATATTAAATTTGGCCTAGTTGTTATTCCTTTATTCTCGTGGTGTAGTTATTATTCTTTTCTTCTCAAGTACTATTTTTTTTCAGATTCTATCCTACTTTCTTTTTGATCCATAATACTCATTGTATTCAGACCACTTTTCTTTTGCTTTCCCATTTCAATTTTTTTTTATTAGTCTTCTGTTTGGTTTTCTTATGACAGCTTTCCTTTCTCTTCCTCCCCTCCCCTAACTCCCTAATGTTTCCTCCTTTATTTAGTTCATATCTTTACCTTGAACTTATGAGGTATGTAGTAGGGACTGGATTTAGATATGACCATTAATCATTTCCTGGAATTCTTCCTATTTCTCCTCTAGAACAAAGTATTGAAGGCCTCATGATATACAGACATGAAGATCCTCTTTAGTCTAAAAGCCCTTTATGTCTTCTTGTTTCTTGGCTCTGAACCACATTTCCAAAATATTTCTCTTTACTCTCTCCCATTTGCACTGAAATCACCAAAATTAAAATATATTTTGATTTAATTTGGAGTCTCTTATGATGTTCTTAACAGAATTCCTCCATCTCCTTATTCACTGTGACAAATATTGGCACATAAGCTACAATGATCTTCATGGTGGTCTTTTTGCTTATGTTTATCACAAGCATGGCTATGATGTCCAAATGGCCATGAAATTCTATTCCTTATTACCTTTGTGTGCACCATAAAATCATGTATCTCCAAGGGAAAAAAAAATTCTATGTGAAATATTGGGTGGAGGATAAGCTCATATCTTACCAACTTAGGGAATCAGAGATAAATCAAGATATCAGAAGCTCGGTTAGAAGGGATCTCAGAATTCATTTTGTCAAATCCATACCTGAACAAGAATGTCCTTAACAACATACGCACTACCTTCTAAGGCAGGGCATTCTACTTTTCTACCATTTGCTAGCAATTTTTTCTTTATATCAAGGCTAATTTTTGCCTCTGTAACATTTACTCATTGCTTCTAATTCTGTTGTCTGGAGAAAAAGTCTGTCTAAAAAAAAGTCTCTTCCCTCTTCTACATAATATAATTCCAAAATAACCTGCATGTCTCTTTCTCCGCCTCAGATCTCTGAATTGGGATTTAAAGGATAGAAAGGAATTTGATGAGGTGCATTCCAGAAATTAAGAAGAGTATAAGCAAAGACATAGAGAAGTGTGGATGTGGTTCAACAAGTCTGACTGTGCTATAGGATAGCATCCCAGTGGGCTAAAAAAGGAAGACTGGTTCCAGAACATGCATATTACAGAAAGGAGCTTGAATTTTATTCAGTAGGCAATAGGACAACATGGCAAAGGATTTGGGGAATAACATGAGGGGACCTTTACCTAAGTTTGGCAATAATGTGAAGAATAGATTAGTGGGAAAGGTTAAATTATAGACTAAAGTTATCAGTTTCATGCCCTATAAATATAATGACATACTTTTTTAGGTTTTCAGAGCTATTATTATCTATTTCAAAGAACTACTTTGTTCTGAGTTGTCAAGTAGAAAGGACTCAAAAACCTTGTAGGAGCATAGACTTAGAACTGGAATAGACTTTAGATCGAAACCTCTCACTTGAGAAATAAGGAGACTGAGGCCCAGGGAAGCCAATGTTATACAACTTCTAAGTGTTGGAGGTTGGATTTGAACTCACATCTTCCTGACTTTTAAGTCTGGCACTCTCTTAACTAAGTCAAACTGAGGAAAATAGACAAAGGGCTATTGTATTAAACAAAGGTAAGTATTTTCCATCATCAAAGCCATGTAATCCAGTAGGGTATATTTTACTTGATATTGTGATTTTAGAAACTGCTACACTACAACCCTTCCCTCAACTCACCCTTTCAATGACTCACACTTTTTATATTTAGAATCAAGTCTCTTGTGCAGGCTAGGAAGAAAGAAACAATTAGGGAAATACTGCATCATGCCATTATGACCCAATCAAAATCACATAGGCAATTATATTTGATAGAAACTGAAAAATACTTCAAAATTAATGGAGAAAAAGGGAAAATAATAATTTTTAAAATTCTAGTTTCAAATCATAAAAATCAAAAGTAATAATAATTACTGGTTTGTGGAACAGTATAAATTTATTTTTACTTCATTTTTTTATTTATAATGGGTTTTAAAAATATAAACATTTCAGAACAGACACATTATGTACTCCCTTGGCTCATTTTTTTTCTGCCAGCAGTTAGTTGGCTGATATGACCATATTCAAAGGGAAATGTCTTGTTCTATTGGAGGAACAAGAGCTGAGAAAATGGAGCTGAAATAAGGATCCCTGACAATCTAGACCTCTTTGTCTCTGTCACTCTCTTTCTATTTATCTCTCTCTCTCTCTCTCTCTCTCTCTCTCTGTCTCTCTCTCTCTCTCTCACACACACAATCTCTCTCCTTCTATCCTCCCGCTGACAATAATCAGAAACATCTCTAAAAGTCAGATGGCAAAAAATCGCAAATGTCCTAATGAACTGAAAATTCCTTGGTAGCAACAAATGTTATCTCATGAGCCAGCCAGAGGACTGTGGTGTGGCAGGCTGTTGTTCTTCCTAATGATGTATGAAGTTTACCAGACCTACCATGCAGTAAATTCACTTGAACCACTCCAGTGGTTGGTCTTGCTTTGCCACCTGTCCAATCTGACAAAATTATCAAATGACTTTGGGCTACATTGCTATCTGCATGTAAGGAGAGTTCTGGAACTGACTTGTTGCCAATGTATTAATGATGATGATGATGATTCATATATATAGGGTACCTTAATGTTTACAAAGTGTTTAAAATACTTTATCTTGTTATAGGCCTCATACTAATCTTGTGAGGCAGATCCTATAAGTATTATAGATGAGGAAACTGACTCACAAAAGTCAAATGATGTGCCTATCGACACAGGATAAGTTTCAAAGGCTCATTTCAAACACAGGTCTCCCTCACTCCAAATTAAGCACTCTTGACAGTATGCCTTGATACTACTGAAGTCAATAGGGAATCTGACACATAGCCTACATTTAAACCCATAATTTTGTCGTTTTAATAACAATAATCATAATCATCACTCATTTTATATAATGTTTGTGGTTTATCAAGCATTTTAATAGTTTCATTACATAAATAATAGATCACATTTTCTATAGTTCTTTACAGGATACAAAATACCTTCCTCAAAATGACCCTGACAGATAGGTAGTAAAATTATTATTGTTTCCATTTTATTGATGGATAAACTGAGGCTCAGAGGTTTCAGGTCCACTCTCAGATGGCTAGAAAGTACCTAATAAGTAAAAGATCTGGGGCTTGTAGCTAACTTTTCTGACTCTGCATCTAGTCCTCATTCTAAAACAATTTCTGCCTTCATTTCTAAGAAATGGCTTGGTAAACCAGGTCATGGGAATTTGCCAGAACGCTGACTTAGGACACCTTAACTTGGCTGTTGTTGCTAAAGTGAATGTTTCTACAAAGGAAGTTTCAAAGATTTTGTAATTTTCTTTATGTAAATATGTTAAAGACACAGAAGAAAGATGCTAATGTATGAGCTATTGAACAGACATAATCAGAAGGCAGTGAGCTAATATCAATGGCAAAACAAAGTATGAGGCCCCCAAATTAGTCTTAAAATGCAGCCACGTGTTTGTGATGTAATAAAGATTGAACCTCACGTGGCCCACCCAATTCAATACTCCACTGTCAACAATAAACCCTGAGACATTTTATGAGGGTTTATGGTTGTCCTTTTCTGCCATTAACATGAACAAAATATCCTAACTTCTCTTACTAGTGAATTTGTAATATGGAAAGCTGTGGAGCATGCCTGCTGTTTCTGCTTCTCAGGAGGCTGAGGCCGGTGGCTCTCTTGAGCTCAGGAGTTCTGAGCAGCAGTGGTCTGAGCTGATCAGTTGTCTGGCCAATATACTAAATTTAGCTTTGGCATGTTGAGCCCTTAGAACAAGGAGACACTAAATTGTTCAAAGAGGGACAATTAAGTTCAGGCTGGAAAACAGAGTAGCAGGGCAAAGTTTCCATGCTAATCAGAGAAGGGACCCACACAGGTGGGTCCCTTGAACCTCCTACCTAAGCAAGACAGGGAGACTCAGTCTCAAAAAAAAGTAGTTGTTATTAGCTGTCCCCAATCCCTTTTAAATCCATATAAAACTCTTGCCAGAACCACCACTTGTGATAATTAATCCCATTAAGTTTATTACATCTTGTTTGAAGTATTAGGAGAGAGTAGATTTTAAAGGTTCCTTTCTATAAGGAAGGATAGTAGGGATATAGACTAATGGTTTTTATTAGTATAGATAATTAGATGAAGAATTTTTTTAAAATGGTACAGGGGGCAGCTAGATGGCACAGTGAATAGAGCACTGGCCCTGAGTCAGGAGGACCTGAGTTCAAATCCAACCTCAGACACTTAACACTTACTAGCAATGAGACCTTGGGTAAGTTGCTTAACCCCAAATTCCCTGCCTTCCCCCCTCCAAAAAATCAAAAAGCCAAAAATAAAAAACAAACAAACAACAAACCAGTACAGGTCAGGACCTTTCCTAGTTTTACAGAGCTGCCTAGAATACTAAGAGAGTAAGTGATTTTCCCAGGGTCACATTTCCAGGATGTGTCAGAGGTAAGGCTTAAATCCAGGTGGTCTTGGTATTATATCTGCTGTGGCCTACTGCCTCTCTTCCATGAAAACTAGATTTTAAAACCAATAGCTTTTTTAAAGATAGTATTTTTCCTGATTACATGTAAAGATAATTCTTAACATTCATTAAAAAAAATTTTGAGTTCCAAATTAATTTCTTCCCTCCCACCCTCACTACACTCTCTCTCGGTGCCAGTAAACAATTTGATATAGGCTACATATGAGCAATCATGTAAAACATATTTCCATATTAGTCATGTTGTGAAAGAAGAAACAGGTCAAGATCAAATGTAGTATCCCAGTAGCTTTTTAAACTTTGAAGAGAACCTAGGAAATTGTAGAAGGATTATCTTTTTTAGAATGTATGCCCAACTCTTCCTGCATGGAGGGAGTCACATTGCTACCACAAACATGCTATAGCCCCTTGTGAGACCCCCAGAAACCCTCTAATAAGGAGATCAAAAGAGTCTCTCTATATGTGTTCTTTGTTAAATTTTCTCAAAGGCCACATCCAAGTGCAAAACATAACCAAAGATACAAGTATATACACACATATTTAGGCTACTTCTACAAAGACTGTACAGCTTAGATATAGGACATTTTTAGGAAATTAAGTCAATAAGCATTTTAAGTGTCTGCTACATGCCAGGAACTGTGGTAAATGCTGTGGATATAAAGAAAGGCAAAAACAAAGAAACAAACAAAGCAAATAAACAAATAAATGAAACAGTCCCTATTCTCAAGGAGCTCATAGTCTAATGGGAGAGGCAACATACAAATAATTATATACAAACATATCATATGCAGATAAAATTGGAGATAATTAACAGAGGGAAAGCACTAACATTAATGGTGGATCAGAAAAGGTTTCTTAAGGAAGGTGGGATTTTAGGGGACTTGAAGGAAAGTAGGGAAACCAGGAGGTTAAGAAAAGGAAGGAGACAATTCCTGGCCTTGTGGAAAGCCAGTGAAGACTCACAGCCAGGGCAGATGGATTGTCTTATGTGAGGAAGAGCAAGAGTTCAGTGTCCCTGATCATAGAGTGAATGGAGAGGGGGAGTAAAGTGTAAGAAGACTAGAAAGTTGTAGTGGGAGGGGGGCAAGTTACAAAGGGTTTGAATGGCAAACACAGTATTTTGTATTTGATCCTAGAGGCAATAAGGAGCCACTGTAACTTATAGGGTAGAGGAGTGACATGGTCAGACTTGTGCTTTGGGAAGACAAGTTTGACAACTGAGTGGCAGATGGACTGGAGTGGGGAGAAACTTGTGGCTGGCAAACCAACTATCAGGTTCTTGTAATAGTCTACACATAAGGTGATAAGAGCTCTTGCGCCAGGGTGATGGCAGTGCCAGGGAAGAGAAGGTGGTACACGGGAGAGATGTTATGAAGGTAAAATTGACAGGCCTTGGAAACAGATTGGATACGGAAAACAAGAGGGAGTGAGAAGTCAAAGATGACCACTAGGATTCTAGTCTGGGTTACATGGAAGGGTGGTGGCACACCCAACAGGAACATGGAAATTTTAAAAAGTGAAGAATTGTGGGGAAAAGATAACGAGTTCAGTTTTGAACATATTGAGTTTGAGATGTCTATCGATATCCCAATTGAGGTGTCAAAAAGACAGTGGGAGATGGGAGACTGGAAGTCAGGAGAGATGTTACAGCTGGATAAATAAATCTGAGAATCATCTGTTGTGAGAAGATAATTGAATCCATGAGATCTGATGAGAAAGACATTTAAAAAAATGTTCTTCCTCTTCATTCTTCCTCACACACTTTCTGACTCTAGTACCCCAGAACAGAAATAGATGGCAAAAAGGACATAGACACAGAGCGAAGGAGAAAGGTGTAGAAGAGAATGTTTGAGTATGTTTTTGACAAAAATAACAATAGACTCTTACCACGCCTTTGACAGATCATGGGCCACAGGTGCAGAACCACTCTGTTATTCAATAAGGTCAGCTGCGTATATCCTTCTCTGGGCCTCCTGTGGCTAACCTCCACCTTGCTACACTGCAGCTTCTCTCCCTGCTGCTATACATTGCCCCATCAATTCAGGGACTCAAAGATACTAAAATCCAATAAAAAATGGGTACTTCAGTCTCCTCTTATTCAGCAATTAGGTAGAAAGAACCCAGCTTTCAGACTGTCTGAAAAGAATACAAATGTTGTCATGGCAACAGTAACAAGCTGATTTGTCTCCTTTGGAATTCTGGAAGCCTGTTTTTTGAGTAGATCCATTGAAAGGGCCAGTCCCGGGATGTTTAGGTTTATGTCTTAGTGCAGCCCAAGAAACATCTCTCATCCTTTTAATTGTTATTTATTCATTTTTTAAAATGTTAAAGACAATTATTGCAATATCGTATTTCTGCAACATTTTGTTATAGGGCCTTTATAAACATAGATGTGATAATTTTCCCATCTTACTCCTTGGCAAAGAGAGCCTGCAAGCTTTGTTTCCATTTAGGAGATATGGAAACAGACAAGTCACACTATACATGTAGGTATTAGATATCACAAAATTATAAGCTATCACCAAAGCTGAAAAGAAATCAAGTCCAGAAGAAACCAAGGGTTCACTGAAGGAATCTCTGTGTACAGCAGTCCATTTTCTGTTTTAGTTGGTTTGCATGGGAATATATGTGGTACAGACACTGGTGCACTTTTTGATAGGTGGATTATGGTATTATTTTAGAATGATGTAAGTAGCAGTTGAAAAAGAAATAAAAGAGAGGTAATGGCACATGCAAATGTGGGAAGGACCAATTTAAATATTGTAGACTTGAATTATTTCTTTATTAAAAAATATTCACATGAATTTTAGTTATTGGATTTTGCCCCAATATAGTGTATTTTCTTTATAATCATGTATTTTATTTCATGACCTCAAAAACATTACTTTGAAAAGGAGTCCAGGGACGGCTAGGTGGCACAGTGAATAGAGCACCAGCTCTGGAGTCAGGAGAACCTGAGTTCAAATCCAACCTCAGACACTTAACACAAAAACAAGCCTTGTGACCTTGGGCAAGTTACTTAACCCCAATTGCCCTGCCTTCCCCCTACCAAAAAGAAAAAAACCCAAAAAACAACAACAAAAAGGGGTCCATAGGTTTTATCAGACTGTCATAAAGTCACTAGCTTCCATTTGCTCCAACCTAATTCTGAAGAAGTAAGTCTCCTCAGTGAGCTTTTGAGATTTTTTTTTCCATCTGGCAAATTTGGCTTTTTAAGGCATTCTTCTCCTCATTGCATTGGCTTTTTGAGCCTCTTTTGCCATTTGAGTTAGTCTATTATTTAAGGTGTTATTTTCCTCAGTCAGGCTGTTGACTCTCATTTCATACTTTTCTTGCATTGTTCTTATTTCTCTTCCCAATTTTTCCTCCACTTCTCTTATCTGCTTCTTAAGGTCCTCTATGGCCTGTAACCAGCTCGTATTTTCATTTGGGGCTTTTGGTGCAGGAGTTCTGACTTCACTGTCTTCTTTCTGTTCCATGCTTTGATCCTTTCTGTCCCCAAAATAGGAGTCTAATGTTGGAATCTTCTGTTTGTTCTGCTTCCTTTGCCTGGTCATGTTGCCACTCAATTACTTGACTTTTGGGCTTGTTGCCACAGTAGGACTCTGCCACCAGACAGGGGAGCTTCTGTCCCAAATGCTGGGGTTTTCTCAGCTGCCAGAAGTATTAGTTGGGTGCCCTCTCTGAAGCTTCCACACACTCTGGCAAGCTGGTCACACACCCCCAAGACCTCCACCCTAGACTGCAATCCAGATCCAAGCAGGTTAAAGCAAGAGCAATTACCCCCCAGACCAGTAGCCCTGTCCCCCTACAGTCCGCAGGCCAGAAGTTGAAGCTCCAATGCGTGGAGGTGCCCCATAGCTTCTCGCCCTGGGGGGAAAGAGGCCGACACACTCCCCACTAGTGGGTCCCAAAGTCCATACTACACTGACCTCTCACTTTGTCCTCAGCATCTATGTGTTGATAATTCTGGAATTGCCTTGGCTGCTGGTGTTCTACAGTCCTTCCAGCTGTCTGCTGGTCAGGCCTACCTTGGGGCTAAAACCTCTGGCTCATGAGGGGCTGGGTTCAGCTCCCAGAGTGCTGTGCTGGCCGCTCCCTGCTGGACTGCCGGGCTGTCATCTGCAGGAGGTTAGCTTCTCTGTGTCATTTTGTGGGTTCTGTAGCTCCAAAATTTGTTCAGAGTCTTCTTTTACATAAATTGGGGAAGGTGGGAGCAGGAGCTGTGCAGAAGTCGGCCATCTTGACTCTGCCCCACCCCCACCCCCCCAGTTTTATCAGATTGTCAAAGGGGTCCATGACACAAAATTGTTAGGGACAACCAGTCAAGCCCTTGTGACATTTCAGTGGCTATCAGCAGAACATATGGGCTTCCCATGAGTCTACTTTCCATCTCATATATGACTAGCCCACTTCCTTTTCTGGTCATATATCTCTCTGATCCCTACCTCCCTTGTACAATTATCATTGGTAAATGTATTGCAGGCTGATGTGCACCTTTTCATTACCCTGAGGGGTGACCCCCACCTTTATTTCTTCAAGCACTGTTGTATTATTACATGTCTCAAGTCCACATGGTATTCTGAAAGAAATAACATCAAAAAGATGGTCCCGTTGAATGAGACCTATGACAGGAATGTATTTCTTATAGAGTTTTATCACACTTAAATGGAACAGGGTTCCAGGAACCTTGGAAAGAAGGTGGAGGAAAAAGTAAGCTCAAGGATGACTTTGGGAGGCACAATAAAAAATGCCTCCCAAAATACAACATGACAAGAAAAGGAGAAGAAAAGAAATATACCTCAAGGCAATTCTTCCAGATAGAATAAATGAAAACCAGCTCATTAGCTCATTTCTCTTGGCACTCCTATTCCTACACTGAAGCAAGACAGTTTTTTTATACCTCCCTAATTCACTCATGTACTACCCCATTCACCACAGCAACTCTTCCAAACTCTCCCTCCCCCTCTCAGTTGGGATCCTTGCCTCATATTTCTTTTTCTTTTCTTTTCTTGTTTTTTGGGGGGCAGTTGGGGTTAAATGACTTGCCCAAGGTCACATGGCTAGTTTTTGTGTTAAGTGTCTGAGGCTGGATTTGAACTCAGGTCCTCCTGACTCCAGGGCTGGTGCTCTATCCAATGTACCATGTAGCCGCCCCCCTTGCCTTACATTTCATGGAGAAGACTGAGGCTATTTGCTGAAGCCTGACTCTTTTCCCATCCTCCTCGGATGCCTCCCTTTACTACCTTCTACTATCCTTCACTTCTGCTTCACACAAGGTGGCCCTTCTGTTTGCAAAGGCAAATGCCTTTTATTCAGTGTTCTCTAGCCAATTGTGTCCTCTATCATTCTGATTCTCATTAATCTTCAATTTCTCCCTTCCTTACTGTCTGTAAACATGCCCATGTCTTCCCATTCTTATAAAAAACAAAAAAAATGCTAAAAAAACAAATACTCACTTGATTTGTCCATCCTTCCTAATTATTTTCCTGTAACTCCCCCCACCCCTTTCAAGGCTAAACTTGAAAAGGCCGTCTAATTAGTGCTTCTATTTTCTCTCCTTTTATTCTCTTCCATAGGTAAGTGGTACAATGTATAGTGCTGAATCTGGATTTAGGAGCACCTGAGTTCAAAACCAGTATCAGAAACTTACTAGCTGTGTGACCTTGGGCAAGTCACTTAATCTTAACCTCAGTTTCCTCATCTCTAAAATATGTATAATAATAGCGCCTAACTCCAAGGGTTATTGTGAGGATTAAAAATGAACTATGTAAATGCAAGTTATTGTTTCTATAATTCAAATTATTATTATTTTTCCTAAAGCAGAAAGGCATCCTGAGGGAGAGACAGGAGGCAGTACATGCCAGGCAAATCAAAATACCATCACCTTGACCACCAAGCTATTTAACTTTGATGGAGGTAGCCCGGAATCCTGAATCTAAAAGCTGTGAGGATAACAGTGCCCCCAAACCCACCAGACCTGCTTCCAGCCCAGACTACACACCCATCATTGATGGGAGGAATCATTGTTAGAGAGGGGGCCCATCTACTGACCAACTGCCACCAACAAACAGGCGGAGGAACCTTGAAAGTGGCAATGCCCTGCCCTGTACTCACCTCCATGCCATTTTGTTTTCAGCTCAGCTATTTCAGTTATCATTGAGGGAAGCAACTCCTGGAGAGAGTAGAGCAGCCACCCTGACCAATTGCCAAGCAACTGCCACACACAGGGCGGGCAAGCCAGTCTAGCTGAGGCAGCAGGGCACCCTGAAGGATAGAAGAGAGGTGGTATGTGCCATGCAAGTCAAACAGCCATTTCCCCCTCAGACCCTGTAGGGGACAGTCCAGAACCTTCAATCTGGGAATGGTAACATTAAAAATGGCATTAAAGAGAGGCATTACCATCCACTTTGCCAACTATATCTTAAAGACCATGGGATTTTCCATCTGACTCAAGGATGAAAGGTTCGAGTTGTGTTGTCTCCCCTGTTCAAATGTGAGCTCCCTGAAATGAGATACTGTCTTATTTTTCTATCTGTCTCCCTAGAACTTAACACAGTATATTCACACAGTGCTTAATAAATACTTCATTCCCATTCATTCATTCATTCATTCATTCTGCAATCTGGTTCCAACTGCATCATTCAATTGGAACTGCTCTTGCTAAAACTACTATCTCTTAATGGCCAGTTCTAATGGCCTTTTCTTAATCTTCATCCTTTTTGACCTTCCTTCAGACTTTGACACTATTTCTTGCCCTTTTCTCCTTGATATTCTCTCTCTCTAGGTTGCTTTGACACTGTTCTCACATGGTATGAAGGGCCTTGAAAGTCAAAAAGAACATAAATCGGCAAAAATAGAAAAAGATATAAAATCGTTTGAAGTAGAAAAAGATACGGTAGAGTAGTGATAGGGAAGAGTTTGGGTGAAAGGACCAAACAGTTCATTCTCTCATTAGTAATAAATATTATTGCAACAAGATAATATAGAACAATTCCTCTAGGGTAGGGAAAGAAGACAGCTTAGGGTGGGCAGAGGGACAGAGGGTTGAAAAAAGGACCACTTCAGAACCTGCGAGGGGAAGTGGAGAGGAAGTTTTCAATTTCTCTCTCTGCCCTTAGGAAAATAGAAGAGATAACAAGTAAAGCACTGTGAGTAGATCAGGAAAATGCTTAAAAATACACATTTGTATTTCTCTGCATACTAACCAATAGCAACATTCCCAGGGTTACCCAGCCAGCACACATCAGAAGCAGAACCTGAACCCAGCTCTTTCTTACTCTAAGGAAAGTTCTCTGTCCACTTTACCATGGTAACAAATTAAAACAAGCCTGAGATTTCATTTCACTTTGTGCAAATTGGCAACAATGATAAAAAATGGGAGTAACCACCCTTTGCAGCTATGATGTCCAACCATTTTAAACATCAGTTTGGAATCATGCAATAAAAATTACTAAACTGTTCATTAACTTTAACCCGATGATCTTACTACTGGGAATTTACCCAAGATCAAAGACAGAGATATGGGTCCAATATAAACTGATTAAATATATATGTCCAAAGAGTTTAATTATTTGATGTCAATGTGGAAACAGGTCTCTAGAAGAATGCTATAGCAATCTGTACTTAATCCTGTGTAATTTAGCATTTTAAGTCTATGAAGGTGATAGTACTTTGCCTCCATCATATCATATATGATATACTGTGTCCAGTTCTGGGCATCACATTTTTCAAGGGGCACTGATAATTGCTATTGGGGCAATAGGGAACCACTGAAGATTTACGAGAAAGAGAGAGAGATGACCAGACTTGTGCCTTTGGTAGATAACTTAGGAAGTTACGTGGAAGATGAATTGGAGAGGAAAAAGGTTATAAGTTTGGAAGCCAATCAGGAGGCTATGACAATGACCAGGCAAAAGTTAATGAGGGCCTGCATTAGACTGGTAGCAATGTTAGTGGAGAGAAAGAAAGGACATCAGAGGTGTTGTAGGAGTATAATCAACAAGAAATGACAACTGATTTGTGGGATATCTAGAAGGAATGAATGAATGCAACTTGAAGGCAGCCTTGGAAACAATCGTGAAACATCTGCCACCCATAAAAATCCTTACCAGCTCCAACCCAAGCTAAGCTTAGAGTGGTACTAATGTTATCCTTTCTTCCCTTGTCATTCACTCATTTTAACAGGAGATACTATAATTGTCTTGAGTAATAGTTCAGCTCCTATCACAGAGTGATCACAGACATTCAGTCACATGGAAAAACATTAAAGCTAATATCACTCTATCCTAAATGACTATTACGAATTTTTGATGGGCAAGTTATCTAATGATTATCTAATATCTATTTACAGAGCTGCCCCCAAAAAGTTTAAAAAGTAGCTTAGTAAAATAATACTCCAATCATATCCCAACTTCTTATATTTGAGATGTGGTAGGCCTCAGAGGGGAAGTGGGAAAGAAAAGACATTTTGTAATTTTGTGACACTTGCTAACATTCTGATTTGGGGTACAGAACAGACCAAAATGTCATTGGGTGATAATGTTCTAAAAATAAAATATGACAGATTGTAGAGCTATTTGTGTGAGTCACCTTTCAAATCCAGGTCTCCTTTCCCATTTTGAAATTGTATTTTTGCAAGTGAGCAAATATATTAGACCTTCAATATTTGTGTCAGGGTAAAAAAATGCATCAGTGCCTCGCAAATGTAAAATGGAATTAATTGATAAACTGGCTAACAATAATTGGATGTTGGTGAAATATACCAAAGATGATGAGCAATCAATTTCCAAACACCTAATGAATGCATGTTAACATTATAGAGATACCTAGTTGCTGTATGTTAGGGAGGAAAAAGAGGGGTTGAAATATAATATTCCTGGGTTTTTATTCTGAAACATTTCAGTATGTTTTAAAATGACAAAAACCTACAGTTTTTAGGTCTTTTGAAATGTTTTTGGTACCCCATGTATACTTTTATTATCTGAATAGTAATGAATTTTCCTACTAACAAAAGTCACTTGTACATCAAGATTATGGCAATAATGTGTCATAGATTTGTCCAAACCCCAAAGGAATGAAGGTATTGTCACTTGCCTGAATACTATTAGAATATGCAAACTAGCGTTGGGCTGTACACAGCACAGAAGATAAATTAATGGTAGAATGACTGCAAAATAAGTTTGGCAGAGATGTTTCAGGATAGGATGTTAAATAACCACACAGGCAAAATTATAGGGATTCTTTTACTGTAATATGACCGGAACAGGGTGCCTCTCTAATAACTTATCTGATAACAATTATTTGGCAGAAAACCTTAATAAGTATGAATAGTAAGATCTGCTAGGTTAGTGAATGCTTATCATAGATCTGGAAAATAATGTTTAGTTTTAAGACATGATTCTGAACAAAAGTTGAGATTTTTCTAGGCTTCAGCTTGACTCAGAGGGTTAAGCACAGCTAGAAACAAAGAGACAGGGGAAAATGAGAGCTTTTCAGGCCTGTCAAATTGGTGTTTTATTTATTCATCAACATATGGATACTTTGGCAGCTTGCTAACCTTTCTCAGATCACATATCCATAATAAGAGGTGGAAAGTGTCCAGGTAATCTCCCAAGTTGACCAAAACAGCATATTGCAGCATTTGACAAATAGACCAGAAAGTCCTAATGGGTGAAGGCCTTCTCATTTTTTTATATAAACTTTTGCATTTAACTGACTAAATTGTTAAAATAAATACTTCAGATTCTTGCTTCAAAGGATGAATGACTAAGATACTAGAAATATTCAAAAGAACTAGTCTCACATTTTAAACAAAAATCAACACACAATCTCTTTATATTTAATGCATGATCAACAAATACTGATTCCTCTTAATAATATTGTCTTCAATTTTAGTAGTCTATTTAAAGAGTATTGACATTTTTGATGAAAAAAAAAAGAAAATACAAGTTGTCAGGTGATAAAGAAAAGGCTGGTTCAAAAGAAAAATATGGTTCAAAGTCATTATTGTTGTGATGTGTTCAATTGTTTTCACTCGTGTCTGACACTTCATGATCTCATTAGGGTTACTTTTGGCAAGGATACTGGAGTGATTTTCCATTTCCTTCTCTAGCTCATTTACAAATGAGGAAACTGAGGCAAACAGGGCTAAGTGACTTGCCCAGGATCACACAGCTAATAAGTGTCTGAGGCTGGATTTGAACTCAGGCTTTCCTAACTCTAGGCCCAGCTCTCTCTGTCCACTGCACCACCTGATTATATCTGAGTCATTATAATGGCATTGTCCACTAATTTTAAACTTGGTTTAATTTCTCATAGTAGATAAGGGTCATATAGACAGAAGACTGTCTACAAGCCACTAGAGGCGCCACAAAGAGCAACTTGGTTCAATGAAAATCATAGGAGAGGAAGATGAGAACCTTGGTTCTTGACCTTTTTTATGATGATGACAAGGCAGAAATAATGGTGGTGACGTTATTGGTGACAACTCATACTTGTACAGAGCATTAGGACTTATACAATACCTTGAACAGTCTAATCTAACCCCATCCTCTCTTCCTGATTGTTGGAGAAACCAGAATTAAAATAATTGACAAGAATGGAGTACCAGAGTCTGTGCTGGAGGAACTCAGGCAAGTTTTATACCTACTAAGTTGTATTTCACATAGTTAAAGTACCTCTGTACCAAGTGATAGGGTTGTCTTGGTTGGCCTTTTTATTGGCCAGTGCCCAAGTAGAACACTGTGACCTACCACATAATCTGAAATGCTATTGGCATGAAATTCTACCTAAAAGAGTGAGGTTAAGTGAAGTACTACATGGAACTGCATTAATTTATCACTTGTTGTATACTCATCATAGTCTAGAAAAACTTGGGGTTTTTCTGACAGTCTTTCTCTGTCCAACATGCTGTTTCCTAGCCAGGGGTGGGGAACCTGCAGCCTCTAGGCCACATGTGGCCCTCTAGGTCATCAAGTGAAGCTGTTTGACTGAATCCAAACTTCACAAAGCAAATCCTTTTATTAAGGGGATTTTTTTCTGTAAAACTTGAACTCAGTCACCAGGCTGCACCCCAGGAAGCCACATGTAGTCTCAAGGCTGCAGGTTCCCCACTCCTGTACCTAGTCAATTCCCTTTCTTTCTAACTGGTATTCCCTTTTTATGACCATGCACTTTCCTGGAAACTCCCTCCTCCCCCAAGAGGAGACTTCTTTTTTTTTTTTTTAAAGCAATTGGGGTTAAGTAACTTGCTCAAGGTTACAGGGCTAGTCATTTGATTTATGCGTGGGTGCTCATTTTCTGAGGCCGGATCTGATCTCGGGTCATCCAAACTCCAAGGCGGCGCTCTTACTCACTGCGCCACCTAGCCGCCCCTTTAGGGCAATTGGGGTTAAGTAACTTGCCCAAGGTTACACAGCTAGGTTTTTTTTTGTTTGTGCGGATTAGGTGTCGGAGGCCGGCTCCGAACTCAGGTCCTTCTGATTCCAGGGCCGGCACTCTATTCACTGCGCCACCTAGCCGCCCCAAGAGGAGACTTCTATACTTAGAACATTCTAGAGTAGAAATTTCTTTTTTCCTGGCTGATTGGTGTCTTGTTGCTTTTGACAACAAGGTTGTAATCAGACTCATCTGAAACAGTCCCTGTTCCACTCACTATAACACATCAGAGCTTTTTGTATTATAGAACAGCCAGAGCTGCAAAGTCAGCTGCCTTGACATTTGAAATTGCCTCAGCTGCCCTGAAGCATGCACCCAAGAATCCCAAACCATCATGGATTCTGTACCATGGCCTGAAGATCATCATGCCTGAGACCTCCTGGCAACAGCCCTAGTTAGATCTTTTCCAAACCCCTTCCAAGTCCCACTTCAGATATGTTAGTCATCACCCCAGTGGGAAAGGGCTAGTGGGCAGCCCTAGTTTGGAGGTCTAGGTCCTGGTCAAAGTGTGACAGTTCACTCTTCTCATTCCTCTCTGTGGCTGCCTCTTGTTCCCTTGGGCATCTCCACTTGAGCTATATGAGCTTCCTTTTGGAGACTTTAGTTAAACACATCAAATAAAGGACTTATTTTCTTTCAGTATTGATTGCTTCAGGGGTGGGGAACCCACAACAAATTGTTCTGTGAAGTTTGGATTCAGTCAAAGGGTTACACTTAAGGACCTAGAAGGTCACATGTGGCCTTGAGGCTTCAGGTTCCCCACCCTTAGCTAATTCTTCTGAAGAATTATTTTACTCTCAGCAATGGATCCAGACAAACCACAAGTGCAACCTTCATTTGGAGTGACTCTTTTCTTAAGGAGGAGAAAGATTTGTATTTGATTAATTTATTATAATACTGTTTGCTTGCATGTTGAGTTAATAATTTTGTTTGAAGCACAGTCACTTAAAGCATTACACTAAAGTGCAACAATTGTGTCCTTCCCCACCTCCTTGACAACTTTTGCAAGAAGTATAACTGGATTTTGTAACTGCTACTCCCCTATCCCTACTTCTAGAAGAAAAAAAAGCTTCCTCCAGGGTTGTTCTCAGGATAATTATTAGTACCTGAAGTGGGTATACTGTTTACCTTAGATAATAACTGCTTCCCGGATTTCCAATATATTCTTAAGCAGATTATAAGGTTAAAGTTAAGAGGAATTAATAAGCCTCTTTTAAAAATAATTTTATTTTTCCCCAATTATATATAAAAACAATTTAAACATTATTTTTTTAAAAAAAGTTTTGAGTTCCAAATTCTATTCTTCTCTCTCTCTCCTCCTTGATATAGATTATACATGTGCAATCATGTAAAACATATCTCCATATTAGTCATTTTGTGGAAGAAAACTTGAACAAGAGAAGAAAGAGAGAAAAGAAGAAAGAGAAGGAAAGAAAGAGAAGGAGAGGGAGAGAGAGAGAGAGAGAGAGAGAGAGAGAGAGAGAGAGAGAGAGAGAAGGAAGGAAGGAAGGAAAGACAGAAGGAAAATAATAGTATGCTTTGGTCTATAATCAGATGCCATCAGTTTTTTTTTCCTCTGGAGGCAGATAGAATTTTTCATCATGAGTCCTTTTAGATTGCCTTGGATCATTGTATTGCTGAGAATAGTTAAGTCACTCACAACTGATCATCATATAATATTGCTATTTACTGCTCACTTCACTTTGCACCAGTTTATGTAAGTCCAGGTTTTTCTGAAAGCATCCTACTCATCATTTTTTACAACATAACAGTATTCTACCCCCCAATTGATGGGCATCCCTTCAACTTCCATTTCTGAGCCACCACAAAAAGAGCTGCTATAAATATTTTTTGTACAAATAGGTCCTTTCCTTTTCTTAAAAAAATTTCTTTGGAATACAGACCTCATAGTGGTATTGCTGGATCAACGGGTATGCACAGTTTTATAGAGAGTGAAATAAGAGAATGTAAAAGCTGGCTTGAAGTTTAACACTGAAACCCCCCCCAAAACTAAGAGCATGGCAGCTGGTCCTATCATTACCTGGCAAACAGAGGGAGAAGAAATGGAAGCAGTATCAGATTATATATTCATGAGTTCAAAGATCACTGCAGAAGGTGACTGCAGGCATGAAATTAAAAGATTCTTGCTCCTTGGAAGGAAAGCTATGGCAAATCTGGACAGCAAGCTAAAAAGAAGAGATATCACCTTCCTGACAAAGATCCATGTAAGTCAAAGGTATGGTTTTTCCAGTACAATGTTTGGCTGTGAGAATTGAACTATAAGGAAAGCTGAGTGCTATAGAATCAATGTTTTTGAATTGTGGTACTAGAGAAAACTTTTAAGAGTTCCTTGGCCAATCAAGGAGGTCAAATCAGTCAGTACTTAAAGAAACTAATTCAGGCTATCCATTGGAAGGTCAATTGCTGATGTTGAAGTCGAAATACTTTGGCCATATAATGAGAAGACAGGACTCATTGGAAAAGACTGAAAGCAAAAGGAAAAAGGTATGGCGGAGGATGAGATGGATAAAGAAACAATGGACAGACTTTGAGAGAAAATGGAAGAGGGAAAGACTTGGAGTGCTGTAGTCCATGGGATCATGAAGAGTAGAATGTGACCGAATGACTAAACAACAACAACAACAAATTATGAGGTTGCCTATTGCAAGCCTCTCCTTTAGATAATAATCACCTGTGTTTGAGGTCACTGAAGGTACTCTAGACTCCCTGGTGGTTTGAGGTTAGGACTGGAAGGAAATGAGACATTTGCAGACCATGTAATTAGCCTCCAACAAAGAAAAAATATACTTAACAATGGCATGGAAAGGATATTTAGGAAGGATCCAATACTGATGATGTTGAATGCAACCTTCCTTGGTAGCACTCTAGTCAGAAATATGCTTAAAACCTGATCAGCCCCTGACTTTTTTATCTGCATTTCCTTTTCCCTACTTCAATCATGAAATGAATCACAAGATCATTCTGACTCAGTCCTGCCAACTAATGCTAAATATTCTAAACCAGGTCTGGTTCATCCAGTGGGTCAGGCTTTAGATCAGAACAAAATGAGATGCTTGTAGACCATTAACATCCAACAAAGAATAAATTTACTAAATGATGGCATTGAAAGTATATTCATCAAGAATACAGCAATGATTCATTAAACCAACTTCCCTGCTTCTACATGTGTTATGGAAACATGGAGTTTGAAGCATGTACCAAGCATAAGGAGCCTTGTGCACTGGACTTTTTGTATTTAATCAAGCAGGAAGCTACATCAATGTTTTGAGCTTGCCTGATCATTAACATTCAAGGAAATTTTCATTGTCATTTAAAGAAAAAACAAGCTGCTTCTGGGTGGTAAAGATATTGTTCATATGACATAAGATGAGGCCAAATTGTCTGAACAGCCAATTAGGACTATCCATAAGCTCAGGCAAATGTACCCTGTCCAATCAATACTTCCAAAATTTCAAAGCCATATCATGTAGTGAGACTACTGCTATGTGATATCAGAAGCAGAGATTTTTCTCTATATAAGGAAGAAATAATCCAAATTCTAATTGTATTGCTGACCCTCATGGATATTGTTGGTTGTATTTGGGTGTCAATGACTAGTATTGGTTTAGGAACTCTACAAACTTGAAAGAACATGTTCCACCTGAAAGCACCATGGAGGCTGTGGTACTAGTCACCTTCCTTATACTCATTACCTATCTAAGATCTGGTCATACTGATCTGAGACCAGTACCATAAAGGGCATTATGATTTCCATATTAATTGATATGACATATGAAATGAATACATTGATAATTTAGATTTTTCCAAGCTACCATTTTATAGCAGATTCTGGTTTGAGAGTCATAGACTCACAATGCAGTTGTGAGTTATCTATCACACAGACATTCCTGGGCTTGTACCATGCCTGTGAAAATTAAGTGAAGTGAATCAAAGATTGTAGAAGCTGTTTCCATCGCACAACTCTGGTCCTGTGTCCCACCAAGTAATGACTCCCAAGACTTGAAACAATCAACTTGAGAACTGTTCCCACAGGACAGTATGTATTGTCCTTCAGTCATCAGCTTATTGTGAGAGACTGCTCAAGCCCTGGGAATGATCGTACTGTAATCCACCTTCCCCCTCCCTTCCCACTTGTGATTTGTGTATATATAATCTCTGACTTTACTACAGTAAGGAAGGTCTCCTTCTCAGAAGAGCCTCTGGCTTGCAAACCACATTTCTCACTCTGAAATTAATTAAGCTACTCTCTGACACACTCATCTCTGGTTATTCCCAGGTTAGAGACCACTTTACAATTCTGTTGACATTAATTGGTGGCAGTGGTGGGAGTAGGCACTGTTTGGGAAATCTGTTACTTGCAACCACTTCTGGGTCCTAGTTCAATGATGGAGAGGAGCACTTTCAATCAAGATCAGGAGAGCAGTGACTACACCTCTCCCTAGATCACACCACCTTGGGAGCACTAACAACTTCAAAATTCCTAGAACTAGCTCTGAAAACAGCAGCATGAAAAAAATCTGAAGCCTGAGAGGGTGCTTCTCCTCTTCCCTGTGCTGGCCACAGAGACCAACTTTAATATAAAGTTCAAAATCAAGAAATCACATGGATGAAAATGAACAAATAACAATAACAAAAGAACCTGATCATTAAAAGGTGACAGGAAAGTTCAACACACAAACTCAGAAGAAGACAATGAAGTCAAAACAACAACTAGCAAAGCCACAAGAAAAAAATGAATTGGACATAAACTCAACAAGAATCTCTAATGAGGTAAAAAAGATTTTAAAATCAATAAGAGTGGTAGAGGAAAAATTAGGTAAAGAAGTGAGAACAAAGGAAGATAATTATGAAAACACAATTAACATCTTGATAAAAAGAGGCACAAAAAAAAAAAACACTGATAAGAATAACACTTAAAAACCAGAATTGATCAGATAAAAACAGAGGTACAAAACTTCACTAAAGTGAACTTAAATAGCAGAATTGGCGAAATGGGGAAAAAAAGAGGTACATAAGCTCACTGAAGAAAATAATCCCTTAAAAATTAGAATTGGGCAAGTGGAATCTCCAAGAGACATCAAGAAACAATAAAATAAAGCCAAAATAACAGAAGGAGAAGGAGGAGGAAGAAAAGAAGGAGAAGGAAAAAGGAGGAGGAAGAGAAGGAGGAGGAGAAGGAAGAAGGAGGAGGAGGAGGAGAAGAAGAAGAAGAAGAAGAAGAAGAAGAAGAAGAAGAAGAAGAAGAAGAAGAAGAAGAAGAAGAAGAAGAAGAAGAAGAAGGAAGAGGAGGAGGAGGAGGAGGAGAAGGAGAGAAATATCACACTTGAAAAATGACTGACCTGGAAAGTAGGCCAAAGAGATATACTTTGGGAATTAATGGACTACTTAGAAGCTACAATAAAAAATTAGACATCATATTTTAAGAAATCTTCAAGGAGAATTGTTCTGATATTCCAAAACTAGAGGATAAAATAGAAATTGAAGCAATTCTTTGATCACTATCAGAAAGGGATAGCAAAATGAAAATCCCCAGGAATATTATAACCAAATTCTAGAACTTCCAGGTCAAAGAGAAAATATTATATGCAGCCAGAAAGAAACAATTCAAATATTGTGGAGCCATAGTCAGGATCATATATGATTTAGTGGCTGACACATTAAAGGAATGGAGGGCTTGGGGTATGATAGTACAAAAGGCAAAAGAGCTGGGATTATAATGAAGAAGAGCCTACCCATCAAAACTGAGAATAATCCTTCAAGGGAAAACATAGATATTTAATAAAATACAGGACTTTCATGCATTCCTGATAAAAAGACCAGAACTTAATAGAAAAGTTGACTTTCAAATACAAGACTCAAGAGAAGCATAAAGTAAACATGAAAGAGAAATCATAAGAACTCAATAAGTTTAAATTATTTAACTTTTTATATGGGAAATGATACACATAAATTCTAAGAATTTTATCATTATTAGGGCAGTTAGAAGGATCCTACATAGAAAAAGGGCATGGAAGTGAGCTGATTATATTGGGATGATAATAAAAAAATGGATAGGTGAGAAATATAGACACCCTGGGAAAAGGGTGAAGGGAGAGGAAGAATAGGGAAATTTACCTCACATAAAGAAGCATGCAAGGAAGAGCTTTTACAGTGGAGGGGAAAATGAGGGGGTGGGGGTGGGCAATGCTTGAAATTCACTCACATTCAAAGAGGGAAAGTATATAAATAAATAATTGGTAACGGAAATGTATTTTTCTCAACAGGGAAGTAGGAAGAAGAGATAAGAGAAAAGAAGGATGAAAAAAGGAAGCGCAGTCGTCAGGGGCAAAACAAAACAAAACTTTAGAGAGGGGACAGGATAAAAAGAGAGAGAGAAAAGGATAAAGATAAGAAAATAGGATAGAAGGAAATGCAATGTTAGGAATCATAACTTTTAATGTGAAGAGGAAGAAGCTGCTCATAAAATGGAAGTAAATAGCAGAATAGATTAAAAACCAGAATCTAATGACATGGTTTATAAGAAACACAATTGGAACACACACATACACACACACACACAGAAGGAAAATAACAAATTCTGGAGGGGGATATGGAAAACTTGGGACCCTAATTTACTGTTGGTGGAATTATGAACTAGTCTAACCAATCTAGAGAAAAAAATTGCAACTATGTCCGAAGGTCTATAAAATTGAGCATAACCTTTGACTCAGGAATACCACTACTAAGTCTGTAACCTCAAGGAATCAAAGAAAAGGGAAAAGGACCTATTAGTACAAAAATATTTGTGGCAGCTCTTTTTGTGGTGTCAAAGAATTGGAAATTGAGGAGATGCTCATCATTTGGGGAATAACTGAACAAATTGTGGTATATGATTGTGATGGAATACTATTGTGCTATAAGAAATGATGAGAGATATGGTTTCAGAAAATCCTGGGAAGATTTATATGAACTAATACAAAGTTGAGTGAGTAGAATTAGGAGAACATTGTACACAGTAACAAAATGTAACAATGATCAGTTGTGAAAGACTTAGCTATTCTGATCAATATAGTGATCCAAGACAATTCCAAAGGAGCCATGATTAAAAATGCTGTCTACTTTCAAAGATAGAAAACTAATGAACTCTGAATATAGATTAAGATGTACTTTTAAACACTTTATTTTTCTCTGTTTGTTGTCTGGTTTCTTTTATAATGTGGCTAATAGGAAATATGTTCGCATATTGTATAATCCATATCCAATTGCTTGCTTTTTCAAGGAATAGTAAGGGGCTGGAGGGAGGAAGAGAATTCAGAATTCAAAATTTTTAAAAAATGAATGTTAAAAAATTTTATGTGTAATGTTACATATAATATTTGATGAAATAAAACATATTAAAAATAAAATTTAGGACTTTACTCAAAAGAAATTATCATTCAACAAATATTTATTAAAAATCTACTGTGTACTAAATATGTAATGTGTGCACTATGCAGGATACAAAGAAATTTATAAATAATGTTATTTCTTTCAAAAAGCTTACAATCTAGGGGTGGCTAGGTGGCGCAGTGAGTAGAGCCCTGGCCCTGGAGTCAGAAGGACCTGAGTTCGGATCCGGCCTCAGACACTTAACGCACACACAAACAAAAACCTAGGCGTGTGACCTTGGGCAAGTTATTTAACCCCAATTGCCCTCCAAAAAGAAAAAAAAAAGCTTACAATCTAGCTAAGGATCTCAAAAAAAGCATATTTGAAAAAAGGAACTATAAAGTCATTCTCTATCACTCAGAGGTAGCTAGGTGGTGCAGTGGGCTTGAAACCAGGAAGACTCATCTACGTAAGTTCAAATATAGCTTCAGTCACTTACTAGCTATGTGACCCTGGGCAAGTCACTTAACCCTGCTTGCCTCAGTTTCTTATCTGTAAAGTAAACTGGAGAAAGAAATGGCAAACCACTCTGGTATTGCCAAGAAAATCCCAACTGGGTCACAGACAGTTGGATATGACTGAACTTATTGAACAATACTGTACATTACTCACCGTATATGACAATCCATAATACAATACTTTGAATTTCAGAAAAGCAACTTTATATACTGGGATTTATATACTGAAGGATTTAGAGAATACAAGACACTATTATCCTTATTATTGGCAATGACAAAGCATTTGATTAGTAGTAAAAGGTGCCTTTCCAAAAAGATGTCTTCCATTCATATGTTAAAATTATACTAGATTCCTTGAAAAACACAATAGAGATAATTAAATTATCTTCTGGTCATCAATATCATTTAAGTCATTTTTTCAGTTTTGTCTGACTCTCCATGACCCCATTTGGGGATTTTTTGGCAAGGATACTGGGGTAGTTTGCCATTTCCTTTAGCAGCTTATTTTACAGATAAGGAAATTGATGTAAACAAGGTTTTAAGTGATTTGCCCAGAGTCACACAGCTAGTAAGTGTCTGGGGCCACATTTGAACCCAGGAAGATGAGACTTCCTGCCTCCAGGCCAACTAGCTCATATATAACACCAAAAGACAGGGAGATGCTTGGTAAAGGGATTTGCTATTATCATAGAGGAGTCCGGCATAGAGTCCTAGTGGAAGATGGACTTTTTATAGGTGGTAGGACCTTCTAGGTGTTTCTGTTTATGGCTATCATTGTGCTAATGGCATGTAATCCTGGAACATTGTAAAATTTAGTAATTTTGAGATCTATAATAGCTTAGAAGAGTTTGATCTACTTACAGGAATGATAGTAGAAAAACCATTTATTGTAGACTCAAGGGGTTTGGGTTCAAGATTCAGAAGAGTTTGACCAACTAGATATATTGTAGAAAAAAGAGCATCAGATTTAAAACCAGAGGAACTGGGTTCATCCGTGTAACCTAGGGCCAAGGCAGTCTTTCTAGGATTCATTTCGATCTCTAAAATGAGAGGGTTGGATGAGATTCCTAGTCTCTTTCAGCTCCAGAGCTATGACACCACAATCCACACAGAAAAACAGATGAAAAAGACCTATTATATAGACTACGTTATGAAAGATGGATGGACAGGCCATAGAGCCTGCCCATCAGCACATATACCATCAACACACACTGGGCCCAGAATAGAAAAAGAGAATGAGACCTGGCAGAAGGGAATTTGGGAAAATTTTAAAATGACTTTAATGATTTCTCCCTAAAGCAAACCTGGTGATACTTACAGGATAAAATTTGCCTCCTTCCATTAGGATCTCTAGCTCACCTTGCTTTTTTATTTTGTGTACAGGCCTCTAAAACCACAGGTTTTATTGTGTGCTATTTTCTTAGATTTTGTGTCCTGTAAGTTTCTTCCTTCCTTCCTTCCTTCCTTCCTTCCTTCCTTCCTTCCTTCCTTCCTTCCTTCCTTCCTTCCTTCCTCCCTACCCTCCCCCCCCCTTTTTCTCTCTCTCTCTCCCTTTCTTTCTTTCTCTCTTTCTTTCTTTTTGCTTTTTGGAGGGGGTGAAGGCAGGGCAATTGGGGTTAAGTGACTTGCCCAAGGTCACATGGCTAGTAAGTGTTAAGTGTCTGAGGCCAAATTTGAACTCAGGTCCTCCTGATTCCAGGCCCAGTACTCTATTCACGGCTCCACCTAGCCTCCCCATATTTTGAATTTTTAGACATCTCTATTGCAATTCCTTTTCCTACTTTGCAATTATGCTCTATGGGAAGCTGGGTGGCACAGTAGACTGGAATCGGAAGATCTGCATTCAAATTCAGCCTCAGACACTTAGCTGTGTGAGCCTGGGCAAGTCACTTAACCCTGCTTGCCTCAGTTCCTCCTCTATAAAATGATCTGGGAAAGGAAATAGCAAATCACTCTAGTATCTTAAAAAAAAAACCCAAATGGGGTCACAAAGAGTCAGACATGATAGAGATGACTGAACAGCAAGAAATTATGCTCTTACCTATAACAGAAGTGGAAAACTCAAATAGAAACAGGGCACTAAACTGTATGTATGGATCCTTGCACATATATATTGGCTTAGAAAACTACATTTTAACATTATTCATTTTCTATTGTATATTTATTTCTTTTGTCAAATATCTTCCAATTACAGTTAGATCTGGTTCAGGCCCTCTGCATAATTGTGGCACCCAATCAGGTAGTTGACTCCTCTGCTATATATAGGATGATACATATGGGATCAGACTTTTATTTCAGATCTTCCATTCCTGTTTCCTACTTCAGAATATTCAGCTCTGCCTTTTGCTATAGCCCAAGCATCAGTACAAACATGTACCGTCCGCAAAGTCTCATCCATTCTGTGTCTTATTGATGTGTGGACTACTCTGAGCTTAGCCCCTGGGGATGAATTTACTTTTCTCTTTCATGTTTTTCTTGTTTTTCTTTGTATCTCCAGGCTTATCACAGTGTCTGACACAAAATGAGGGCTTAATACAAGTTTGTTGATTGACCGACTCTGCATCCCCTTATACCAACCTGATCACTATCTGAAGAATATTAGCTGTTCATTGCCAAGTGACTGCTGCTATTTCTCTTACTTTCCCAGACAGATGTGCAATTTTAGAAGGTAATGGAGCTCTGTTACCTTCTATTTCTCTTAATCAATCAGGATAGTTGTACCATTGGTTCCTCAACATGGGGGTTGTGCCAATAACTCAGCATATCTATTCATATGATACCTTTTGTGGCAGGAAAGATCAATACAGAGTAAAATCTACTACTTTTGAAATAACTTTTTCTTTATATACAAATTGACAATATTACATACAATGCAACCTATATATGGTGTGACCCAGTCTCTCACACAATGCCTTTAATTTAAGGAGGCGTACATACACTATTCAAAATTCAATTCTGGTTGCTTGATTCATTCAGAACTTACTCTCACTTAAGGTTTTAAAGCTAAAGTGGGACAGTTTCAACCCCACCTCTATATTAGCAAGAAAGCCTTTCTTCCTTCACTAAGTCTTGATAAAAATCATTGTATGTCATTAAAGGTATAAATTCTCTCATCCTGTATTTTCCTTAATTGACCACCACATGGATCAGGTTGGTTTAGCATATAGAAATGGGTTGAAGGGGTCTGGAGAGCAAGCATACCAAGCTTTTCTGGTTCCTCAAAGTCTCCCAAGATATCCTTGTTCAAAAATGTCAGAGTCAAAATCTTTTGCAATCATGGATTTGATTTTGAGTATAGACATTAGTTGTTTGAATGACCTTTTCTGTACAGAATTGTAGCATGTAGTATATATCTACACAAGCAGATCTCTGAGACTGTTTTTCCACTAACTCAACATGCTTTTGGCAACCCCCCAGAGAAATCTTTCAGTTAATGTTGATGCTTCAAGTTCTTACAGTTTAGCATGGTCTTTTCCCTATTTCTTCTGCATTTTGTTTAGAACTGTGAGCAATAGGTAGCCTATCCCAGAATCCCTTTGCTTTTCTGTAGTATTCCAGTGGTATTGCCATGATCATCCCTCTGTCTATTTCCATTTGTGGGGATATACTCTTGATCCAACAGAATTACAGGGGAGAGGGCAACAAGGTTCTGCTCTTCTGTAAGCCATGAGTAGGTTGTCCTCTGTCTTTGGTCTCTGAGACTAGAAGTATCTGTCCTACCCAACCTGACTTTACTGCATCCCTGGTGACTTTTCACCAGTTTTGGTAGCTTGTTTCACTAATTCATATTTAGTTTCTTATTTCCTATTATTAAAAGTAAATTTGAGTAGACACTTGCTGGTTTGTCATTGAAAAACCACAGACTTCATTCAGTATGGGACAGCTCACATGGCATTGAAAGGATATCGTACACATGTACTTTAAGGTAGATGTTCTTGTCTCTAATTCTTCATGCACCCCTTATCTGGTGTTGCCTTTTTTTGGATTCTCATCTGTCTGCCACTACGGGTCTATTGATCTTTGTGCTGGAGGAGATTTGAGGCCAAGTATTCCACAGGTCAATGAACAGCTTCACCCAACCACTGTGGAACTAAGTGTTGAAATCCTGCTAGGGACAAAACATGACTCATCCTTTAAATATTGTATTTATCTATTTGTTATGGAATGAATGAGAGAGTGAATGAATGAATGGTATTTATTAAGCACTTACCAGGTGACCATCATTGTGTAAGCACTGAGGATACACATACAAAAGCAAACACCCCCTGCCTTTAAGGAAATTATATTCTAAAGGGAGAAAATAACATACATATATAAAGGAAAGGGTGCCAAGGAATGGAATTAAAGAGTTAATCCAGATAGAGCAATAGGGAAGTTAATTGGCATGTCCTTTCCAGAGACAGTGGTAGTACAGAGAAAACTAAAAGGGAGCTCGAAACTCAATGGAGTACATAGCTCTTCCCAGATGTGATCTGGTGGTCTGGTTTGGAGGATAGTAAGCAAAAGTGTGGAAATGGCAAGGGTGAATATGGAATATTTTATTATAGTAATGTCAGTCAGTCAAGTGAGTAAACTGTTGGTGATAGGCCCTATCTAGTTAACAGACACACAGCGGCCGTAATGAAAGATGATTGGATAGAATTCTCCCATTGGCCGACTAGAATATTAAAATTTTTCCAAGAATAGCAGCAGCAGCAGATTATGTGATAAATGTAAAGTATATTAGAAACCTGTTTAATTTATCTACCTAATATCCTCCTCCTGTCACTATCACATCCTCCCCCAAAATGCTTTTAAATAAAATACTATAACAGAAAATGGCTTGGCATTTTAACACAATTTTTTACCTCTGAAGAATAATTAGACATCAGTTTGCCTAAAGAAGGAAGCAAGGAATACTGCTACTAGGGCTGTATCACAAAGAGATCATAAAATGAGGAATAGGACCCACATATACAAAAAATATTTATAGCAGCTCTTTTTGTGGTGGTAAAGAATTGGAAATTGAGGGCATGCCCATCAATTGGGAAATGGCTGAACAAGTTGTGTTCTATGAATGTAATGGAATACTATTGCACTATAAGAAATGATGAACAGGCAGACTTCAGAAAAATCTGGAAAGACATGAACTGATGCAAAGTGAAGTGAGCAGAACCAGGAGAACACTACATAACAACAGCAACATTGTGTGATGATTAATTAAGATACACTTAGGTTTTCTCAGCAATACAATGATCCAAGACACTTTCAAAAGATTCGTGATGGAAAATTCTATCCACATCCAAAGAAAGCACTATGAAGTCTGAATGCAAATCAAAGCACACTATTTTCCACCTTTTTTTTCCTTCCTCATGGTTTTCCACTTTTGTTCTGATTCTTCTTTCACAACATGATGAATATAGAAATATGCTTAACATGATTGTACATGTATAACCTATGTCAGATGGCTTGCTGTTTTGGGGAGGGGAGAGAGGAGGGAAAGAGAAACATTTGGAACTCCAAATTTTATAAAAATGAATGTTGAAAACTATCTTTATGTGTAATTGGAAAAAATAAAATACTATTAAGAAAAAAAGGAAGACCACAGTGAGACATCTTTATTTACATGTTTTCTAAATAAAACTAATATGAAGTCAATAATCTTTCTTTGTTGTATTTTAGTCCAGTTTAGTGGGCTATCCATTTCACGTGAACATAATCACAGGATGGAGTATTATTTTCTGAATTAAATCAGTTAAATCAGTCAATATCTATGCTGATGGCTACATTAAATACTCACATTTACGAGAATTTCCCAACACTTTCTTAATGATTAGATTTTAGACTGAATGAAAACATTAGGCATCTGACAGGAGCAAAAATCAAATCCAACTTTGTACTCAAATCTTACTGACTTAAAAAAAAAAACCTTAATAAAATAAAATATATTCTATTTTGGGCTCCCACCATCATGTCTCTTAAAATTGCAAATCTAAGGGGTTGGTTAATTGGCACAGTGAATAGAGCACCAGCCCTAGAGTCAGCAGGACCTGAGTTCAAATCCAGACTCAGACACTTAACACACACACACACAAAAACTAGCTGTGTGACCTTGGGAAAGTCACTTAGCCCCAATTGCCCTACCTTCTCCCCTCCAATAAAGCAAAATTAAAAAAAAATTAAAAAACATTCCAAATCTAAGACAAAAATAATAAACCTTATGAGGTCTTTTTTCAGAAAAAGGAAATATGAAAATGTTCTCAGAAAGGAGATGACTTTTTATAAGATTCTGACATTCTGCATTTCCAACAGCTTGGTTTTTTTTAAGTACCCACATTTCTGTTCTTGTCACCTGAACTGGATCACTGCCCTCATATTTGCCTGATATTTAGTGGTTAAACTTGTGGGTTGTAATTCCCACAACAGTGAATAACGCTTGTGTTTTTACCTGTCACAGAGGAGTATTGTATCTCTTTTGGCGATATCCTTATCAAGGCTCCAGTGATTATGAAATTCAGTTGCCACTGTTTGTCCAGAACAAGACTGCAAAGAAAGACAGATTTCTAAAAAATTCCATTTCTTTCTTTTTCTTCTTCTTCTTTTTTTTTTTTGGTTTTGCCTCAGATCAAGGAAATTGCAGCTCCTAGAGCACAGAAAAGCCAGTCAGAATGCAAGATTTCTTAAAGTCCTTGAATGTAGTCATTGTTAATAGAAACATGACTGCCTTTGTGCAAGAGACAATTAAACATATTATAATATACATACATTTTTTTCCTTACACATGGCAAAATTAAATGGGAGTTTCCATCTGCCTTGGCCAGGAGTTTCCTTTATAGTGACTTGGTGGGGCAATTATCCACAAAATGCTAGGCACTGACCTCTAGCCTGGCCTCCAGGGCCCCTGTGTGCTGTTGTCTCATGTATTCCGACTACTGCTTTTCGATGAATACTCTATTGTTGGACTCTTCAAGAGAGAAGCTGTTCAAGGAAAAGGAAGTGGTTAGGAAAATGTTCCAACAAAAGGAATGAAAAGGAGTAATTAGTTTCTTTATATATAACCACTAGCCTTGCTCCCAAATCATCTGGCTGTAGCAAGGTAGGAAAAATAGTAGCCTTTTTTATTTGGGCAGAAAAATCACATAGCTGGTGGCACTCACCCCTCACATGATAAAGACCAAACTCCTATTTGATCCTATTGGAAGGACCAGGAGGAACAACTGGGACTAATGCCTTTTTTTAACCTCATAGAACTCCCATAAATGCCTCTCCTATTTATCAAGACATAAAAACCAAAATATAAATAAAACAAAACAAACCTCTTATAAATAGGAAAACTTTTGGACCAGGCAGGATTATGGAAAACTACGGACATAATCAGGATCTAAAGATAAGAGGACGTCGCAGAGGAACATTTAATAAGTGGTAACTTGAGTATTTTTCTCTCTGATAAGTGATTACTAAGCCTCAGCATGAAATCACTAAAACCAGTGTAACAGTAATCATTGGTTCAGAGTAGTTGAAATGTGCGTAGGAAGGCAGCGGCTGTTGCTAATACCTCTAATGAAGGCACCAGACTCCCTCCCATTCTGAGGCTAACAGTAGGCAGTATGTAGTAGCAGGAGTGGTCCAGGCCCCTGGGTTCTTATTCCTAAATTAGCCCTATACTATGGTTATAGAGCTGACTGTGTTGACAGAGGAGAGAGTAAGAGAGTTGGGTGAGACTTCATCAGAACAAAGATGTACAGCTGTGGGGAATCTCGTTACCTAGGTGATTTTTTTAGATTTTTGTTTCCCGCTCTGTGTGGTGTAACTTCCTACTACCGTCTTATCCACTGGGCAGTATAGCAAATAACTTAGGGTCATAGGCAAAAATGGAGAACATTAGAGGGTTGCATGAAGACAATTCTTGTGGCCCACAGACAGCATTAGGGATTTTCCTGCTTGATAATGCCTTTTGAGCCCTTCTCTAGTCCTTCAGGTATGCCTACATCAGTTCTTGTGGGACCCTGATGATCAGGAAAGGTCTTTACTCAACCCTAATGAGCCTGACAACCTTGGAGAGATTTTGAAAACATGGAAAGGGGTTCTTATAATCCATGTGTCACATTATTTGAACACCAGGGGGTGAGATTGCTGATTCTCTGATGCATACAAGAGTTCCTGAAGGTCAGAAAGATTAAAAACAGCAAGAGCTGAGCATGAATCTAATTAGTGACAAGTGTAGCTGAATGTGAGGTGCTAGTGTCACTGGTTTACTAATCTCACAGGTGACTTTCACCAGAAATTCCATTTACAATCAGTCCATGACCATACAAGAAATAACCTCACTCATCTAATAAATATTTAATTATTATAGAAATGAACTGGGATATTTTGGATAGAGTTAGTAAAACCCAGCTTCAACTGCTGCCTCTGACACATACTAGCTACATGATAATGGGACAGTCATGGCTCAGTTATGATACCATTTGAGGTTTTCTTGGCAAAGATATTAGAGTGGTTTATCATTTCCCTCTCCAGCTCATTTTATAGATGAGGGAACTGAGGCAAACAGGGTTAAGTGACTTGCCCAGGGTCACACAGTTAGGAAGTGTCTGAGGCTGGATTTGAACCCAGGAAGCTGTCTTCCTGATTCTATCCATTGTAATAGTTTATAAGTGTCTGAGGTCTTATTTCAACTCAGGTCTTCCTTACTCTAAGTCCAGCACTTTAGCCACCTACATGCTACAGTAGTAGATGAATAGAGTGTAAAAATAAAATACAAGCTAGAATATTGCTAGAACCCAAAAGAAGTATAAACCAAATAGAATGAGAATTTATAGGAGAAATAATTCACTTCTTTTTCAAATTTTTTCAAAATTTTATTTTTAATTAATGAGATATAACAACATTTCCATAACAATAAAAAAGATGATTCCACATAAAACTGCAACTCTATTATGTACAACTTGCTATTCCTTTTAAATAAATATAGGAATAGTTCATTTCCGATTGGGTGAATGAGAGAGCTTCATATTAAAGATATCATCTGAGATGGAGCTTGAATAATGGATATGATTTCAACTTATGGACTTTAGGGAGAGAGCATTATACATGCAGATAGGAGCAAAATGTAACTGAAGTCTCATGCATATGTGACTGAAAGAACAATGGAGAACATTAATAAAAATGAGGAAGTCAGGAGAATGGATTTATTTTGGGGAAATGACAATGTGTTCAGCTTAGGTTACATTGCATCTGAAATAGTGGCAAAACAATCATTTGGAACTGTAGAGCAAGGAGTTGAGTATTTGAGAGAGGTTGGTATGCAAATAAAGATAGGGGAGCCAACCACCTAGGGAAGAGAGCTGGAATGAAGCACATGGATGAAACTGCTAAGGGAAAGAGTATAGTGACATGAAGAGAGATCCTTTTGGAAAGCTTGCATTTTATAGGATGGAAGGAAGAGCCAGCAAAGAAGGAGAAGGCATAAGTAGAAAAGTAGGTGGAAAACAAAGATGATTCCATATTACATATCCAAAAGAAAAGATTAATAAAGAGCAAGTAAAAAGTTCTACTTGGATTTTAAAATCCTTTTTCATCCCAGGCCATCTTTAAATAAAGTCATTCAAGATAAATACTTTCCCCTCCCAGATTATATTATTTCCCTTTCTTCTGACCTAAATAATTCATGCTTTACCAACTTTAGAAATCTCTCAATTAATTATATTCAGACACCTGATAGTTGTGAAATATGACATAATTCCTATGATTAAAAAGTTCTTTCCGTAAGCATCTGCATTTCAATGGAACACACAAAATAAGCCCAAGAAAATCATATGAAATATTTGGATATTATTCTCTGAATGAATGTGAGGAAAAAAAATGTACCCTTCAAAGAGCAGCTCTGTTAGAGCCTTGGTTCTTAGGCCATACCTTTAATTTTCCTTTCATTTAGTTATGAAATGTCTCAAAAGTGTGAAACCTCATCAAATGGCTTGATTTGTGATTCTGAAACTGCTGAAACATAGAGATGATTCATGCTTAATAATACATACTGCTCATTGCTGAAGGGCAGATCCTAGCCTTGAGGTAAGCAAAAATTATTTTTAAACATGTTTTATAGATATCTCTTATTTTTACATCACATTCATTTCCAAATATATCCCTCTTCCTTGCCTACCCTGAAAATTTTTCCTTGTGCCAGAGATTAAAAAAGCAAAAAAGTAGACTAAAACCAACTAGCACAATGACCATGATTGATAGCATAGGCAATTTTAATTGGGTTAAACAGGGTAACTATGTTTTGATAAAAATTACCAGAAACAATGAGACAATATCAATACTGGATCTATATAACCAAATACTATAGGATCTAAAT
The DNA here is from genome assembly GCA_011680675.1 of Gymnobelideus leadbeateri. NCBI lineage: Eukaryota > Metazoa > Chordata > Mammalia > Diprotodontia > Petauridae > Gymnobelideus > Gymnobelideus leadbeateri. The sequence continues at coordinate 297,914 of WOXC01004916.1, read as the reverse complement.
TTTGAAAAGAAAAGTTAAATGAATTACCGGTGGAAATAGATAGTAGTACTATAGTAGTGGGGGACTTAAATCTTCCCTTCTCAGAACTAGATAAATCTAACCAAAAAAAAATAAGAAAGAAGTCAAGGAAGTGAATAGAATTTTAGATCAGTTAGATATGATAGACATTTGGAGATAATTGAATGTAAATACGAAGGAATACACCTTTTTCTCAGAGGTTCATGGTGCCTTTACAAAGATTGCCCACTTATTGGGACATAAATTTTATAGTTAAAAGCATAAAAATTAAAAGTATCTTTTTTCAGATCATAATACAATAAAAATATATTTAATAAGATACCATGGAAACAAAGATTAAGAACTAATTGGAGATTAAACAACCTAATCTCAAAGAATGAGTAGGTTAAAGAACAAATCATTGAAACAATTATTTCACTAAAGAGAATGACAATAATGAGACAACATATCAAAACCTATGATAGGGATACAGCAAAAGTAGTTACCAGAGGAAAATTTGTATCTCTAAATGTTTACATCAATAAATTAGAGAAAGAGCAGACCAAAGATTGGGTATGCAATTTAAAAAAACTATAAAAAAAGAACAAACTAAAAATCTACAATTAAAAAATTGGAAATACTAAAAATTAAAGATGAGATTAATAAAACTGAGTGTAAAAAAAAACATTCTGTTTCTGTACCTCCAATTTATTTCTCTCATCTATTGCTGTCACTAGTTTTTTTTCCCCCTAGAATTATGTCAAATAGTGGGGGGATAAAGGAGGCATTTTACTTCTCTATTTACTGGGAAAGCTCCTCAAGTTTCTTCATATCAAATAATGCTAGCCTTTTGTTTTAAATATAATATAGGCACATTATCATCTTATTTATGGTCCTTCTATGCCAAATTTTTGAACTTTTAGTATTTTTGCATTTATTGATGTGTTTTTGTTATTTTTACATCATTAATTATGTGCACTTTTTTCTAATATTAAACCACCTTTGCATGGCTGCCATAAATCCAAATGCTTTAAAAAAGATCCTATTTTTACATATATTATTGCAATCTCTTTGTTAGGATTCAATTCAAAACAATTACATCAATATTTACTAGTGATAGTGGTCTATGAGTCTCTTTCTGTGCTTTATCCCTCTCTAAGTATCAGGATATTTATTTCATAAGATTGATGGAATGCTTACTCTTTCAGTTATAGGCCATAATTTATATAGCATAGGTACTAATTGCTCTTTAAATATCTGATCAAATTTACTTGTAAATTTGCCTGGGCTAGTGTTCCCCTTACCCCTTGGTAGTTCCTTTATAGTTTGAACTGGTATAGGAAAAAAAAAAGGTTACATCTTTATTTTCACTAACCTCTAACTAAATTTAGTATTTCCCTCAATTCTGAATGCAGGCAATATACAGTATCCTGAGAAGGGAAAAAGGTTTTTGCATAGACTTCACCATACTGCCCAAGGGGTCAAAAGTTTGAAAAAAAAAAGATATGCATTGTTAACATTTTCTCCATCACTTTCCTAGTTCTAGACAATCAACAAAACAATAAATCAAGTCCTGATCTGTAGCATTTTCTGATTTCTGAGGAGTAAAAGCTCACACTAAAAATATAACCACAGACTCTCTTGACCTTGTATGACCTGGTTCCTGGTCCATAACTCACACACACACACACACACACACACACACACACACACACACACACACACACAAAGATTATGTATCCCTCCCTTAAATCTTTAGTTCCTTAGATGCCTCCAGTCTCCTGATAATACCTCTTCATTTTTTTTGGCCCCTCATTCCAACTTCTTTTTTTAAAAATACTTATAAATGTGAGAGAATTGATTTCATGGCCTACTCTCCATAAATCTAGTGCATTTGCCCATCAAACAAACAAATATACTGAGGACTTCCTTTGTACAAAGTGCTTGTGGCACTAAGTTCCTGGTGATGACAGCAGCTCACTTGTATCCTCCCTGACTCAATACTAATCCATGTTCCTGTTCTTAGTGTCTTTCTTGCACTACATAAAGTTTTATCTGCCCAGTGTTCCCTTCTCAAATTAATTTTTGCTAACATTTTAGCAAGTGCTTAGGAGGTTACTCTATTACCCAACCAAGTGAAATATTTTCATTTTAAAGGGGACTGATGAAGATTGCAGGTCTCAAAGGAGAGGGAAAAAAAAGAACAAAGTAAAAAAGTGAACAGAGTATTATTTATCATATAGGCTTTCTTGAAATGAAAATTTATTGTTACATATTTTTAATCTTCTTGTATGCTCTGCTATACACACAACATGCTTTTTTTTCTTTTTCTACCTTTGTATTTAAGTTCCAATATTCAAGTTTATGATATGTTTTTGTTTCTTTTCTCTATTCTCTATTTGTGTTCTGGCATTTGAGTCTAAAATAAAATGTAAAAAAAAGAGCAATACTCCCTGGGAAACATGTTTGGAGAGAGTGGCTATGGGAAATAGGTAGTTAGAGTGCTTGTTACTTAATTTATCTTTTTGGGATTAAATAAATGTTTTTTCTTTAAAAAAAAAAGGTGGGGGGAGTGCTTCTGGTGCAAGTAGGGATAGGAAAGAGAAGAGTTTGTGCTAGGTTTAGGCCTATACTCTTTCCACCAAATCTATCCCTGCATCTAGTTTTCAAGATGGCATGATATCCCTTTTCTGTTTCTATGTCTTTTATTTGAGAGATATTTTCTATAGAATTTTCAGTATTAATAGAAACCTTCAAATAAAGATATAACTTTAAAAGATCTTGCCATTAGAGGATTATAAATAAGTAAGCAGTTAAACCTAGGAAGAATTAATAGATTCTGGGCTGCAGCCTATGAAAATAATTCACAATAATGGCCACATTTCTTTTTATTTATTGCTATGGTTATATTAATTGTCTAATAAACCATCAATAATTATTGCAGTAATTGGTGTTTATAATTTGAATAATTTTTATATTCTGCCATTGACTTAATCATCCTCCCAGAAGCAATTGCAAGAGAGTATTTTCATAAGACCTTTGTAGAATAATATTAACTTCTATTTATAAAACTGTTCAAAGTTTACAGTGTTTTTCCTTACTACGGCCCTTTGAGGTAAATATTGCAATTGTTATTTTCCAATTTTTAGAGAACAGAAAATCAAAGTTCAGAAAAGTTAGACCCACAACCTCAAAAATAGTAAATGTCAGAGCTCGATTTCCAACCTAGAACTCTCTGTACTTTAGGTCCAATATTCTTTTCAATATACCATATTGTTCCTTGTATCACTGGAGTAATGGGTTCAAAATGTTGGACAGTAGGAAAACTGTTCCACAGCAGCCCATTCTAACACCACCTGATTCTAATCTATCTTTTTTTTTTTTAATTTATGTTCAGTAGATGGGTAGGATAGAGAACATTGAAATCAACATTCTGGGGAGAACTCCTTTGTAAAATATAAAACCAAAAACAAATGAATGAAAAAAACTTCATTAAAAAAACTTCAACAGCAAAAAAACCCATTTATTAGGGGCTATTTGGTAAAGAAACCTTGACCAACTGTCTCTTTTTGTTATTGTTCATTAGATATAACCTGATTAGTTTACACCTATTCTTATAGCTTCATATTTTTTGGATCTGGGGTTATACAGTTTTGTTCTCTTCCTATAGAAACCAGAGACACATGGGTAATTACCTATCATCAGCATGAGTAACTGTTCCTCAGGAAGCACAGTCTGCATATTTGGGTAGTATAGCTAAAGGGGATTTATATATAAATGGAGTATTTTATGGAGAACATGATAGTCCTTGTTAAATAGAGGGCTGACTGTGATTTCAAGTCTAGTAATAAATATCCTAGTATTGTCTCCAAGCAAATAAATTTTATGGGAAGCAGGAACTGAAAGAAAAGTATAGACATAACCATCTTGTAAGGACATCACTTGGTATCAACACTATGAACACCCACATAAATATAATTTCTTTCCTCAAATACATCAGATTAGAACTTATAGAAAGTTCCCAACTGGGAGTGAGGAGGCCTGCATACTATTTCTGCCTCTGGCATCACCTTGGATAAGGTACTTAACCTCTCTGAGCATCATCATCTGGAAATTGAGGGCGACAGATGGGTTAGATTTAATTCAACTTAACATTTATTAACACATTTGTATAGTGAATTATGTTGAGCCTACGCTTTTATATTCTGTATATATACAAGTATGAAAAATGACAATTTCTGTGCTCAAGATCTCATTATTTACTAGAAGAGGTTGTAACATGTACACAAATAAGTTTAATACAAATTAGAATATGATTAAGTGCATAGGGGTTCAATGAGCAGCTAGGTGGTGCAGTATATGCAGCATCAGCCCTGGAATCAAGGCTGGTTCAAAACCAACCTCAGACATGTACTAGCTATGTAGCCTTAGGGAAGTCACTTAACTCTGTTTGCCTCAGTTTCCTCATCTATAAAATGAACTGGAGAAGGAAATGGTAAACCACTCCAGTATCTTTGCCAAGAAAACCCCAAATGGGGTCATGAAGAGTTGGACATTACTTAGAATGATGGAATCACAACAACAATAGGGGTTTAACAGAATGGTAGAAGGAATTTAAGGGAGAGATCACTTCTAGCTGGGGGAAATCAGGAAAGGCATCATGTAAGAGTTGGCGCTGAGATAGGCCTTGAGAGAGGAAAAGGACTTCAATATGTTGAGAAGAAGGGGAGGGAGGAGATCCATTCCAAGCATAGTGGACAATGTGTACAGTGGTATGGAAGTAAGAGAGAAGAAAATGAATCTGGGAGATGAAAATAGTTCAGTTTGATGGGAATATAGAGAGCACAAAGAGGGAATCTTATGAAATAAGGCTACATATCTAGGGTGGGTTCAGATGATTAGTGGTAATGAGCACTTGACTAAGAATTTTGTGTTTTCTTTGGTATGTAATGAAGAATCCCTAAAAGTTGTCACCGGGGAGACATTGGCAACAGCTGAATATGAGGAATGAGAGATAGGAATCCAGGATGACTCCTAGGTTGCAAGCCTGAAGGATTAAGGGGATGGTGTCGCCTCTAGAGTAATAGGGAAAGTCGGAAAGGGGGAGGGCTTAGGAGGAAATATAATGAGTTAGTCATATTGAGTTTAAGATGTCTACTGGACATTCAGTTTGAAATGTATAAAAGGCAGTTGGAGATGCAAGAATGGAGGTCAGGAGAGAGACTAGGGCAGAAAAGGTAGATTTGAGAATCGAGTAAAGTAGTATGGAGGGAAAAGAGAAGAGGACTCAGGACAGAACCTTGGGGGATACCTACAGATAGAATGCATGTTCTGGAGGAGGATCCCGCAAAAGAGACAGAGGAGTGGTCAGCTAGATTAGGAGGAAAACTAGGAGTAAGTATTGGAAAGAAGACTTTAACAAGGAGAAGAAAGTGATCAGCAGTGTCAAAGGCTGCAGACAGGTCAAGGAGAATGACAGTTGAGAAAAGATGACTGTATTTGGCAATGAAGAGATCATTAGTAACTTTGAAGAGAACTGTTTCAGTGGAATGATAAGGACAGAAACCAGATTATAAGGGATGAAGAGAATGGGAAGAGAGAAAGTAGAAGCACAAAGGCCTTTTCTAGGAGTTTAGCTACAGAAGGCAGAAGATGAATAGAATGATAACAGAAAAGGAAATATCAAGTAAAGACTTTTTTGGGGGATAGTAGAGACATGGTCATGTTTACAGATAGAATGAAAGAAGTCAGTAAAGAGGGAGAGAGTGAAAATGAGTGAAAGAGTGGGGATGACAGAGAGTAATTTGTTGGAGAAGACAGGATAGATCATTTGAATATGTAGGGGGGTTAGCCTTGGTAAGGAGTAAGACCATTTTATAATGTGAAACAGGAGTGAAGGAGGAGCAAATTGCAGAAAATATCTATGTGATGAAAGGTAAAGAAGAGGGGAGAAGAGGAAGTTTATAGCAAATGGCCTGAATTTTTCTGTAAAATATGAGGCAAGGTTATCTGCTAAGAGAGTGAGGTAAGAGACAGTCATGAGAGGTTTAAAGTAGGATCAAAAGGTTTGGAAGAGTGGCTGTGGAGAGTGGAATTAATGAGTTGTTAAAGGGAGGTATAGTAGGGTTGCCTAGTAGCAGTGAGGGCCCATTTGAGGCTGTGTAACATAAATTTGTAGTGAACCAAGTCAGAACAGTTGTGTGATTTTTCTCCACTTTCATTCAGTAGTAGATAGACACAAAGGTAATGAATGGTAGGTGATCTGAAGCTAAAGCTTAACTGGGTGTAATTGATGATATGATAAAAAGGGTAGAGATTCAAGAGAGGAAGTCAGTGTAGAGTTCAATTGGTTCACCAAGGAGTCAAGACAGTGAGGAGAGAGAGAGAGTAGCTAGTGCAGGGGAGATGGCCTGGGAGAGAATTAAGGAATCAAGGGATTGGAGGTCACAGCAAGGATGAAGTATAAGGTTAGATAAGGGAAGGCTAAGGGAGATGTGAAAAGCCAATAGATTATGATCAGATAAGGCACTTTAGAAAGGTTCATTTTAAAACATTTTATTGAAAGATGGATGGGAAAGGAAAAAGACAGGAGGCACAAACACCAGTTGGGATTCTATTATAGTTTTGAAGTTTTGAAGAGTTTTGAAGAGAGCTTGCTAACTTTCTAACACTAAGCTGGTATTTAGTATGAGTGAAAAAAATAGAACATATGTGAAAAATATTTTGGAGGTGGAAATCACAGGATTTGTCATCTGAATGGATACAGGGATGAAGAGATGGAAATGTCAAAGATGATTATGAGATTTCATACCTAAGTTACTTGGGGAAAAATTTTAGTAGATGTAGAGAAAATAGGAGAAGGAATGGGTATTTTGGAGAGAAGACAATGAACTTAGTTTTGGACATATTTATTGTAAGGTACTGGTAGATCATTCAACAGGTGGTTGAAAATGAGAGGAAGTATGGTATGATAGAAGGGGCAATGACTTTGGACGCAGAGGATGTCTGTTCAAATCCCACCTCTGACAATTATGAAATCTTGGGTAAGTCACATAGCCACTGGGGCCAGTTTTCCTCATTGTATAATGGAATTAGACCAGATGGTTTCTAAGATCTCTTTCAAATTCAAATTTGTGATTCCATAAATAGAAGTCTGGAGTTCAGAGGAGAAATATGGTGGGGTGGTGGGGGTAGTAATATATTAAGATATCAATTAAGATACTGATATGGGACTCATGCAAATACAGGTGACAATTCAAGAAATGGGAAATATGGTATATGAGCTTACCAAGGGAAGCAATGTTGAGAGGGAAGAGAATTGGATCAGAGACAAGATTGTTTCCCATTAGAGGGGACAAGAAGAAGAACCAGACATATGTAATTATGTCATCAGAGATTTAGGAGAAGAATGAGGAGAGAGGAGAAGCCAATAACCTAAATAAACACGGTGATCAATGGTGTCACATGTTTTGATAAGGTTAAGGGGGAAGAAGGCTGAAATGAGCATATTGGACTTGATGATTAGGTGAACCCTAGAGTTTAGTGGTGAACTTGGAGAAAATAATTTCACATGATAAAAAATGCCATTCGCCTCTAGAGGGGTGGTGGAAAAAAACCCTGGTGGAATCTGAATGTAGATCAAAGCATACTATTTTTCACATTCTTTATTTTTTTATGATTGTTTTTGGTCTGTGTTTTCCTTCACAACATGACCAATATGGAAATATGTTTTGCATGACTACCCATGTATAACCTCTGTATCAAATTGCTTGGCATCTCAGGGAATGGGGAGAGAGAGGATACAGAACTCAAGATTTGATTTGATTTGATTTGATTTGATTTGATTTGATTTGATTTGATTTGATTTGATTTCCTTTTGGGAGGACAATTGGGGTTAAGTAACTTGCCCAAGGTTATGCGGCTAGGTTTTTTTTTTGTTTGTGTGTGTTAAGTGTCTGAGGCCAGATCCGAACTCAGGTCCTTCTGACTCCAGGGCCGGCGCTCTACTCACTGCGCCACCTAGCCGCCCCAAAACTCAAAATTTTAAAAAGAATGTTAAAAATTGTTTTTATATGTAATTGGGGAAAAAAACTTTTTTAAAAAGAGAAAATTAGTTTCAATAGTGTATAGTCACGAACTAAAGTCAAATTCAAGAGGTTAAGAAGTACATGGGTGACAAGAATGTATATATAACAAAAGTATATTAACTCCTCTCAAAGGTCTTTTAGAAGGTGGAGGAGTGAGCACTGGTGAGAAAGCAGAAGAAAGGCATATTGAGTAGATGATGTCTACAGTTTCATCCAGCTCTAATAGTCTATTATTCTATAATTCTACATGTTAAATAAAAGCATATGTCTTTCTTTTTGTCTGTTTCCTTACTTCCTAAAATGGCGCTTCCTTTAATTACTCTTGAGATAGTGTCTATCATTAAACCCACCTCTAGGGCTTTTTCCTGACTTCAGCCTTCATCAGACAGCAGTCCTATCACTTTGTATATCTCTTTTGTCTAAGCCCATTCGATTTTTTAAAAATCCCATTGTTCTTGCTGACCTTCTGCAGAGACCCATTTTGAATATCTATTTAAAACGGGAAGGAGTACTGGGTGGGGAGGGTGGGTGGTCACTTGTGTTCCCTGAAGTAACTTCCATAACACTGGGGAAATGTCATAGGTATCATGATAATTGCAGTGAGGTTTTGCAGGACAAAGCATTATATTCTGCATTAGGCTATCCCTTCAACTAAGCTCCTACTCCAATTCCTTACCATCTCCTTTCTATCCCCCACAGCTATCCCCCCAAGTCTCGAAGGCTTTCACTCTTCAACTCTACCTCCTGGCTTTCCTCACTTTCTTCAAGATTCAACTCAAATCCCATCCTCTTCAAGAAGCCTTTCTGAGTCCCATCTGCTAGTGCCTTCCCTCTGAGCTGACCCCCCCCCGTTTACATTGGATATACATCTTACATATGTATAGTTATTTGCATCTGGTCTCCCTATCAGAACGTAAATTCTTGGAGAGTAGGGACTGTCTTTGGGCAGTCTTTCCATCCTCAATGCTTAGTCCAGTGTTCAGTATATGTTCTTGTTATTCAGTCATTCTCTGTCATATCTGACTCTTCATGAACCCATTTGGGGGTTTTTTGGTAAAGAGACTAGAGTGGTTTGCCATTTCCTTCTCTAGCTCATTTATTTTGCCTCATTTACTTAGACAAACAGGATTAAATGACTTATCCAGGGTCACACAGCTAGTCAATGTCTAAAGTCACATTTGAACTCATGTCTTCCTGATTCTAGGACTGGTGCTCTATTCACTGTACAACCAAGTTCACACACACAAGTATATATGTATGTGGGTATGTGAATATGTTTAGATGTTTTACATACATACATATATGCATGTATATGTGTGTATATCTATGTATATACACACATACATAGTGTGTGTATGTATGTGTGTATATACATACATATATATATATATATATATATATATATATATATATATATATATATATATATATATATATATATGCATGTCTGTCTATCTGTCTGGTTCGTTGGTTGTTGTCCCTCATTCTCAAAGAGGACCAAAATGACTATGCTAGAGTCAAGTTTCAATATGTCTGACAGTGACTGATCAGAGTAATACGAGCCTGGAATCTTCTACCAAAGGTTGGGCATAAATAGTCCATGTGAACATTTGGAACAAATTCTTTAAATTTGTGTATCCTGAGTTTCCTTTGAGTTGTTTTAATTCTGCTTTGCTCATAGAGCACAGCACCTTCCCTCATGTGGGCATGCCATGCTGAGCAGCTCCGTGCCAGTGTCTCCCATGTCACAATCAATTCCAAAGGTCTTAAGAAAGATCTTGAGAATATCCTTGTATTGCTTCTTCTGACCACCATGTGAATGTTTGCTTGTGTGAGTTCTCCATAAAATAGTCTTTTTGGCAAGTGTGAGTTTTGCATTCGAACTATTTATCATCTGTCTGTCTATGTATCTATGTATGTATGTATGTATCTATCTATCTCCAGTGTGTGTCAGGGAAGAGATCTGAACCCAGGTCTTCTTGACTTTGAAACTAGATTTTATCCACCAGGTCACACTGCCTTAGATTTATTATTATATCTATATCTATATCTATACCTATACCTATATTCATATCTATATCTACATTTACACACAAATAAATATATGTGTTATATATAAATATATAGTAAAGACACACATATATATATATTTACACCTCTCAATGCTCTAGGCAATTCTCTAAGACTACAAGTTACAGAAAAGGTGCTAACCTACATCTGTAGAGGGAATTTCTTCTTTTGGGAGCTTCTTAGACCCATAAAATCAGTCCTTATCCCTTTTTTTAGATGTGGAAACTTAGGTTTGGAAGGGTTAAAAGACTCACTCAAAGTCAATGACTCCAAGTAAATTAGTGGCACTCAGGTCTAGAACCCAGGTCTCAAGATTATTATTTGAATTCCTTTTCTAGTTTGCCATGCTGTCTATTTTCTATAAGTCTTTGTTTTCCCTTTCAGAGAATCCTAGCCAACCTTTCCTGGGAGACACTATGCTCCCTCCAGTACGAATTGTCAGAAGCTTCATAGGCTCAATAGGGTCACTTCTCCCTTTTTCCTTAACGATTCAAGCAATAATCACAAAATTTAGCCCTTAGAGAGAATTTTATGGATGAAGAAACTGAGGATCAGAGAAGTTAAATGACTTATCCATGATCATAGAAATACTTAGTGGAAGAATGAGATGAGGTCTCATCATTCCAAATTCTTCCTCTTCCTCCTCTTCTTCCTTCTCCTCCTCCTTGTCCTCCCCCCCCCCTTTTTTCCTCCTCTAGTACTGAGGTAGTACTTTAAGGTTTGTAAAGTGCTTTCTCATTTTTTCCCCATAAATGTCCTGGAAGTTAGGTGCTATTATTATCCCCATTTTTCAAATGAGGAAACTGAGATAGAAATTGGGTAAAAACTTTTGCCCAGGGTCACAAAACTAGTAAGGCCACATTTCAACTGCAGTCTTCTGCATCCAGATCTAGTATACTATTCACCCTACCATCTACTTCCCCATCATTTCCACATGCTGCCTGAAAAGGCAAGGAACCCAACTGGTTTATATTTATGCTCCAAGAATGTTGCACATAGTCCTGAATATACATACATCCATATATATATATATATATATATATATATATATATATATATGTTTTCACATATACACATACACACATATATATGTATTTGCAATATGCTATTGAATATATGAATGAAATGCCCTTCCCTTCTTCAAATCCCCCTTTCAGTTTCCTTCTGCATCTTCTCCCATTAGGTACTCCCAGTGTACCTTTCTTTTTTCATAGTTGTATTCCCAGTGTTTAGCATAGTGCCAGGCACAGAGAAGATGCTTAACAGAGTTTTCTTGACTGCCTGAAGTATTCACTAACCTGAGCTTGCTCTGTGGGCATGGCATCTTCTCGACTTACTTGAGTGGTATAGTGAAAGATGGAGCTAAAATCCTCCAAAAAGCTCATGCCCTGAACTTCAGATCTTAGCATCCATGCCCAAGAGGAAATCCCTGATGGCTTCACATGGAGAACACTTCAGAAACCTTGAACTAGGAAGCCACCCTGACAGTAGCTTCTGATACCAACAAGCAATAATGACACCGACAATGATTTGACTTCTGTTGAGTTTTTGTTTTCCTTTTGAATCTAAGCTACAACAAAGCTTGGAACTTAGGCTGCCACTTTAGCAACTTTCTTGTCAATATAAGCTTTGCTAACAACCTAGGCCAGTGTGGTCTTCATATAATTGTGTGGAAATAACATTGAACAATTGTGTGTTGAGAGGGGTTGGATGCTTGTGAGGGCATACTCAATTATTAGAGAATTGGTACTTTGTGATAGGAATATACCCTCAACAAGGCTGTTGGTCATTGGGGTACCTAGAGACTATAAGGGCCTTAGTAATTAAAGGATATTTCCTGATATTATGGGGTTTTTGAAGAATCAGAGAATCATAGGGTTTATGATGCAACCTAGTTTAATCCTCATTTTACACATGAAGGAACTGAGTCCCAAGGAAGTTAAGTGACTTGACCAAGGTCACAGAGGTGAGGATCAGAGGTGGCATCTGAACCCAGGTTCTCTTATTCCATTCCAAGGTTGGCGTTCTATCCCCCATACTACTTTGCTTTCTTAAGTCTGTGAGGTGCTGAGTAAGAAATAATAGACAGGTTGACTTTTTGGTGACTGCACTGTGTGGGTTTCTTGATATTGCATATTCTTCTGGGAGCCTTGGAAATCAGTTGTCACTGTTGACAAGGAAATGCTGAGAAAGTCTAAATCCTTTCTGGTAAGACTGCACGATGTAAAGATTTTGCTTGGAGGTGTTTGTGTATTGGACAGATAGACTTTCCTCCATAACCAATGACTACCATAGCAACAGTAGAAGCTAGACTCATAGGCAAGGCTATTAGGCAATGAGTGCAGCCACTTTCCGTAGAAAGCTGTGTCATTTTCAGGGGAACCTGCCCACCTATTTGTATATCCCCAAGTGAATGCAGTTGTGGCAGAGAAACAAAGGAGAATTTCTGTGAGCCTCAGGGGACCTATTTTTTATGCCAAATGTCCCATGGACATTGTGCTCTGAAATTACAATTCTTGAATGTTTGGGGGGAGGGCAAAGGCAATTTGGTGATACGATTATAATAACAATAATTATAATAACAATGACATCCTCATAGCCTTACTGTGGGCCAGGCACTGAGCTAAGTGCCTTATAATTATTAATTCATTTGATCCTTACAACAGCCCTGGGAGGTAGATTCTAATATTATCCCCGTTTTCTAGATGAGGAGTTCCCAATGACCTAGCAAAGGAAAGGGGGTCAAGCAGTGTCCATCTATGTATTAGGGTTTGGAAGATTGCTTCAGAGAACAATAGTAAAAGGAACAATGATGGCAAGAAGCATGAACCATGCCAGTATGATCCAAGTGCTTGAGGGTCTGCAAGTAACACTGAAATAGTCTCCTAGTTACACAGAATTTTACAAGTAATAATGGAGGTGGAAATGAAGCTTATGGACAGAGGGAGTACCTGTGAATGACAGCTGGCCCTGTCCCAGAAATCTCATCCTATATATACCACAGTGTGACAAATCAAACAGACCAGACTGAAGAAACTTGTTCTGGGTCAGAACCTCAGACCACTTCCCTGCTTCAAGTTCAGGATTAGAATACAAGGCAATATTTGTGGACCATAAAATGCATTTAAAAAGAACTGTGCTTAGATTTAAAGGGACACAATTCCTAGTTGATAAAATAAGATGCTATTTCCTCTCTGGCTCCACACTCACCATGGCAACGGCAACACTGGGTCAGAAAGGCTTGTCAAGACAGGGCAGTTGGAATCCACTACACCCCTGAAGTACTGATTCCATATAGACTGGGCCTTGTATGCCCCTGGTGCTCTAAATCAACCACCTTGCTGTGTTAAAGGGAGACCACCCCAGCCAATGGAAAACATTGTTCATACCACAGAGCTCAAGATAAGTTTGCCTTAGGAGTCATGGAGAATGCCAAGAGAACACACATAAAGTAACTGTGCTATATTTTGTTAGACTATAGATACAAAGACAGAAAATTATACAGGATGTACTGGGCTCACTCAAGAGAAGTATTTGGACTTGGTTTGTTGGAAGCTGACTTTCGTTGCATTGGCATCCAGAAAGAGAGATAGCCCCAAACACCTTACCCTCTACCCCACTGACTTTGCCTGAGTCCTTTCCATAAAGACTCACACTCCATGCAGTAGCTAGAGATGAGGATCGTTAGGCTGTGCTGTGGGACAAATTCCACATGACAATTATATTCCTGTTACTAGATAACAAACACTTGGAACATCAGATCTCTGCTGCCTATGCAACAGCTAGTTCTATGCGGACTGAATTAAAGACTACCTATGCTTGGGTTCTATCCCAGTGAGTCTGGACTTCCCCAGGGAAATCATGGCTTTCAGTAAGAAGACAGACACCAGGGCTGTTGTCTGTTGAGATCCAGGGAACATCTTTGGAGTAGTGATATTGACTGGGCCCAATTCCAGACTTTGCACAGTGCTCTAAGCAACAAGCTCAGTCTCATCACCTGAATGCCTCCTGGGCAGAAGTCAGACGGAAGGAAACACTGAACCCTCCTGCCCCAGGGCAGATCTAGAGAGGTTCAATGTTGGAGGTTCTCCAAGTGCCCCAGGAATAGAAAGAACAGCTGAAGAAAAACTTATCCTGAGTGCTGGCATGGCTCTCATTGTGTGAGTGGGATGTGGGATGTGTCAGCCCAGTGACACACACAATCTACCTAAATGACTCAGGTGCTCCATGTCCTAGTTAAGTTGGCCTACTTGCTGGTCCCCAAACTTGATATTCTTAGGATCGTCTATTTAAGGCTGGGAAGGTAAAAGCCCCCACCAAGTCCAATTCCCTTATTTTACACAAGAGGAAACTAAAGCACAGAGATGTTCAGGACTTGCAGGCCATCATAGCCAGTATCCAAGATGAGATTTAGTTTTCCTGACTCCAAGCCCAGTGACCAATCCTTTATATAATGTCTACATCCATTTTCTAGCTTTTGCAATAGATTATTCTTGGTGCCTATTATTCTGTCCTTTTCCCCCCTTCTACCTAGCAAAGGCCCTAATTTTTCGCAAAGCCTCAGTTTGGTGCTCTCTAACAATTCAGCCTCTATGACCAGGGTACTATCTTGTGTTTACTATGTATACTGTGTATACTGTGACCTGTATTTCTATCTCTAGTGGAATGAAAGCTTTTTGAAGATAAGAGTCTGTTCCATTTTTGTCTTTGTGTTTTTAGTGCCATACACAGAGCATAAATGGATGTTTAGTAAATATTTGCAGAAATGAATGATGGTGATGAAGAAGAGGAGGAGGAATAAAGCTTCTGACTCTCCTATTAGATTCTCTCAATAGTTCAGAACTCAGAAAACTCAATTCAGTTTAATCAAAATGTATTAAATAAGGACAGTGTGCAAACTGATATATTCACTGACTCTAAATTCCTTAAGGGAGTTTTTCTCTTAGGTATTCTTCATCCACCTTAGAGATAATGGAGGACCTCAATGTTGTACTCTCAAACACAAATCTAGTTAGACTGCTTTGAGTACATTTCCTAAGGAATGATCATCATACCTAGCAATGAGACCAGCTCATCCCCACCATCCCAAGTTTGTCTTACAACCCAAGACAGAAGGCTATTTGTGAAATCCCATTAAGAGTCTCCAAAGGATAATATGCATTGCCCTTCGATCTACAGCAGAAGTACTGGCCAAGAGGAAGAGACACAGACTCAGACAGAACTTACAGAGCATTGGATGCTGCAGGACTAAAGTTCCCTAGGGCAGTAAGTCCCATATGACCCTTTTGGTTACTAATTGCACAAAGTCATCACTGAGATCCATGATTTTTCTCATGTCTGGAAAGGGGTGAAATCACTAACATTGCACCCTTCACTGATGCTGGATGATACAAACTGAGCCCAAGTGTTTCTGGGCATCTAATAATTAGAAACAGCAGGTCTGACTTTCAGATATCCCACCGTGCATCTGTACCCTTGCTCCCTCAGGGTGTTTCAGCTGTGACTGTTGGAGCCACTGATTTGCCAGTCAGTGGGTGTAAAGCCAAACAAGTACAGGACTGTTTACATCCTGTGCTTTGGAGCCCCAGGGTATCTCTGATATGGAACTGTTTTTGTCGCCTGCGAAAACTCAAACTATTAATGATTCCCCTGGACTTTCTGTACTGAGTACCAGAGCTTGCTGTCTACATCAATGTCTATGTCAGACTGCATTTACATACTCTTCTTTGTATAGGGTACAAATTAGAATACCACAGGTGGGGATAAGAACTGGATTGCTCAGGTGAGGACACTCCACATACCAATGTAGATTGACACATTTTCTGCAAGTTACAGTCAGAATATCCTATAGTATGAAGAGGCTGAGTGACTTGCCTATGGCCACATAGCCATCTTGGGTTGGAACTTGAATCTATGCCTTTCTGGCTTCCAAGATGACCCCCTATCTACTGTGTGAGGATAGCTCCTAGAATTTGCTATGTACGAAACAAAATATCTTTGTTACCCACTGGAGTGCTTCTTATGTTCAGGGTTAGCTGGAAACCTTTCCAAGTCATCTTCCAATAGACAATGAAAGGTAGGTTGGTCTGCTTCATTACCAGCTTTTGTTTCTATGAAAACAGCAGCAACAGCTACCACCCCCATTTCAAAGGAAATAGGTATAAAGACCGAGAACAATGTGGGCATTTTGATGGGAAAGATCATAGAGTATGAGTCTATAGTTCTTCTACATGCCCTTGAAGAATCCATAGGGCAACAGCTCAAGTTTTATCATGGTGATCATGGAGCCAGGGGAAGAACCCAACTGAACTCTAGGGTAGCCCAGCTAAATGCTGTATAGTATAGTCTTAATATATTATAGCATAGTATAAAAGTGTTTTCTTGTTCATACAACACACTTTACTTGGATAAGGTCCATCATATACTAAAATGAAAAGTCACTAGTATCCCTGAGGAATCTGAGAGAAGCTTTCTTACTTGCTGCTTCTATTCTTTAGAATTTAATATTTGTATAGTGCTTAGCACATAGTAGGTTCTATATAAATGCTAGCTATTATTATTATTATTATTATTATTATTATTTGTATTAGGGGGAAAATGCATCCATGAGAGTTTAAAGCAGGGTAGTATTTGTTTTTACTGGGTAACTTTGGGAAATGTTGGATACTATTTTAAAACTGGACATCCTGGTGAAGACTGCCAGGAAAGTCATGCTGTTAAAATGGGCTAGTTCAGGTAAATGACATTGATTCTTACTGTCCAAGAACACAGCATATGTCAGGAAATTAATTTTTTTGTTGTTGCTGATAAAACCAGGGGCAGAAGCCAAAGGAAAGTTATATAACACTTGCTTGCCCTATGTTGCACTGACACGTTTATTTTTTTTCCTAGGATTCTTTGAGATCCTGTTGTTCTTCCCTGTACCAAGTTTGTGAGGGGCCATTTAAATACTTGCTCAGACTTCACATGCTGTCTTTTATAACCTGTGATATTTTATAACATTTTTGCAATAACTTTTATACACACTCAACATGTCTATCGTGATGTTCTGTGATGAACCTCTGTCCTTGGTATTTCCTCAACAACATTTTGCAAGCTGTCCCATTGCCCAGCTTCATAGTTCCTATGAACAACATTCCATCTTCTGACTCAATGCATTTGCACACACTATTCACTATGCATGGAATCCTTTCTCATTTAACTTTTGCCTCTTGGAACACCTTTGTTGGTTGTTCAGTTATTTCAATCATAGCTCCCATTTGGAGTTTTCTTGGCAAAGATACTGGAGTGGTTTGCCATTTCTTTCTCCAGTTCATTTTACAGATGAGGAAACTGAGGCAAACAGGGTTAAGTGTCTTGTCCAGGGTCACACAGCTAGTAAGTGTCTGAGGCCAGATTTAAATTCAGGAAGAGGAGTCTTCCTGACTCCAGGCCAAGCATTCTATCTATCATGCCATCTACCTACCATTCTGGGAAAACTATCTTCCTTTCAAGTGCCATCCTCTATGAAAGGCCTTTCTTAATTATACCAGTTAATGCTCTCCCCAACTGGTAAATACTTAACAATTAGCTCTCAAAAAGAAATGTAGGCATGACACATTTGAGTTTTTTTTCTTTTTTGGAGGGCAATTGGGGTTAAGTAACTTGCCCAAGGTCACAAGGCTAGTTTTTGTGTTAAGTGTCTAAGGCCAGATTTGAACTCAGGTCCTCCTGACTCCAGGGCTGCTGCTCTATTCACTGTGCCACCTAGCTGCCCCGACCATTTAAGTTTAATCTACATTATTAATATATTCTTTTCATTACTTCCTTTGGCCTAGATAATCAACAAAACAGTAAATCAAACCCTGATTTGTAACATTTACTGAAAGACCACCTTGTTTCTCCCCATGTTTTGTGTTTACTTAATATAGTCTTCCCATCCCCCAATAGAAGGCAGAGATTTTTTTTTGGAGGGGGGATGGCAGGGCAATTGGGGTTAAGTGACTTGCCCAAGGTCACAAAAATAGTAAGTATGTCAAGTGCCTGAGGCCAAATTTGAACTCACATCCCCCTGACTCCAGGGGTACTCTATTTACTATCTGCAGAGATTATTTTAGTCTTTGTATTCTCAGTGCCTACAATAATACAGAGCCTCAAACATCATTTATGTTTTATTGAGTCATCATAGGAACATAGATTTAGGGCTATAAGGGATTTTAAAATCGTCAAGCCCAACCAACACCTTCACTTTGTAGATGAGGAACTGGGGCGCAGAGACAAGTGACTTGTCCAAAGTCAAACTGATGGCAAATAACAGAACTGGAAATGTGAACCAGAGTCCTTTGACTCTCATTCCACTACATCCAGACTGTTTAAATGAATTAAATTGAATTGAATGTGCTTCACATCCTGATGAATCTAAGTTTCTTGAGAGCAATGATTATTTCATTCCTTGTATTTGTATCACAAGCATTTAGTACAGTTCCTGGCACATAATAAGCACTTTATAAATGAGTGTTGATCAGTGTAGTTAGTTTTTACTTTAAAGAGGAAATGTTAACAAGTACTTCTAAAACTTATCCCCTTCCTTAATTCTATCAGAATTCCATCAGATTCTGTCAGAATGGGGTACCAAGCATTGTTTTTCCTGTGTTTTTCGGACAGACCATGAGATGAAGTTTCCTATAATCAATTTTCCAGAGACTCACTCAATAATTGAATATTTCCCTTTCCCTTTCTCTGGGCATCAGCATCTCCATTAGTCAAAAGAGTGTAACAATAATCACCACCTCTCAGGGGTAGGTATATGAAGGAGACTGCAAAATGCTTTGAGGAAGCTAGCAGAGCATTACCACAGAAATACCAGGCGAGATAATGAGGACAATGACTGAAATGTCCTTTAAACATGGGGCAATTTCCATTTCTCAGAAATAAGAAAGATTGAAGCCAAGAGAGAAGTAAAATGTAGGAATGCTTCAGCATGCTATATATGCATCAACAAAGATAACCTCATTTTCCCTTATCGTGCAACTTAATAAATATTAAGGCTTGAAATCAAGAGGTTTTCTGGAAAAACTGGTACATCAGCAGATCTGCCTTTTGACCTAAGCAATTGTGTCAGGATATCCGAAATGTTACAGGGAGAGCTTCATTTGGTTCTATGACATTTAAAAAATCCTAGCTGCCTTCTGAGGGACTAGAACACTGAATATTCAGGGCCATCCCGAGGCTTCCAGCCCAGCTGAATAACCCCCCAAACTTCCCTCTCAAGTACTGATCATGTTCTGAGGGATACAGAAAGTTTGGTAGTTGGAGTATTACACATTAGCATTTAAATCAACAAATCCATCCTGCACAAGCGCCTTGAAATATATTCCAACTTAACTAGCTTCCACTGTGCTTGTGAAGATGAAATTTCTCTTCCCTTTCTTATGTTTCCATTTTTCTTTCAACTTTTGCCTTTGTGGATTTGGGATGATAGTTATCTGTAAGATTTATAACCAAAGGCTTTGATGTTGGCTAGATATATCTGCAGTCCAGGCAAATTCTCTCTTTTGGAGAGAGAGAGAGAGAGAGAGAGAGAGAGAGAGAGAGAGAGAGAGAGAGAGAGAGCACCTTCCTTCTAGGCTGATTGCTAAGCTTTGACGAAATAAAGGCAAACGTCAGTGCTCCAACTTTTGCCTGGACATGAACTTTTCAGAATGATCTGACCATACTGTGGAAAGAGAATTGCCCTGGGACCTGGGTTCCAATCCCTACCGTGCCCTTTTACTACTGGTATGACCTCGGACAAGTTGATTAACCTCTCTATGCCTCAGTCTCCTCATCTATAAAATAAATAGGTTGGATTATATGATCTTTAAGTTCTCTTCCAAATCTAGAAATATGATGCTATAATACTCATCTGAGGTTAGCATTGAGACTGACAAAATATGCCCAGCCTCCCTTAACTATGATTCCATGACAAAAAGAACATTGTTGGAG
This sequence comes from Gymnobelideus leadbeateri, assembly GCA_011680675.1. NCBI lineage: Eukaryota > Metazoa > Chordata > Mammalia > Diprotodontia > Petauridae > Gymnobelideus > Gymnobelideus leadbeateri. The sequence goes on along the minus strand of WOXC01004916.1, from coordinate 277,797 downwards.
GTGCCACTTGGGATGACCATAGTAGCTTTAATTTTGATAATAAATAAAAATATTATTATATACAAATATATAATATATAAATATTATATACATTATAATAACAATAGTAGCTAGCATTTAAATAGCACCTTAATGTGTGTTAAGTGTTTTTTGTGTTATCTTATTTGATCCTCACAACACCCCTGTGAAGCACATCCCCAATTTACAGATGAGGAAACCGAGGCTGAGAAACGTTAAATGATTTGTCCAGGATCCCACAGCTAGCAAGTGTCTGAGACAGGATTCAAACTCAGGCCTTCCTGATTCCAAGTTCAGAACTCCACTATTGTGCTACCCAGCAATAACCTGCCTATTGAAAATTGGACTTAGTTCACACCATGAATTCCCCTCCTTTAATAAAAGCCATCAAATCATTGCCTCCTTTGATTTGTAATGAAATAAAGGAAGATGTACTCTATATGTTCAAATCACCCCCAGTTGACTTCTTCATATGACCCATCCTCTACAGATCTACGACAGAAACTTAGTGGATGAAGGAAGATTTTACTGTAGGATGTCAACATTCTCATATTCTCCTTAGGACTCATATGAAACAAGGAATAACCTTTCCAAAGACTACAATCAGACTGCTTCCAAATACCAAAAAAAAACCCCAAAACAATTAAATGTAGTCTGCTGTGTGGGTAATAAGGGACCTTTTTGCCTGTCTCTTGAAGCCATGTTTCAAAGTGGCACATTTGTTAGAGAGGTCTACAAGTTAATTAAAACTTATAATCTCATTGTTATGTTAATTAGCAGGGTTATATTAAGTGGGTTTTCTTTCAGATGGCATGAATATGATATTTCAGAGAATCATAGAATTGTTAAGACTGAAAAGAATTTTAGCAATAATCTAGTCTAATCCCCTTACTGTGTAGATGAAAAAAACCCAAGACTCAGAGAGATAAAGCCATGGACCTGAGCAAATAACTTCCCTGTTTAAAAACTGTGTTTCCCTAGTATTTACTAAATGAAATAAAAACACCTTCTTTGACATCCAAGGTGCTACAGTCTGGTTCTAACATGTCACCAGTCTTATCATATACAAGTTCCACTTCTGTATTTCAGTGAAATGAGTTTTAACTGATCTTTTGTTCTTTTTTTTTTTTTTTGTCCTCAAGCTCTTGTATGTCTGGAATGGATTCCCCTTACATTAGTGTTGTTCAGTCATTTTTAATTTGTGTTCAGATTTTCTTGGAAGAGATCATGGAGTGGCTCACTATTTCTTTCTCCAGCTCATTTTACAGATGAGGAAACTGAGACAGAGTTAAATTACTTGCCCAGGGTCAGACAGCTAGTAAGGATCTGAAGCCAGATTTGAATACAGGAAACTGTCATATACTAATCTGTTAAAATTTCTTTAAAGACCTTCCTTCAAAGACCAGCTCAGGTATCATTTCCTCCATGAAGCCTTCCAGGATTTCCCCAGCTATGAGAGATCTTTCTTGAATCTTGAATACTGCTCTGTTTAGCTCACACTTAGGGACTTGTGACTTGTAGTTATTTGTGTACTTGTCTTATTCCTCCTACTAGATGGTAATCTTCTTGAAGATAGGGACTGATTTCACTTTAGGGATATATGTTCAAGTAGATAACCTTAGAAATTCCTTCCAACTCTGAGATTCTATGAGTCTATGATTCAGTTTTTCTTTGTTGTGAAGCTGTTTCATGTTGAAGAGGGCTTAGATGTGTTTCCTGTCACTATAGAAAGCAAAGGTAGGACCAAATGGATGAGAATCTTGAGGAGGCAGATACTAGCTCTTAAGAAGGGGCTTTTCTAACAGAGCTACTTAACAATGGAATGGATCATTTTATGAAATAACTGTTGATGATGAAGATGATGATGAAGACAATGATGGTTATGACAGGATGACAGCAAAAATGGCAGCAATGGCAATATCAGGAATTTTGTAGGAGGGATTCTCTCACTTGCTGGGAGATTGGACTGCCTACTCCTAAGTCTAAGATTCAAAAATCTTAAATTTACACAAAGCTAAACTGCATCTTAATGGGATTAACAAAATAAATTTGTTGCAAAATGCCCTCAAATGACTGAATGCCCTCATTGAACAGGGTTATTCAAGACTTCCTATTTAAATGTTATTGAAAGCCTACCAAACACAATTTTCATTTTAGTGTAATTGATGCTGAGCTGTGTCTTAACAGTAAGTTGCCAGCAGGCCCCATTACATCTGAACACTTCTACTAGTGATAGACAATAAGACTATGCCATCCACATAAAGGAAGATGCTCATCTTCTTGTTTGCTATCCCAGGAAAACATATAACCAGTTCACCTAAAAAATCTAGCAAATTGCTTTCATGTAAATTTAAAAGGATTCTTGATACACTTTAATAAATTGGCCCTCTCCACCATCTTTGATTTTGTAGGGTGTTGCTCCATAATAGTATTAACAGTCAAAGACTATAGTAAGATTATATAGTTTGGTCATTGGTTCTTCTTATCTACTTGAAGAAAGACCCCAAAAGCTACAAAAAACCTGTAAACTGTGCTGAAATATTTTCCTAGTGAGATGGGATAGAACATAGCAATGATGAACAAAGCAGTAACTGTACCTGGATTCTGCTTACTCTTCATGCAAAAATATTATTTTGGGAAATGTACTCCTGAAATTTGTTGAGAAAGCTGATATAAAATGACCTGTCTGTAATTTGGGGATAAAGGATTTTCTTCTTCTAAATAAAGAGTACCCATCCTCATGAATCATGGATGTCTACATGGGAATGGACCTGAAAGCCCAGTTAGTCCAATTCACACCTGAAAAAAGAATCCCTTTTATGAACAACAACAACAACAACAACAACCAGACACCCTCTTTTTGAAGACACCTAATTAGGGAGAGTCCAGTATCTCCCAAAGCTGCCCACCTTACTTTTGGATGTTTCTAATTATTAGAAAATTTTCCCTTTGTTTTTAAAAATAATATTTTATTATTCACAGTTAGATATAAGGACAATTTTTATCACTCATTTAAAAATTTTTTGAGTTTCAAATTTTTTCCTTTCTCTTACATCTCCTCTCCCTAAGATGGCAAGCAATTTGATATAGATTTTATATGTATATATATATATATAATCATGTAAAACATTTCCATATTAATATAGTTTGTAAAAGGAGAAATGGACCAAAGAGGGGAAAAAACATGGGAAAATAAAGTGAAAAATCATATGCTTCAGACTTCAGACTCCATTGATTCTTTCTCTGGAGGTGGGTAGCATTTTTCATCATGAGTCTTTTCAAATTGTCTTGGATCATGGTATTGTTGAGAGTAACTAAGTCATTCATAGTTGATCATTGTATAATATTGCTGTTACTGTGTACAATGTTCTCTTGGTTCTGCTCATTTCACTTCGTGTCTAAGTCTTTCCAGGTTTTTCTGAAATCAGCCTGCTTGTAATTTATTTATTTATTTTTTTTGGAGGGCAATTGGGGTTAAGTAACTTGCCCAGGGTCACACGGCTAGGTTTTTTTGGTTTGTGTGTGCGTTAAGTGTCTGAGGCTGGATCCGAACTCAGGTCCTTCTGACTCCAGGGCCGACACTCTCCTCACTGCGCCACCTAGCCGCCCCTGCTTGTAATTTCTGATAGCACAATGGTATTCCTTTACAGTCACATAACAGAACTTGTTCAGGTATTCCCATTTGATGGGCATCCCCTCAATTTCCAATTCTTTGCCACCACAAAAAGTGCTGCTATAAATATTTTAATACATATATGTCCTTTTCTCCCTTTTCTTTTAATCTCTTTGGGGTACAGACCTAGTAGTGGTATTTCTATAACAAAGGATTTGCACAGTTTGATTGTCCTTTGGGCATAGTTCCAAATTGCTCTCCAGAATGGTTGGATCAGTTCATAACTCCACCAATAGTTCATGAGCATCCCAGTTTTCCCACATCCCATTTTTTCCTTTCATTAAGCCAAATTTTCCTCTTGACAACTTCCACCAATTGAATCTAGTGCTGTCCTTTTAGCACTAAGCAGAAGTCTGATCTCTTTCTCAAGAAAGACAGTTTTTTGTAAAGGTGGGGTTAAGTAAGTCAATCAAATTGTCCCATTCAACTTAAATTACCTACAAAATTCTATATCTTGATTCCTTTGTCAGGTGAGAACATTTCTGTATTAAATCAATCAATCATCAACTTTAGAGTAAATGGAGGAAAGGTACTTGACTAATTTAGATGTCTTTGGATGAACTGGATTGATGCTGCCCAGGAAGTGTGTTCATATTGCTTGTGGAAACTTGGTAGATGGTTGCTCTGTATAAAAGAACAGACCAGTTCAGAACCGTGAGATCTCAGTGTCTGATAGCAGAAGGAAAGGGAGCCAAGGTTCTGGGAAGGAATCGGTAGGGAGAGGAAGGCAGGAAGGCTAATGTTTCATCCTGGACTTTGACCCTGGTGTCCTTCCTCCTACCAGTCTTGACCAGAAGAGGACCTTGTGAACTTTGAAGAAATAGAGGATATAAACAAGAATTGACGTGATGAGAAACGGAAGATTAAATGGTGCCACAAGTAGTCTAGCAGAAAAGTTATACCATACCAAAGGTAATCTTATGAACATCCCATGAACTTCAGAAAAAGACTTCTAGAAACCAAGGTTTGAGTTACCCCTTTGCTACGTGCTCTTAGCTTGAGACTACTTTCTCCTGCACTTTGTGTTTGCTAGGAGAAGAGTATGTCATAAATTTCTCTTTTTTTCCTTTTTTTTTTTTTTTTGGAGGGCAATTGGGGTCAAGTAACTTGCCCAAGGTCACACGGCTAGGTTTTGTTTGTGTGGGTTAAGTGTCTGAGGCCAGATCCGAACTCAGGTCCTTCTGACTCCAGGGCCGGCGCTCTATTCACTGCGCCACCTAGCCACCCCCTTTTCCTTTTTTTTAAGGAGAACATTTTATACCAAGTATAGTGTCATAGTAAATACCTAGTTCTAAAAGCTAATTAAGGCTGGCTGATTGATAACAACTGATAATGATGGGAGAAGCAAACTGGTGGGGGTTTGTGAACTACAGCATTACAGAGATGACTCTCCACCTTCCATCCCTTACTTCTAAGGGATAGAACCTGGATGGAAGTTAGTAATTAAGCTTTGGAGACTCAATACACCAGTATGAGTATTGTTTGAGAGAAACATGATGCACTAATTTGAAGTCTGACCAGAACAAAATAAAGAGACAATTACCTCCTTATTCTACAACATTATGCTTCTCAATGCAATTCAAGGTCATATTGGTTTTTTTGATTCCCACATCACACCATTGACTCACATTAGTCTTGATGTCCATTTAAATCCCCAAATCTTTTCACATGAAATTCTGTTTAAGCATGGCTCCACCATATTTACCCTGAAGTTTAAATTTTTGAATACAAATGGTAGAATTTAACATTTATCACTATTAAATTTATTTCATTTTACTTAGTTCAAAGCTCTAGCCTACCAAGAATTTCTTGAATACTCTGTCATTCAATATGCTAGCCATCCCTTCCAGCTTTGTCTTATCTGTAAACTTGATGATCATACCTCCTATGCTTCATTAAAGACAAAGATAAAGATGTTAAATAACATAGAGCCAACCATAGGTCACGGGGATACTTCATTAGAGACTTCCTTCCAAGTTGACATCAAATTGGAAATATTATTTGGTCTCACTCATTCAGTCAGTTCTGAATCTACTCTCCTATAGTTCCCATTGCTCCTTATTTTCCACTAGAATAGCATGAGAAGTTTAAATAAACCTATGGTTAAAATTTAGGTAAGCTCTATAATCAAGGGGTTTTAACTATTTTCTTATAAAGGACCTCTTTGGTAGTCAGGTGAAGTCTGTGCACCCCTTCTCAGAATAATGTTTTTAAATGCAGTAAATAAAATATATAAGATTACGAAAGAAACCAATCATACTGAAATACAGTTATAAATTTTGTTTTTGAGTTTATAGACTTTAGGTTAAGAACATCTTCTCTATAGTATCTCCAGCATTCTCCTGATCGGCTATTTCTGTAAACTTCCCCCAAAGAAAATAAGTTTACTCTGGAATGACCTGTTTTTGATGCAGTTACACCTACTCTGATCACTGCTTCCTTCTCTATGTATTTGCTAAGTACTCTTTTAATGACGTCCTTTGGAAGTTAGAAATCAAGGCAAGATGACGACACTATAGTTTGCATATACCACGTTCGTTCATCTCTATTTTGTAAACTGGAGCTATATTTTCCCTTCTCTAGTCCTGCAACACCTCCCACATTCTCTATTACCTTTCAGTTATCAGACAGCATTTCAGCAATCACACCTATCAATTCAACTCATTTCAACACATATTATGGGAGTACCTACAATGGACCAATCAGTAGGATGTAGTTCATCTGGGCCAGGAGTCTTAAACTCACCAAAAGGCATCTGGAGACTATACTGTCTTCCTACTTCAGTATAAATTCTTTATAAGATATATTTTTTAACCTTTTGGATGCAAACCTTTTGGATTCTGCTTAGTAGATAAAACAGTAACAAAGCAAAAAATTAACAATTCTGCTTTCTCTCTGGGTTCTTTGTAGCATTCTCAGATCTCAAGCAGCATGTCCTTGACTATCTATACTCAGCAATGGAGAAAGACTTGCAAAAGCAGCACAGTAGCCCTTTATAGTTCTCCAACTGCTAGCATCCCAGATCCCATTGTAGCTAATAATAACTAACACTTATATAGCATTTATGATGTGCCAGGCACAACACTAAGCACTTTACAATTATTATCTCATTTGACCCTTCAGGACAACCTTGGAAAGTAGGTACTATTATTATCCCTATTTTATAGGTGAATAAACTAAAGCAAATAGGAATTGAGTGACTTGTCCAGGATCACATAGCTAGTAAGTGGCTGAAGTCTGATGTGGACTCAGGTTTTCCTAAGTCCAGTGTCAGTGCTCCAGATGGTACAGTGGATAGAGTACCAGGCCTGGAATCAGGAAGACTCATCTTCCTGAGTTCAAATCTGGCCTCAGACACTTATAGCCATGTGACCCCAAGTAAGTCACTTAACCCTATTTGCCTCAGTTTCCTCATCTGTAAAAATGAGCTGGAGAAGGAAATGGCAAACCATTTCACTATCTTTGCCAAGAAAACCCCAAATGGAACTATGAAGAGATGGTTATGACTGAAAGTGATTTAACAGCAACAAAAGCTGTAGCCCTGATTTTTATCAGTAGTAATGACCATAGGACAGGCAAAACTTCTAGGAATACATAAATGAAATAGAAAGCATGCAATCACAATCTAGATTTTAAAGATCAAGAATAAAAAGTGTTTGTCAGAATGATGGTGTCTTTTTTGTAAGGGTCAACTTTAATCTGTACTATATATTAAGTATAACTACTTAAAATCTTCTTAAGTATATCTTTGAGGCATAAACATTCAAGATCATAATAAAATTTCTTTTCCTACATTTATTTTTCATCCAAAAAACCTGCTTCTAACTGGTAGCAGTGGTAACAGTTCTGTTATTGGTATGGAATACTGTAGAATTAATTGCACACATATTCAAGGGAGATACTCAGATATTTTATTCCCAGTGAAGCACCTGACTCCAGATATTGCTGGTGGATACAAAACATGTTTAAAGTATGTGTGTTAAAAATAGCTGCTAAAATAAATCAGATGGTTGCTGCCTCAATTTAATTTCATTTTGCCCAAAGTCCCTGAGCTGCCTAAGTACCAAAAAATAGTAAAAACGCAGAGTAGTGTAGGATTTTTTTCCCTTTGGCTTTAACTTTCCATTACTGCATCTATAATGATAATTGTAGCCCCAAAGAAGGGAGAATGTAAAATTTATCCCAGAATGCACTTGAACTTTTCACAAATAAAGGTTGTTTCTTTCTTTCTTTTTAAAATAATAAAAAAGAATCCACCATTAAAGTTGCAGGGATTAGTTGTTTGCATTAGTGACCTGAGCATGAAATGCTAGGTGAATAGAACACTGGGGCAATGAATGTCTTTTCCAGCATCATGTTTTTCTTGTCTGTTAGAAAAAGAAACAGCCAGAGTTTCACACACAGAAAACCAAGGTCCTATCCTATCTCTGTTACCAACATTAAGGCAAATGAAATCCATGTGTCCATGAAGTACCGTAAAATAAGGATTGCCTACTAAAGATTTTTTTAAACAAATGCTTTATTAACTTCTGTTTTACATCATTCATTTCCACCAGATTTTGAGTTACAATCATTTTCCCCCCATTATTCCCCTACCCAACCTCCCAGAATAGCAGTCCCACAAGATATCGCTTCCTCCAATCTGCTCTCTCCCATACCTTCTCCCATACCCCCTTTGACTTTTCCATTGGAGGAAGATGAATCTTGTGTCCCAATGCCTGCACATCTTATCTCCCTATTACAAGCAAAAGAGTATTAATAATAGTATTTATATATATTTGAAACATTTAATGTTAAGACCTCGAATTTCAGATCCATTTCCTTCCTCCCTTGTCACCCATTCCCTCTTGGGAGATAAGTAATTCAGTATATGTTGTACATGTCTAGCTATGCAAAACATTATCATAGTAGATATATTGTACAAGGCTGCTTATAATTCCCTCCCACTCATCCCACCCCCACCTGGTCCATTCCCTACATGATCCTGTCCCTCTTCTATAGTGGGTACTTCCAACCTCCCCTTCCCCCAAGGATGCCCTCCCATCCATCATCCCTCCTCTCATCCCCCTTCCCCCTATCCTGCTGCAGGTTGAGATATCCCATTTAGTATGTATGTCATTTTCTCCCTGAACCAAATTCAATGTGAATGTGGTTTTGCCTTTTTAGCCTTCCTTATTCTCCCCCTCCTTTGCAACCACTTCCCCTTGCTTCTTCTACATGGGATAGTTTACCCTACCCTGTCTCTCCCTGTCTCCTCTTGCCACTTTCCTCTCTCACCTCATAATTTCATCCCTTGAGTATTCTCCCTTCCCAACAAATTCAACCTATGCCCTCTATCCATATATAACTGTAACCATATACACACACATTCACATATGTATTCATATGACCACACACCCTTCTTCCATTATTTTCATAATGAGAAAGATGTCATCAGTCACAGTTATTGCTTTTCCATATAGGAATGTAAATAGTTCCACTTTGATAAGTTCCTTTTGATTTCTTTTCCCTGATTACCTTCTCAGGCATCTCTTCCTTCTTGTGTCTGGATGTCAAATTTTCTATTCAACTCTGGTTTTTTCCTCAAGAATGCTTGAAAGTCCTCTATTCCACTGAATGACCATATTTTCCCCTGAAACAAAATACTCAGTTTTGCTGGGTAGGTGACCCTTGGGTTCATTCCCAGTTCTTTTGCCCTCTGGAATATCATATTCCATGCCCTTCAATCCCTCAGTGTAGAAGCTGCCAGGTCCTGGGCTATTCTGATTGTGTTTCCACAATATTGAAATTGTTTCTTCCTGGCTGCTTGTAGTATTTTCTCTTTGATCTGGGGATTCTGGAACCTGGCTATAATATTCCTGGGAGTTTTCTTTTTGGGATCTTTATCAGGAGGTGATCTGTGGATTCTTTCAACCTCTATTTTGCCCTCTGGATCTAAAACATCAGGGCAATTTTCCTTGAGAATTTCTTGAAGGGTGATTTCTAGGTTCTTTCTTTGATCATGGCTTTCAGGTAGTCCAACAATTTTTAAATTGTCTCTCCTGGATCTATTTTCCAGGTCAGTGGTTTTTCCCATGAGATATTTCACATTGCCTTTTAATCTTTCATTTGTTTGGACCTGCTTAACAGCATCTTGATTTCTCATAAAGCCATTAGCTTCCATTTGCTCCAGTCTAACTCTGAAGGAATGAATCTCCTCAGTGAACTTTTGAGATTCTTTTTCCATCTGGCAAATTCGACTTTTTAAGGCATTCTTCTCCTCATTGCCCTTTTGGGCCTCCTTTGCCATTTGAGCTAGTCTATTTTTTAAGGTGTTGTTTTCCTCAGTCAGGCTGTTGACCCTCATTTCATACTTTTCCTGCATCCTTCTCATTTCTCTTTCCAATTTTTCCTCCACTTCTCTTATTTGATTTTTAAAGTCCTTCTTAAGGTCCTCTATGGCCTGCAACCCGCTCATGTTTTCCCCTGGGGCTTTTGGAGCAGGACTTCTGACCTCATAGTCCTTTTCCCGCTCTATGCCCCCAAAATAGGAGTCTAGGGTTGCATTTTTCTGTTTCCTTTGCCTTGGCATGTTGCCACTTAATTACTTGACTTTTGGGCTTGTTGCCACACTATGGCTTTAAGGCCAGATAGAGGAATTTTCGTCCCGAACGTGTGGGGGGCAACTTCCGTTTCTGGCAAGCTGTAAACCCACCCACGACTTCCACCCTAGATCACAATCCAGATCCAGGGAGGTTAAAGCAAGAGCTATTACCCCCCAAGACTGATCGCTGGATCTCCCTACAATTAATTCGCAGGCCAGGAGCTGGAGCTGCCTCTGAAAACTACAAAATGGCGTTTGTCCTCAGCAGCTTCTAGCCCCCAGGGGAGGGAGCATTCCCCAAATGGTCCCAAAGTTCATAGGACACTAACCTCTTACTTTGTCCTAGGCATGTCTATGTTGATAATTCTGGAGTCACCACAGCTGCTGGTGTTCTGAGGTCTCTCCAGCCGGCTGCTGGCCCTGCCACCCTGGGGCTAAAACCTCGGCTCAGGTGGACCTGGGCTTAGCTAGGCTCTGCTTCCTGTGCTCTGCGAGCTGCATGCTGCTGGCCCCCAGACCGCTGTGCTGGTCCTTCCTGCAGGGCTGCTGGGCTGTCCTCAGGGGGAGGTTAGCTTCTCTGTGTCGTTCTGTGGGTGCTGGGGCTCCAGAAGTTGTTCAGAGTCCCCTTTTACATAGTTTGGGGGGAATCTGGGGGCAGAGTGGCTTGGATGAGCTGTTCCTACTCCCGCCTACTAAAGATTTTGTTTTCACTTGAGTGAAATGCTTTTAGATCCTCATCTAGGATCCATGTACTTATTTCCTTAAAGTTGTCTCATCTGGCAAGAGATGGAAGAAAGGAAACTATTTTTCATTAAAACCAAGGATTGGTTGAGTGTGGTAATGATGGGGTCCTTGTGATGTATATATGTCTGTAGTATCAATTTGTAACATCAGTTTGTAAATGGGGTGCTTTGGGATCTATGTCTGTAAAATCAATTTGTAAAAGCAGTCTGTAAGATCACATTTCCACCCCCCCAGCCTCAGAGCATTGACTCTGCCCCTTCCCCCTTCCAGCACTCTGCCCAGCAACATCTCATGACCTGTTTATCTCTGCTTGAAACAATAAGTTATGTAAATGTTATCTCCCTTAGAGTGGCCAGCCCCACCAGAAATTCTTCAATACCTTATCTATAGGGTAACTCCTTAGTCAATTATATACCCACACTGTCTCTGATGACCTTGGTGGGTGGCGGACTGGGCACTCTTTAGTGACGCATCAGGCCTAGAACCACACCTCCAGCTAGACCCCCTCTTGAGCTATTTCCCAGTGAATCATGGGCAATACACCTGCGCAGTTGATATTAAAAGTGTATGGTCCTTTGAGTGCTGACCACTCCTTAACTCCTCCCTGATCCCACCCTTACTCACCTAGTTAGCATAACTGACCCCTTAAAACTATGTCTGCGGCCTCTGCGAGTTTGCAGGTTCCATAAGAATTTAGCCCGCTGTTCTCTACAGCGTAACAATAAACTTTACAATTTCGGCTTCAAAGTTTGCTTGAGCCTGGTGAATTCCTTCCAGACTGGATGCCAGGAGAGGTTTCCCTGGCAGAACCACTTACCCTCCCCCCCTCCTTATCACCCTTCCCTCTTCAGTAAGAGGGAGGCTTCTGTGAATTAGCAGATCAATAAGCTTGGATAAAAGATTATCTGTGACCTCTTTAAAGGGGAAAGACCATTGTGAAAGAAATGAGGTTGGAGTTATCTAACTCCTTTGACTGGATCAAGGCATTTGGTAGAAGGAGGTAGAAGGGAACCAGGAAACTGCCATTCCTTTTTAATTGCTAAATGAACAAGATTTTTCCTCCTTCTGGAACCCCTGAGGTTCCCTGCTCAGTGCTAATGACAAACGTTATTATGACTAATAAAAATGCTTTTCAATATTAATTTTAACCACAGTACTATTATAACCATAGGTTATACATCCAGGAGTCAGGAAATATCACACAGAAATCCAGAATATCAGAGTTGGAAAGGAGTTGAGTCCATCTTACTCAGGGGTGGAACCTGCAGTTTTGAGGCCACATGTGGTCCTCTAGGTCCTCAAGTGCAGCTCTTTGTGTGAGTCCAAACTTTTCAGACCAAAGAAGTTTGGATTCAGTAAAGGAGCTGCACTTGAAGACCTAGAGGGCCCCATGTGGTTTCAAGGCCATAGGTTTCCCACCCTTGGGTCTTACCCAATCTGTACCTAAATAAGAATTCTCCCCATAAGAATTCTGATAAATGGTGCTAACTTCTGAATGAAGACATCAAACCATGGGGAACCCATTACCTACTAAGGCAGTTCATTCATTTTTGGATAGCTCTGACTGTTAGGAAGTTTGTCTCTAAATTGAGTCTAAATTTGAGTCTGCAATTTCCACCCACTGCTCCAAAATGTGAACTCTGAGATGAAGCAGAGAAAATCTAACTCTCATCTCTCTTCACAACAACCCTTCAACGCTTCAATATTTTCCTGTTCTTCCTAAGTCCTTTCTTTTCCAAGGTAAACACCGTTTCCTCTAACCATATGGTTAACCTCATATGGTATGATCTCTAGTCCCAGGCGACTCTCCAAACATAAGCTGTAGAATAGTTGCTATCCTCATTGGCAGAAGAAATTTCCTTAGTGGAAATTCCCTAGAAGAATGAAAGAAATCCCTGGCCTGAATAAAAACAATTGAATAAAATGAAATGGCTTCTTGTTAGCTGCTGTATTATAGAATAATGAAGGTCAAGCACCCCAAGTCTTGTAATTCAGGGAGCCCCCTGTAGGAAATAGCACAGCAAAAACATCTGTGAAAACCTTGAGAACTAGTTAGAATCTTTGAATATTTTCTCCTCAGTAGAACTCCTGCTCTCCAAATAGGCAAGATTCTGAAAGCCTCGTGTGTGAGAGCGATAGTGTCTTGCTTTTAAAATCTCTCTCACATTCTTTAAATCCCAGTTAACTGGAATTGTCCTGCCTCATTTCATTCCATGTTCAGCCTTTCTGAAGGCTGTCCCTGGCTCCTAAAAAAGGAATGATTAGGGGAAGAAATCCAGTTTATCCCTCAATCCATTCTAAACCCTGCAGAGGAGAGAAAGTGACTATTTCTTATCCTTCTCTCCAATGACCTGACAACTTGACCAAAACTTTGGGGTGATAAAGATGAATGTTTACTCCAGTGAGACTGAAACTCAAGGTGGACAGGATTGATTAATCCTTTACTGAGCCCAGGCTGTTTTGATGAATGTGTTAAGAGCCACATCCTCTTCAGTGGGTCTAAAGCTATGCAGGTTTCCCCGCCCCCAAAGGTCAGAAGCCTTGTCCTCTTCTGTTAGTGAATTGTGTGGTGTTTGAAAATTATTGCTGACAGATTGGGAATTTTTAATAGAAATTCCAGGAACCCAGAAGCGTCTGTATGATATGTGAATAAAGGGAAAGGATGATCTCTTTCTCAGCAAGAGGCTGAACTTCTCTGATAAAATATCGATGTCAATAGGTCAGAGGGACCTCTATTACCTTATTTTACCAAACCTTTTTTTTAATAGCACAGCAAAATTTTAACAAAATTCTCCACTCTAGGGCTACTAAGGATCAGCTGAGGAGGTTAGAGCAACAAAGGGACATGTCCCCCTGTTTTTGAGAATTATTTCTTTTTTTATCTTAACCCTGCTTGGCTGTTCCCTGTTTCATTTTTCCTCTTACCTTAATGGAAGGACTTGGGAAAGGCAGTATGCTGTAGCAAGGGGCCATTCTGTATAGTATATTTGCATAGTATATTTGTATAGTAGAGTGGCGAGAGTATGCAACCTAGAATCAGGAAAGATGGGGAAACAAATCTCTCCTCTGATACTTAGTAGCTGTTGGATCATGGATATATCACATAACTTTTCTGAGCCTCAGTTTTCTCATCTGAAAATGGGATTTGATAATAAAATCTTTAGTACCTACAGAAAACAATGACTGTATTTCCAGGGTATTTATTTGGATGAAATGAGATGATAGTTATAGGGGACTTTAAAACTCTAAACCATATTTTATTATCTATCTATCTATCTAAACAATATTTTATAAAGTAAAATGTTTGGAGGGTAACTGAGAGCTTTCAACTTATAGCTGCTCATTGTTTACTTGTTCCTTAAAGCCAGCAGAAGCATCTAGAACTTCATGGCACTGTCTTTCTTCTTTAATATAGCCGGATCCAATACAATTTGATAAGCATTTATCAAGCACCTACTGTGTACATAGCTCTCTGCTAGATATTTATGAGGAAACAAAGCTTTGATAAGACCCTGCCCTCCTGGATATTAAGTCTAGCAGGGAAATATGAGAAATACACAGACAATTGACATAAAATAACAAATTAGTACATCAGGAAGGTTCAAAACAAAAGTATTATTTGGCATTTAATTAAAAAAAGACCACTACAATAGAAGATCATGGAAGTCTTCCTGGAGAAGGTGGTATGTAAGTTGGAGTTTCAAATATGAGAAAGAATTCCACAGGCAAACACAAGACAGAAGGACCTTCCAGGCAGAGGGTACATTGAGAACAAAGGCACATAGTAAGGAAAGGTGTTTTCTGGAAGTAGATTGTAGTTCAGTTTGGCTAGAAGTCAGATTACAGGGAAGAGTGGGTCATAAAGTAATTAAGGCATTGAGTGTGGTGACATTTTGCAGAAGTTTAGGTAAGGAAGCTGGGGGTAAGAGATGAGATATTATATACCAGAATTGATTGCTAGAAGGGGAACCTGGGTAGGAATTTTGGAGTTGTTTCTTGTTGTTTATATTTTAAGAGCATTGTTCCCTTATTCATTCAATCATTCATTCAATAAATATTTGTAAAGCACCTACTGAATACAGGCCATGGTCTTGAAGGAGATATAAATGTAAATGTCTGTTACATTACTAAGAATAGATATCAGTGTAGTATATTACTCTGTATGGCTCCAAATCATAGAAAATCACAATCTAAGAAAATCTAGGAATGAAAGTCATCCAACAGGCAATGGCAAGAAAAATGGTTATGTAAATGAGCTTTGACATATTACGAACAGTAAATCACATGTGTGAGATAGCCTAAAAAGTTATGATCCTGGACATGTCCTTTTTAATCCCTGAGATTCTATTATTCTATGTAGGAAGGAAACAAGCATTTATTAAGTTTCTACTATGTACCAGACACTATGCTAAGGGCTTTACAAATACTATTTGATTTGATCCTTGCAACAAGAAGAGGTAAGTGTTATTGTTTTCTCCATTTTAAAGATGAGGAAACTAAGGTGGATAGATGTTAAGTGACCTATCCAAAGTCACACAGCTAGTAAGTATGTAAGGTTGGATTTGAACTCAGGTCTTCATGACTCCAGACCCAGGGATTTGTCCACTGTTAACCAGAAAAGGAAGTGGACTGCTTATGTAACAAGAATGAGAGGTAACAGATAGAGAGATAAAGTATTATGTACGTGTGTGTTTGTATGTACATGCACATGTCCATATAAACATGTAACAGAGAGAGGCCTTTAGCACACTAAGTAAGCATATTTGCCATGGAAGATTTATGGAAAAATAAGAATTGAATCACAGAGGATGAGAAAGTGTAGATGGGTTGGGAGCTTCAGTGGTAGAAGGAGTATCTACTGCACTCAGAGATCACAGAGCCATTGAAGTGCCTAGTCAGTATAGCTTAGTGTATAGCGTACAGGACTTAGGCCCTAAGTGCTGCTGGTTGATAGTCCACAGGCAAACACAAGACAGAAGGACCTCCCAGGCTTTGGAGTCAAGAAAGTCTGAGTTCAAATCTAGACTCAGACTAGCTGTGCGACCCTGGGAAAGTCACTTTACCTCTGCCTGCCTCAGTTTCCTCATCTGTAAAATAATGATAGTAATAGCACCTACTTCCCAGGATTGTGATGAGAATAAAATGAGATAATAATTATAAAGTGCTTTGAAAATAAATATTAAAGCACTGTATAAATGATAGCAATTATTGTTGCTTGTTATTATTTCAACCCTCTTCAATTCACTCTTCTAGTTTTTTCTACTCTGCTTTTTGGGATCCTTTTCCTATTCTAAATGCATTAGAAATACATCCAATGGGAAGCGGACCATATTTCTTTCAGGGTTATGGACCTTAGGGCTTCATTGAATAAGGGCAAAGCAACACTTCCCATTATACCGTAGAAGTGAAAAGCAAACTCTGAATGGATAAGCTAGATCTTGCAGTAGTTTGCACAGAGTTGATGATTAAACCTGTGAGAGCTGATAAGGTCATTAAGGAGAGAGTATATAGAGAGAAGACTGGGAGATTGTCTTCACTGGTTTATGGGCTGATATGAGACCTTTTCATTTTGTCCATTTTCTGCGAGATGAAATATGGTTTTGTACCTAATACTATTATAACCTTGAGTGTTTGTATGGGATTTGAGGGATCTTGTTGCCCATTTTTGTGGAGACCTATATATATATAGGTTTTCCAAAGTGAAATGAGTAGGGGCAAAATTAGACAAATAACAGCTAGCATTTATATAGCACTTACTATGTACCAAGCACTGTGCTAAGCACTTTACAATTATTATTTCATTTAATCCTCACAACAACCCTGGGAGGTATGTGTTATCCATGTTCTGCAAATGAGGAAACTGAGGCACATAGAGGTTAAGTGACTTGCCCAGAGTCACACAACTAATAAATGTCTGAAATTGAATTTGAACTCAGGCCTTCTTTATTCCTAGTGGTCCATCCATTGAGTCATCTAATGGCCCCAAAGAGACTGGAATATTGTGGATAGTACACAGAGGTAGAATTGGACCAAATGAGCCCAGATTCAGGGAGCCCTGACCCATGTAAATGCAACATATATTCCTATTCCTTGTCTAGTTTGATTAATTATCTATCTTTCTTAGAATTCAACTCTTATAAGCTAAAAGGCATAACTTATCCTTCATTAGCCACTATCATTCCTCCCTACCATGTCTATCCCCCACCCTTTTATCTTGCACCAAATCTTTGGTTTTGACCCTCCTTGTACCTATGACATCATTTTCTGTCTCTACCTTTCTGGATAATCAACTAATTCAACTAGGTCTGGGTATCAAAAGGCTGCTCTAAATACACTAACTTCACTTACAACGGAACTTTGCATTTACTTTTCTTCCCATCCCAGAAGGTTTAGCTTATTTCATGGACCTGATCATTTATGATTGTTACAAAAACCCAACATGTGGGGCACCACATATTAAGCCATTTAATTGAATTATTCACCACAGTCCTAGAATCTTGGCCCCTTTGTGCTATACTATTAGCCCATTGCTAGTTCTCAACCCTGGGTAATTTCTACCATCTAATTTCTCAGTTTTTGTTGTTGTCCAGTCATTTTCAGTCATGTCCAACTCTTCATGACTCCCTTTGAGGTTTTCTTGACAAAGATATTGGTGTGCTATTTCCTTTTCCAGTTCATTTTACAGATGAGGAAACTGAGGCAAGTGGGGTTAAGTGACTTGTCCAGGGTCACACAGTTAGTAAGTATCTGAGACCAGATTCAAACTAAATAAGAGTCTTCCTGACTCGAGCCCCAGCATCTATCCACTCTGTCACCTAGTTGCCCAATTTCTCTGTCACCACTCCCAAATTTCTGAGCATTACTGGAGACAGTCACAAATACATATTATTTCATATACTTATGCATATTCTTAGTTGGACCCTCACTCTCATATCACAAGCTTTTTATTTAATTCACATTGCTTATAATGACTATTCTTAAATTTTTTCCTTTCTTCTAAAATCTGTATCTTCACCACTTCACCATAACAGATAACTTCATCTCACCAAGAAGCTCTCTGTGACTAACTCCAAACAACTGCATGTTGTAATCTGGACAACAGACATTGTTCATCCAATTGATCTTTCCTATGTGGATGGTCAGGCTAAGTTGTTTTTAGTTGTTTTTGGTCTCTTCAAAGAGGCTCTGAAATGTTTTGGGACCATATTTGGGTTGTGGGGGATTCAGAGTTATTGGAACGAAGGGACCAAGTGGGAGTCACTATAATCAAGGCTTGAAACACAATTCTGTTAGGTTATTTGTGTGACTGACACATGGAGTGAGGTAGGATGAGTGGGGCCTTTATGTAATTCATCTCCTCAATGTTATTTTAAAGCGGTTTTATGTTTTGTGATATTTCTTCTGGTTTTGTTGATGCAATTGTAGATTTGGTACATTTTTTTCTTTTTGTTTTGAGGCTGTTAGTCTTGGGGAGGGTGGGGTATGCTGAAAACAATTTCTCTGTCATCTTGGTAACCTAGTGACCCCAAAAAGATCAGTTTAAATAAGGATTTTTCCAATATATACTTAGCCAATAAAATATTATTGTGATGTACATCATGTCTCAGTTGGTGATGGTAAAAAGTTAGGAGAAACACAAGCACATTAATAATAATAATAACTAACATGTATATAGCATTTACTATGTGCCAGGCACTGTGTTTATTATTTCATTTGATCCTTACAACAACCCTGGGTGGTAGGTGGCCATTATTAAGTCCATTTTGCAGATGAGGAAACTGACATGGAGGTTATGTGACTTGTCTGGTGTCATATAGCTAGGAGGTGTCTGAGTTTGGATTTGAATTCAGGTTAGAGGGAAATTACACAATCCAATCAACATGCACTAGTAATTAAAAATAATTGTCCTCCAAGCATTTTTTACTCTGATCAAGTAAGCAGATGAAATTAGAAAAGAATATAATTTAACTAGTAACACGTTTTAGTCAAGAGCAGTGCTCTGAAGCATAAAAAAGGCACAGTGGTGGCCCTTGTTTCATGTTTACATCTGGGGCTCTAATTTGAACTCCTATGATTATTCTTCCAGACTTCTTGCTGTGCTAAGATACAGAAAGCCAAAACAGACATGTGGCTTGTATATTGCTTCATGTAGAAAATAAAATTGCACCAATTACCATGTTTGCATTTTGTAGGATGGCCCCATTTAAATCGATTATGTGTTAAACAAGAGATATGTGCAATCCCCAGCTCAAACTTAATCTGACATTACCCCAGTGCATCCAATCTGTAAAGTAAATGATTGGCTGCACTTTTGGGAAAGAAGTTAACAAGGTCTTGTAATAGGAACCAGTTAGGACCAATTAAATTTAGCCTGTCTTTCAAATTAAGAAACACAGATTGGCATTTAGAGTTCCATTTTGAAAATTCATCGAAACAATAAAATAGCAAACTACTTCTGGTACTTAGCTTTTACTTCCAGAATGATGCTATTGTAACTAATAAAGACAAAAGAGATGGTATATTTTAGATATTTCATGCCAGGGACAAATTGGTAATAGAATCTGAAGAATTTGAATACAAAGAATAACTTCCCACCAATTAGAGTTCTTCAAAAAATGAGATGGGCTGTTACCTAAGGTGGTGAGTTTTAGTGAGTTTCCTGCCACTAGGTATTCACGAGAAGACAGATGACCACTTAACAAAGATATAGGAGAGGAGATCCCTTTTCAAGTACTAGATAACCTTTGAGGTTCTTTCCTACTCTAAGGTTCTGTGATAAGCTGTGTGGTACAATGGATGGAGCACAGCACCTAGAATTAAGAAGAGCAAAATTTAAAAAAAAAATCATGTTCTGAGAGAAATGATTATTAAATAACCAATTATTAGAAAGAGTCAGGTTGTTTTTTTCCCCTCCTTCTTAGATCCTTATTCTCTACTAGGTCAAGCCAGCATCTGAAGGACATGGTTGATGGATGAAACTGTCAAAACCCCCAGGGTACATGCTTTTTGACCGTGGATGGGAATTGTTGCCCTGAGTAACTAGAAAATCTTACAAAAACTTAATCAAATGAATTCTGGCCCTTGCGTTCCACTCAGCCAGCTTTGAGGAGGGGTGTGCTCCCTTTTGTCTAGATTTCCTTAGAAGGGGGTGGTCTAGAAAAGAGATTTGTCTCTTAGTTCAAGACTGAGTGCTCCCTCATTAGAATAAGTCCACTTCTTATTATAATATCCCTTCTCATTAATTGTTAACCAATCAGAGTTGATTGCCACCCTCAGGAACACCCACTCTTCCAAGGGCATATAAGTGTTGAGTGTATTCCATGTGAGGGGTCTTCAGCATTTGAGAGTGCCACTGATACTTTTTATTAATTTTTGTTCCCATGATTAATAAAATAATTAATTACCCAGAAACTATGTTTCTCAAACTTTTTATACATCACAGTGCTTATAGATATGTGACTCTGGATAAATCCCTACCTCTCTCTTTTCCCCAGTTTTCTCATGAGTAAAATGGTGGGGTTGGATTTGATGGCCCTTGAAGTCTTTCCCAGCTCAAAGCTAAACTGCTGAAAGTATTTTAACTCTAGATTTTGGAACTGGAAAGGACTTTAGATACCAAAAAGCTTAAACTCCTTATTCTAAATGGCAAAGCTACCCAAGTCATGCAGCATAACCGTGAGTCAAACCTGGGGCCTTGGACTCCAAAAGCAGAGCTTTATCTACCATACTCCATTTCATTTTCCTATCCAGTGCTCAAATAGCTAAGACAAGAAGGCAGAACAGGGAGGCCAAGGACTTCATGGTGTGGGAGGAAATGAGTCAGATGATGAGCATTATCTCATGTTATATTCAAAGTATAAGGACAAAGCACCTCAACCCCCCCCCCCCGCCACTGCTGACCCACTTCAGTCCAAAAACACATCTTTCCTGTCTCAGAATTCTAAGAAATAATCCCACTTGTGCCAAGTTTTCCAAGAATTCCTTTGAATATGATGCTTAGTGTTTCATTATTTTTACAAGGTACGAAAATAATCCTAACAACCCAAAGTCATAACATGAAATGTCAGATCTTACTTTTCACCAGCTATATAAGTGCCTATGAGAGACACTCAAGGAAAACATTACCATTTCTGTCTTTATTTATGCTGCCCACCTTCATCACCAATTTATAGGTATGTTAGTAGCCCAGGGTGTGTTCACATTAGGGAGAATGTGGACATCCTAATTGGATCACAGAATTTAATAGTTGGAAGGGACCTCAATAGCAGTCTGGCTCAACCTGTTCTTGGGAGGAATTCTTATAATAACATAGCTAACAGGTCTCTGTTTGAAGACCTCAAAGGAGGAGGGTCCTATTACTTCTTGAGGAAACCTGTTCCACTTTTAAATAGCTCTTGCCAAGAAATTTTTCCCCTGATGTAAAACCCAACTGTCTCCTTTCATAATGTTTGTCACTGTTCCCGATTCTGCCCTCTGGATCCAACAGAACAATGATAACAGCTAGCATTTGTATAATGCCTCAAAGTTTGCCAGGGACTTTACACATATTATCTTATTTGATCTTCACAGCAATCCTGGGAAATGGGTGCTTTTACTATCCCCATTTAAATTAGAGGAAATTGATAGAATCAAAAGTGAAGTAACTTCCTGGGGTCATGCAGCTAGTAAATGTCTAAGGTCAGTTTTTTAACTCAGGTCTTCCTGTCTCCAAATCCAGTGCTCTATCTGCTGTACCACCTAGATTAAAGATAAGGAAATATTCTAAAGAAGAAAATATTACACAAAGTCAGAGAATGTTGGATTTAGCTGGCATACATTTTATGCCAACAAGGGTTATCTATTAATTGTCAATATCTTATTTATAAGAATGTTGGACCTTAGATCCATCAGCCTTTCTTTTTGATTTTACATAGTATCATAGACTGAGAGCTGGAAGAACATCAGCTACTAAGAATAAACAGAAAGCTAATTATATGAATATTATAGTGCAGGAGATTTGTTCATTTTTGGAATGGGAGGAGGGATGGGAGAGGGGCAGAATTGTAAGTTCGTTGGTATAGGGAAATCCCAATGAGGAAACTCCCTCTATCTACAAAGATTTACATTTTCTCATATCATCTAGTCTTGAAGAGCTGTCTAACCTACTGAGAGGTTAAGTGATGCTTTGCCCAGGGTCCCATGAATCATAGGTAAGACATGAACCCAGGTCTTCATGTGTTCTTTATTTTGAAGTGGGTTCTCTTTCAAATAGTCCATACTGCCTCTTGTCTTTGTCACACTAAATGCTACATTTCCTGAAATTGCCTTTTATAAATCGGCTCCCTTTAATGATGATCAAATGATAGGCAGATGATTTTTCTGTAAAATATTCTTAGTAGCAAGTTCTAATTGCAAGGGAAACTAGGTGGTGTAGTAGATAGAGCACCGGACCTGGAGTCAAGAAAATTCATCTTTTTGAGTTCAAATCTGGCCTCAGAGGCTGTGTGACTCTAATCCCATCACTTCTCATCTGTAAAATGGGCTAGAGAAAGAAATGGCAACTCTTTCCAATATCTGCCAAGAAAACCCCAAATAGGGTCACAAAGAGTAGGCCATGGCTAAACAATAAACAATATTCTTATTAGCAAGTTTTTCTTAATGTAAAGAAGAGAGCACAAAGTGAAGTTAGAATCACAGGACACTTAGAAATTGCATGAAGCAGAGAAAAGTCTTAGCCAGGTGGGCTGAGATGCTTGTTCTACATTTGACCCCTAATCCTACCCTACCCTGTTATTTAATTCCCCAGTCATTGGGTTCTCTGTGTGTGTCTGGCCTGGCATGATGCTTTCCCAGGTATATTGTGGCTGTTCTGGTCCTAGGATTACAATCAGCAAACCCAGAATGATTCTAGTCTCTCTTTTCCAACATTTCCCCAAATCACCGTCAAAGGGTATCAGGCAGAAGGTTCTCAGTGTGTTATCCCAGAATCCTTCAGGTTTCTTTTCTCAGAATCCCTATCCCTCAGACAATTCCTACATCAGTCTCTCAGATCCTCAAACTCCTGGGGGCACTCCCTGGCCTAAATATTCATAATACAATTTTATTGGAATAGTTTATGTGATAGTTATTTATTTTCCATAGTTTTGTCACTATTCAAGAACATAGTTGTTCAACTTACATATAAAAAGAGAACCACGACTTGGCTACTTTGGTGCTGGCATACATTTTATGCCAACAAGGGTTATCTATTAATTGTCAATATCTTATTTAAATGAGCAAACCTTAAGGAGTGTGTGGTCTTGATTTTTAAAAGTACCCAAATATTAAGGTAAATTTTCAACTTCTTGTATATATAGCTCTAATAAACATTTACAGAGAAACTACTCACTTTAGGGTTGTCTACAATTTCTGCTTTGTGGCTTATTCAGGAGGTGGTCCCTCTTAGACCTATGGAATCAGAGAGTAAGAGTGAAAACAGATTTTAGAGAATGTCTAAGCTGATTTCCTCATTTTAGGTGGAAGGTCAAGAACAGCCTGGATCTGCACAAACTCCTGAGATTTGTAGTGTTTTGCTCATTGTCTGAGGCAAGGAAATATCTGTTGCTTTGGATTTGGGGTGGGACCCTATTATCATAACTACTGGGATTTAAAACATACAGATTCTGTCTTTGAGATGATCCAGGTCCCTTTTCTAGGTATTGTTGGATTCCTGTCATGTGCCAGCTTCTGGAGGCTGGAGAGATAGAATAAGCTAAGTGCTTTACAAATACCATCCCATTTGATCTGGGAGAAGGTTGGAGAGATAACGACGGGGTAGGGACTTGAGACAACTAGGTGGTACAGTGGCCTGAAGTCAGAAACAACCGAGTTTAAATTTCCTTCAGACTCTTACTAGCCATGTGACCCTGGGCAAGTCACCCAACCTCTGACTCATTTTCCTCATCTGTAAAATGGGGATAATAATGGTGCCTACCTTCCAGCATTGTTGTGAAGATTAAATGAGATAATAATTGTAAAGTGTTTAGCATTGTACCTGGCATATAAATGTTAGTTATTATTATTAGTGTGATTTTATTAGAATAGGAAACTCTCAGATAAGGCAACAGTATCAGTGCAGTGGAGGCCAGTGCCTTCTCTGTAAATTTGGGTCTTAGAGTTGCCTAGAACAAGAAGTTAAGTATGTGTTAGAGGCAAGATCTGAACCAATATCTTTCTAGCACCAATAAATTCAGCAGTCTAGCTGCCACATGTTGCCACACTCTGTGAGAGTCTGTACACATATATACACACACATATATGTATATGCCTGTCTATATATGTATGTGTATATAGAATACTACTTTACATCTAAATTGTGCATTTTAATTTTCCAAGTAATTTCCCCTATATTACCTCATCTGAGGCTAATAACCATTCTGAAAGTTAGACAGGTTATTATTATTCCCATTTTATAGATTAGACAATTAAATTCCAAATTATCTAACATCCATGTTCAATAAACATGTAAGCAGGCCAGGAATCACAAGGGAACCAGCTGAAGGTTAAGGACTGAAGGAAACCTCAGGAAGCAAAGGAATTAACTGTGAATCAAGTTCAGGAGAAGAATCCTGAGTCAGAATTAAGTCTGGTAAATGGGAAAGATCAATAGTGGATATGGATGATGTCAATGGCAGAGGTTATTTGCTAAGAGGGGTGATAGTAGGTGGCTGGGTGGGTAGTCCTTATGCACTTATTTTCTTCCCCTCTCCCCTACCTCCACTGCATACATACCTTTTCAGGTAGGACTTCTGGTTCAATGTTTTCTATTTTTTATACTATGCTATCTCTCAAAGATACTGCTTCTGTCCTCAAGTTTGAAATCTATTTCAATAACAGGGTATATGGGGTAGCTAGGTGGCACAGCAGATAGAGTGCCAGTCCTGGAGTCAGGAAGACCTGGGTTCAAATCTGGCTTAAGACACTTACTACCTGTGTGACCTTGGACAAGTCACTTAACCTCTTTACCTCAGTTTCCTCATCTGTAAAATAAATTGGAGAAGGAAATTACAAACCACTCCAGTATCTCTTCCAAGAAAACTCCAAATGGGGTCACAAAGATTCAAACACTAATGAAACAACTGAAAAAGAACAACAACAGGGTATATACATATAAAAAGTTAAATAATAGTACTAAACAATATTCATCTGAGTAAATATCAAGTAAGTGGTATGGGAAATAAGTTAGAGAAAGCTCATTGTGGGTCAGATGGCTAGGAAAGGGCATATAGAAGGTGGAACTTTGAGCACAGCTCTGATGGATGTGTTTGGAGGACAATAAATTCAGTCTGGCTGGAACAAGAAGGGTTTGGATGGAGTAGTGAGTAAGCGAGTGAAAGGTAGATGGAGAGTCAGATTGTGAAAAGAGTTGAATGTCAGGCTAAGGATCTTAAATTTTATTTTTAGTCAGGGGAATGAAATGATGAAAGTGTTAAAGATATTAACAGGAAGATTAATC
Source organism: Gymnobelideus leadbeateri (assembly GCA_011680675.1). NCBI lineage: Eukaryota > Metazoa > Chordata > Mammalia > Diprotodontia > Petauridae > Gymnobelideus > Gymnobelideus leadbeateri. Next base: position 252,306 of record WOXC01004916.1, on the reverse strand, counting down.
GGTTCTGTGGTATGCAGGAGAGATTAGAGCTAGGGAGAGACTTGTGTCAAGGAGATGAGTTAGGAGATAATAGTCATGGGGTGCTGAGGGCTTGGACCAGGGAAGTGATGGTGGAAATGGAAAGGAAGGCAGAGATGTCAAAGACATTACAAAGTCAAAAAACAAAAGGAAAAAATACAAAGGACTTGGTAATTGATTAGATTGGGGCGGGGAGGGAAGAATAGGAGAAAGAGAGGTCAAATAAGTTTCTAAAATTTTGAGCCTGTAAGGATCTGAATTCAAATTTTAAATCCTAAGATTCCTGAAGATGCTATAAAATCACAATTAACTATATTAAGGCTTTATCTTTATTTCATTCTGACAGGCAAAACGTATTCATTATTGAATATATTCAGGCATTCTTTGAAAGGGACCATAGGGATTGTCTCTTAGTTCAACCTTTGAATTTTAGAGCTGAGGAACCTGTGAACCAGAGAAGTGATTCACCCAACATCATGCAGTATTAATTGAAACAGAATTCTCATCTTTTGGGGAGAGTGGGAAGTGGGGCTTCAACATACATTCAACGCATAATACATTAGTATATTGCAATTATATGTTGTTGTATTCAAAACAAATAAAAAGCGAGCAGTACTTGGTCAACTTTCAAAAATGAAACACAATTTATTGGTATGGTATTCTAATAGAATGTAAGCTTCGTAAGGAGGCAGATAATTGACGCAGTGGATAGAGTGCTGGGCCTAGACCCAGGAAGACATCTTTCTGAGTTAAAATCTGGCCTTGGTTACTTACTAACTATGTGATCTTGGGCAAGTCACTTAATCCTATTTGCTTCAGTTTCTTTGTCTGAAAAATGAGCTGGAGAATGAAATGGGAAATTACACCAATATCTTTGCCAAGAAAACCCAAATGAGGTCATGGAGAGTTGGACACAACTAAAATGACTGAACAACAACAAAATCTCAGCAATATGGTGTGGTGGAAAGATTGATACATTTATAATCAGAAGAGCTAGGTTAGAACCTGAGGTCAGTCATTTCCTACTTATATAATCTTGGACAATCCACAGCCTCTCATGGTCTCAGTTCCTCATCTATTAGTCTAGATCAGAGGAGTTAAACATACAGCATTGTGGTCTGCTACACTCCCAAGTATTGCCTGAACCAGATTAAAATGTAATTGGGAAATATTTAGTAAAATAAATATAAGTAGAATATAGATAATAGTAATTTGTGGTTTTCTATGTCTATGTACAGCCAGCAGGGATCCTTATTATGAGTTAGTGAACCTCTTCTTATTTGAGCTTAAAACCACTAGTCTAGATGATCTGTTCAAGTCTCTTCCAGCTCTAAATCTGCGATCCTAGACTTTTAAAAGACTACTGCTTCTATTCAGCAACACAGAATATTTATTTATGTAATAAAATATTGTTTAGAGAGTTTTGATTTCATTAAGAGGGAAATAAAATATTTAAGTTAGAAAAATCACAGTTTTCAAAACATGAACTGTTTTTGAATTCAAAACACTGTGTTCCTTTGGCACACACCAGACCTGAAGTATGTAACTGTTTGTATTTTTCCAGGATGTCAAGAGTCTGTCACCAAATTTAGAGATGATGAATTGTGATAGATTGACTGCCTTCTCTGGGTTTTTATATACTTGACATAAAAGCATGGATTTCCTAATCCTGGAGTAGCCTCCAAAGTCCATTTAATTTGACATTTAAGTGTCTGTTGTGACAGTGACTTTTAATGCTATGGTCCCTGCCAAATAAAATATACCGAGGTTATCACCTCTTGGCACAGATTCAAGAGTAAGTCAGTTAGTCAATCAATAAACATTTATAAGTGTCTGCCATGTGCCAGGCACTATCTGCTTTGGGGATACAAAGAAAGGTAAAAGACATTTTTATCCTGCAATTGCTTTCAGCTACCTGATATTACCTTGATATTACATAAGGCATTTTCACCCAACAGTTATAAACCATCTCACTATTTTGTGTTATATTTCTCTCTAGTCATACATTGTTCATTTCCAGGCTCTTTAGAGAGAGAAAGTCTGCCCTGGGACTCTATAAAAATAACATTCATTTAGGAAGTTAATTAAACTTATCAACAGGGACTTAATTCAGTCTGAGTTAGAGAAGGGCTGCTCCAGAAATTCTACCTATCAAGAAACCAGAAAAATAAAAATAATTAAACATCTAACAAGTGAAATTTGTTAATGGTCAAAAATGTGAGGTCATTAGAAACCTATTTATATCGACATCAGTTCTAAGGGCTCCTAAGGCTCATTAAAGCACTTAACATATCCCAAAGTACTGGCAGTACCATTAAGCATAGAGTATATTTTTGACCATGTCACTTCCTTGCTGAAGTAACTGTAGTGACTCCCTATTGCCTCTGAGATAAAAGCCTTTCTCACAGCATAGCTCCATTTATCTTTCCAGACTAATTTCACATTGCTCCCTTTAACTGTCAAACTGGTCTGCTTTCCCAAATTCTGTATTACCTCTCCTGGCTCTGTGCCTTCCAAAAAACCATTCCCTCCTGCCCAAAATGCTCTTCCTCCTTATCTCTGCTTCTTAGCAATCTTAGCTTACTTTAAGCCTGAACTCATGTGTCACTTACTTTAGAACGCTTTTTCTGCCTGACCTCCTTAGTTGTTAGTGCCCTCACCCTCAAAATGTCTTCTATACATTTTATATTTTGCAAATGAGATCTCTGTATAATCAAGATAATAAATGATAATATAATTTCTGATATCAATTTCCCATTTCTCAATGCTGATTGTTTAAATAGTTCAGGATTAAATAATTTCAATTATATGCCATACCTTTTTCTCATTCTTCTTCTTGCTTTTTCACTAATTCTGATTTTTTCCCTGATGAGTTAGTAGTCTTCCCTTACACAGACAACTAATTCAGGGATAATAACCACATCAATAGCAAGTCTTTTCATGAATGCTATGATAGAATCTATTTCTTTTCTTGAGATGTAATTTGGTACCTTGCTCCAGCACCTACCGGTTTTTTTTTTTTCTCGAACAGTTTTCATGCTATAATGATGCAAAACTTCAGTGTAATTTACAGGTCTTCAGTTTCTTCCATTCCTTTTCCTGAGTCATGCTTTCCTACATATTCCTCATTACCTTTTTTTCTTCCAATTTTTCATTGAAACTGTTGATTATTGAAGCATATGTTGATTTCATTTGAAGTTTTATGTTGTGTTCATGTGTACTCATTTGTAACTTTTTTAATAAAGGATGATGATGGTGAATGAATGAATATGAATAGTATCATCTTATAAAGCAAAAATAAGCAGTGAAGGGTAATTTAATCAAAGTTTGGCAAGAAATCCAACTAAACAAAGCCATCCAAATTATGAAAGACTTTTAAAACATTACTAATGGAAAAATGTTAACAATTAGAAAATAAATGGGAATTTCTATAAAGATCATAATATCAAATAATTTTCACCATCAAGAGTAATTGATACTATCACACTTGGGCCCTAAAATCATAATCCTAGGCGTGCTGAAGGGAGAGGTAGAAATGGAATTAAAAATTACAAAGATGGGAAAAGCAACCAAGTTGGACCAAGTTCTCTATACAGTAGATCTATTCTGAAGAAGATTCATTTGTGAGAATGATAAAAGATGGACATGTGAGGTATCTGACAGAAGTAATAATACCAAAACCATGGAGAAAGCCTCAAACCTTACTAATAAAAAAGTAAACATTTTAATGAATGGGTTTGATTTGGACTGGTATTTATAGGTCATTTAGCACTTAACAAAAGGGAATTTAGTTAGTCATCGCATAGAAAAGATATTCAATAAGGATAATTGTAGCACTCAGATTTGATAGATGTGGTTGCTCATTTCCATATAGAAATGTATTTAGCCAACAGAACAAGGTATGATGACTCCCCATCTTATGACATCCTTCAAGTCTGAAGGACCTTGATTCTATATGGACAGACCTTTTTATGCCTTTAGGCAACCCAGGAAGTCATTCCAATATGGCAAGATGCCACCAGGAAGCTACGTTAAGAAAGGTGTAAGTTCAGTCTTAGTTTTCTGGACCTATCAAGTTGCCTTTCAGGGAAAAAAAGTTAGCCTATTCCATGTGATGGTGGTAGTAGAGGAGGTGGAACTCCAGCAACTCCCTTCTCTCTAATGGAAACAAATTCTTTATGCAAGTCATTGATATATAAATTGAAGGCATCCTTGGTGAAGGTTTAGTAGGCAACTAAAAGACTGTAACAAAAGATACTCAACAAAAGACTGTTTCTTTATCATTTCATAATTAATGGAAGGTGTAGAAAATATGGCCCATTGTGCTTATTTTTTGTTGATTATGAAACAGCAATTACATTTAGTAAGATAAAATTCTGCTTTAATTTTCCAATGTAGTGTCCTATCTATACACTGAAATTTTTCACAGTTCTGGGAATGATATACAATAAAAATAATCCTATTTAGCAGCCCTCTGAGCTCAAATATCAGAGGAAGCATATAATGGGGCTGTAGATAGATAGATAGATAGAGAGAGAGATAGACAGATATATAGGTAGATAGATACATAGATAGACAGACAGACAGACATACTTGCCAATGTAGTTTTCCACTGTGATAGAGGAGATAAAATACAAGAGGAGATACAATTCCAAGTTGGAAAAGGATTCCTTGTGAATAGTGGGTTACTCCAGATGTCCATATTTGAGTATGATATTTTGCAGGTTGCATCAAGATCTGGAAAACTGCAGAACTTCCTGGAAGAAAACTGTAACCACTCATATGATCTTGGCCTAATCATATACAAAGGAAAGACCAAATGGATGAAAAGTGTTTATTTTTTAGACTATAGAATACTGAATTAGGGCCACTCTACAGCAATCAGAATAAGTATTCTCTGAGTTCAAGATGATCAGTTTCCCCCAGTCATTTCAACTTCTTGTGGCAAATGGTTCTACAAATGAATAATTATATGGGAACTCAGTCTCTACTATAGAAGGGAAAGGGAAACTCACACAACAAGTCTTGTCTTCAAAAGAGATTAGTTTAAGGCCATTTTATACCACTGAGTAGATATAGAAGAATGATGCTGCCAGTTTCCATATCTGAATCTAGACTGTGATGATAATATGTTAGTTCCTCATTTTAGGGTAGGATGACTGCCCAACTTCCCCTCTCTATACAGGAAAAGTCTTATCTTTGTCAGTGCTGTAGATATTCCTTCCTTTTCAAGGGCTCCAGGATATTGATTGTCTGGAAACAAAGTGTTACCTGCTACCTCTACTTGCAGATCTGTGAATATGGATCTATGAGTATAGTAATTGATTGAGGGGAATGAGAGAAGGTTTCCTGATTTATCTAAGGATAGCTAAGTGGAGGAATGGGGAAAAGTCTTAACCTGTGATGCTAGGTATTACGAGGACATTTAAGCCCAGTTGGATACTTACCTCTACATTTATTGGGGAAAGATGGCAAATCATTTTTACGGGCAAAAAGCAAAAAAAAAAATCAATACAAAATGCTTGCCAATTGAGATGGGCATCAACCTAGGAAATTTTGCCTCTTAAACTTTCTTGGCTCAAATTGCTGCCAGGAGAATAGTCTGGGTTGCTCTTCAGGATTAATCCATAAGGACTAAGAACCTTATGGAGGTGCTTATATTTCTCTCGTGAGATTTTTTTTTTTGGAGGGGAGAAGGCAAGGCAATTAGGGTTAAGTGACTTGCCCAAGGTTACACAGCTAGTTAAGTATCAAGTGTCTCTGAGGTTTGATTTGAACTTAGGTCCTCCTGCCTTTAGGGCCCAGGGAATCTATTCACTGAACCACCTAGCTGCACCAAGATTCTAAGAATAAACGTTAAATCAGATTCCATAGGGAAGCAGGGAATAAACTTCCAAAACAAAAAAAAAAATCATAACAGATGGACAAAGTTCTAGATCATCAGTACATTTATGTACAAATATGTTTATTCATGTTCTATGGGAAGCAATATCAATTCATTTATAGTCCTTGGTGAGGTGAGGAAGGATAGCACTTGTAGCTAGCTGTAGCTACTTAATTCCGAGAAGCAAATATATATCCTCATCCACATTATAAAAAGGGTCACAGCAACTATAGACCAGACAGCATGAAATGAATCACAGCAGTCAGAATGTGAAAGGCCATGCCACATACTGTTTGGAAACCCTATAGAGCTTGCCCATCAATATGTATATCTGGTATAGACATTGCAGATAGACAGTGTTTGGGCTCATAGCTGAACACAAAGAGTAAAGTGGGTTGCACTGCCTTTGGGAAATTGCAAAGCTCTTTTAATGACCCTAAGTTTCCATGGAAACAAAGTCCCATCCTTTTAATATCAACATTTCTACTGCTGTTGCTGTAAGTCAGTGAGACATAGAACACGGTCTTCAAAGAATTAAAAATATATATCATGCAAGGGCACAAGAGAGTGCCACTGCAGGTATGGGGATTATCACCCCTGCCTTCCTCCCTTGCACTTAGGATTTCTAGTTCCTTTCAAAGCTCAGCTCAAATGCTACCTAGTATGTAATGGCTTACCTGATCTCCCAGGTTATTGCTCTCTCCCTCCTCTGTCATTTTACTTTGCATTCACTTTATGTCAGTGTGTATGTGTTTGCATATACACATATATGCATATAAAACCAATAAGGAACTTTGAAGAACATGAGATATCAGAAAAATGCATGATATAAAGAAAAGATGACAGGCAGCTTGGTGGCCCAGTGAATAGAGTACCAGCCCTAGAGTCAGAAGGACCTGAGTTCAAATCCAACCTCAGACACGTGACACACTTACTAGCTGTGTGACCTTGGGCAAGTCACTTAAACCCAATTGCCTTGCCTTCCCCCCTCAAAAAAAAAAAAAAGATGGTAAAGGCTGCTAGTCAGCATACTTCCTTGTAGTATCAGGAGAAAACAAAGAAAAACCCTCCAGCACTTTGGGTAGCCCCCCTACCCAAACTTGTGGTAGCTCATGGACAAGAGTCATATAGAATAGGGAAGAATGGAAGAGATGTGTTCCACATCATTGGAGAATATATTCAAATCAGTAAGATCATACTTCAATTTAAGTATTTGTTTTTGTAGATAATTATCTACATACATGTTGTAGTAGAGTGTAAGTATCTTGAGGGTAGGGACTGTTTCAGTTTTGTTTTTATATTCTTACCACATCATAAGTGCTTAGTTAATTCTTGTTAAATTAGTTTGTTGAATTTTCTTCATAATTTAAAGCAGGCTCTTAGGACCCCTAAGAAGTCTGCTGGAATATTTATCCACATTCTTTGCATCAGAAAGAAAATGACCCTGTGTGACCTGTTCCATTAGAATGATCCAAAATTAAATGCCTCTATAAGGGAAATGATCAAAAGCATTGTGGTCTCTTTCAGATCCTTTGCTAGACAAATAAGTGTTTGCACCTGGAAGAAAAAAGATGTTTTTGTCTCTAGATCTGGTCAAATACAATGATCTCTGACAATAATTTTAAATTGGCAAATGTCTGGTTAGACTAGCATGACGAGAGGAATAAAGAACCAAAGTAATGTCTGAACCAGAGGTTTGGGGATAGGGATAAGATATGAACCTCCAAGACAGAGGAAGGAGGCCAAGGCCACAGATCTCAAGCAATCTGAGGCAAGGTCCAGTGAGAGCTCAGGAGAACCAGGGGCTGCAGAGAGACGCTAGAAAGAGGCACTCTGGCAGTCCTGCTGAAGCAAAGCATTTTTTCCTTTGGAGACTTGGAAGGAAACTTAGGCAATGTCTGGGAATTAAGAAATGAGCCAAAGTCTCCTGGCAGAAAAGATCTGGAAAGCCAGAAATTTACCTGAAGTAAAAGTCATTAGGCCAAGATTTGTTGCAGGGGTGAACTCTTTCTTTCTTTCTCTCTCTTTTTTTTTTTAATTAAACAAATGCTTTATTAACTTCTGGTTTACATCATTCATTTCCACCAGATTATGAGTTACATTTTTCCCCCATTTTTTCCCTACCCACCACCCCAGAATAGCAGTCCCACTAGATATCCCCTCATCCAATCTGCTCTCTCCCATATCTTCTCCCATACCCCCTTCGACTTTGCCATTAGGGCAAGGTGAGTCTCTGAGCCCCACTGCCTGGACATCTTATGAAACATTTAATTTTAAAACTTCGATTTTCAGATCCATTCCCCTTCTCCCTTGTCACCCATTCCCTCTGAGAAGATAAGCAATTCAGTATGTGTTGTACATGTATATCTATGCAAAACATTACCATAGTAGATATATTGTACAAGACTGCTTATATTTCCCTCCCACCTGTCTCACCTCCCACCTGGTCCATTCCCTACTTTGATCCTGTCCCTCTTTGATAGTGGGTACTTCTAACATCCCCTCTCCCCAGAATGCCCTCCCCTCCATCATCCCCCCTCTCATCCCCCTTTCCCCTACTCAGGAGAGTGAGTGAGGGTAAGATATTCCATTTAGTATGTATGTGATTCTCTCCTTGAGCCAACTTCAATGAGAATATGCTTTTGCCTTTTTGCCTTCCTGTTCTTCCCCTCCCCTGCAACTACTTCCCCTTGCCTCTTCTACATGAGATAGTTTGCCCTACCATGTCTCTCTCCATCTCCTCTTGCCACTTTCCTCTCTCACCTCTTGACTTCACCCCTTAAGAATCATCCCTTCCTTGGGGTGGCTAGGTGGTGCAGCGATCAGAGAGCCAGCCCCGGAGCCAGAAGGACCCGAGCTCAGATCCAGCCCCAGACACCCAACACACAAACAAAAACCCAGCCACGTGAACCTGGGCAAGTCACCCAACCCCAATTGCCCTCCAAAAAAAAAAAAAATAATCATCCCTTCCCATCAAATTCAACCTATGCCCTCTATCCATGTATTCCTGTGAACATATGCCATGTACCCTTCTTCAATTATTTTCATAATGAGAAAGGTTTCATCAAACACAGTTATTGTTTTTCCATGTAGGACTGTAAATAGTCCAACTTTGATAAGTTCCTTTTGATTTCTTTTCCTTGATTACCTTCTCAAGCATCTCTTGCTTCTTGTGTCTGAATGTCAAATTTTCTATTCAACTCTGGTTTTTTCCTCAAGAATGCTTGAAAGTCCTCTATTCCACTGAATGGCCATATTTTCCCCTGAAACAAGATACTCAGTTTTGCTGGGTAGGTGACCCTTGGGTTCATTCCCAGCTCTTTTGCCCTCTGGAATATCATATTCCATGCCCTTCGATCCCTCAGTGTAGAAGCTGCCAGGTCCTGGGCTATTCTGATTGTGTTTCCACAATATTGAAATTATTTCTTCCTGGCTGCTTGTAGTATTTTCTCCTTGATCTGGGGATTCTGGAACCTGGCTATAATATTCCTGGGAGTTTTCTTTGGGGGAGCTTTTTCAGGAGGTGATCTGTGGATTCTTTCAACCTCTATTTTGCCCTCTGGATCTAAAACATCAGGGCAGCTTTCCTTGAGAATTTCTTGAAGGGTGATTTCTAGGTTCTTTCTTTGATCATGGTTTTCAGGTAGTCCAATAATTTTTTAATTATCTCTCCTGGATCTATTTTCCAGGTCAGTGGTTTTTCCCATGAGATATTTCACATTGCCTTCTATTCTTTCATTTGTTTGGATCTGTTTAATAGTATCTTGATTTCTCATAAAGTCACTAGCTTCCATTTGCTCCAGTCTAACTCTGAAGGAATGAATCTCCTCAATGAGCTTTTGAGATTCTTTTTCCATCTGGCAAATTCGAATTTTTAAGGCATTCTTCTCCTCATTGCCTTTCTGAGCCTCTTTTGCCATTTGAGTTGGTCTATTTTTTAAGGTGTTATTTTCCTCAGTCAGGCTGTTGACTGTCATTTCATACTTTTCTTGCATCTTTTTCATTTCTCTTCCCAAATTTCCCCCCACTTCTCTTATCTGCTTCTTAAGGTCCTCTATGGCTTGTAGCCAGCTTGTATTTTCATTTGGGGCTTTTGGTGCAGGAGTTCTGACCTCACAATCCTCCTCCATGCTTTGAGCCTCTTTGCCCCTAAAATAGGAGTCCAATGTTGAACTTTGCTGTTTATTTTGTTTCGTTTGCCTAGGCATATTGCCACTTAATTACTTGATTTTTGGGCTTGTTGCCACAGTAGGACTCTGCCACCAGACAGGGGAGCTTCCGCCCAAACGTGGGGTCTTCACAACTTCTGCCAGTTGGGTGGCCTCTGTAAAGCCTCCACCCACACTGGCAAGTTGGATACCCACCCCAAACTTCCCCCCCAGACCACAATCCAGATCCAGGCAGTTTAAAGCAAAAGCAATTAACCCCCAGACTGATTGCTGGATCTTCCTACAGTTCGCAGACCAGGAGCTAGAGCCACTGCTGTCGCCGCAAGATGGCTTCTGTGCAGCTGTTTCTTCAGCAACTTTTTGCCCCCAGGGGAGGAAGCCACGTGTTCCCCAAATACTGGTCCCAAAGTCCATAGGGCACTAACCTCTCACTTTGTCCTAGGCATATCTGTGCTGATAATTCTGGAATCGCCACAAATGCTGGTGTTCTGGGGTTCCACCAGCCGCTGAAGGCCCGGCCGCCCTGGGGCTAAAACCGAGGACCTGGGCTCGGCTCTGCGGGCTGCGCTGTCGGTTCCCAGCGTGCTGTGCTGCCTGCTCTCAGAGCGCTGCGCTGGCCGCTCCCTGCAGGGCTGCTGGGCTGTGCTCAGCAGGAGGTTAGCTTCTCTGTGCCGTTCTGTGGGTGCTGTGGCTCCAGAAGTTGTTTGGAGGTCCCTTTCACATTGTTTGAAATTTGTGTCTGAACTCTTTCTTAGGGAAAAGTTTGTCCCTCTGTGGAAACAGCAATTTAATGGTGACATTTCTGTTTGTTTTCCAGAGGTCATGGCATGTACATTGATTTATGGCCTATGAAATTTCATTGTCTTTAGCTATCTTTTCTTGTAATAGCGGATGCAAATCCAATCAGCATTAAAGTCCCATCAGTCAGGCTGACCTGAAATATTGTCTGTTACTAAATGGATTGATGGAGATTGTGGAGAAGTGCTCTGTGTGACAGCCAATGCATGTTAAAACATTCATCGCTGTGGAATTCACTGGAATTGTCTTTTTACTTGTTTTTTTGGTAGAAGGTTCTCTAATTATCCTTGACTCTTATTTTTCCTATGCTCACCCTCTGGTTCTTTTTTCTTCTTTTTTTCCTCCTCCCTAGGTATATTCATGGAACTGAAAAGAGGTTCCAGAAATCTTTGATATAGTGAGAAAAGCACTTCATTCAGCATTAGAAGATTTTAGTTTAGATCTCAATGCTCTAGTTGTGATCTTTGTGATCTTGTGGAGTCACAATGTCTTTAGGTCTCAGATTCCTCACATATTAAACTAAGGAGTTGGACTAAATGATTTCTGAGACGCTTCCAGGCTCTAAATTCTAGGATGCTCTATTCTGCCCCAGTCATCTGACTTCAGTCAAGTGAATGTCTAAAATTTAGGCGATCAATTAATTCCCTTAATAAAAGGATTTGTTCTATGAGGTTTGGATTCAGTCAAAGGGTTGCATTTGAGGACCTAGAGGGCCACACGTGGCCTTGAAGCTGCAGGTTTCCCACCCCTGGTCTAAATTTTGCAAGAAAGATGGTTATCTACAGTTCCTGAAGATCCATAGGGTCATAGAATTTATAGTTTTCCTCAGGAGTCTGTGGGCAGTGTTTTATTACTATGATTGTTTGGAAATTCTCTAAATTTAAAATCTCTAAATTTTTAAGTCCAAATTTTTCTGTTTGTCTCTTGCTAAGGATCTATGGACTGACTATGATATAGCGGGTAGAGGACTGTCCTTCAGAGAGACAGACTTGGGAACAAGTCCTACCTCTAATTTATATTACTTATGTGATCAGGGGGAATTTATTAAACTGCTTCTCCTCACAGGTAACCTTTTTTTTTTAAACAAATGCTTTATTAACTTCTGTTTTACATCATTCATTTCCGCCAGATTTTGAGTTACAATCATTTTCCCTCCATTATTCCCCTACCCAACCTCCCAGAATAGTAGTCCCACAAGATATCTCTTCCTCCAATCTGCTCTCTCCCATGCCTTCTCCCAAACCCCCATCGACTTTTCCATTAGAGGAAGGTGAGTCTTTGTGTCCCAGTGCCTGCACATCTTACCTCCCTATTACAAGCAAAAGAGTATTAATAATAGTATTTATATATATTTGAAACATTTAATGTTATGACCTCGAATTTCAGATCCATTTCCTTCCTCCCTTGTCACCCATTCCCTCTTGGGAGATAAGTAATTCAGTATATGTTGTACATGTCTAGCTATGCAAAACATTATCATAGTAGATATATTGTACAAGGCTGCTTATAATTCCCTCCCACTCATCCCACCCCCACCTGGTCCATTCCCTACATGATCCTGTCCCTCTTCTATAGTGGGTACTTCCAACCTCCTCTCACCCCAAGGATGCCCTCCCATCCATCATCCCTCCTCTCATCCCCCTTCCCCCTATCCTGCTGCAGGTTGAGATATCCCATTTAGTATATATGTCATTTTCTCCCTGAACCAAATTCAATGTGAATGTGGTTTTGCCTTTTTAGCCTTCCTTATTCTCCCCCTCCTTTGCAACCACTTCCCCTTGCTTCTTCTACATGGGATAGTTTACCCTACCCTGTCTCTCCCCATCTCCTCTTGCCACTTTCCTCTCTCACCTCATAATTTCATCCCTTGAGTATTCTCCCTTCCCAACAAATTCAACCTATGCCCTCTATCCATATATAACTGTAACCATATACACACACATTCACATATGTATTCATATGACCACACCCCCTTCTTCCATTATTTTCATAGTGAGAAAGATATCATCAGTGACAGTTATTGCTTTTCCATATAGGAATGTAAATAGTTCCACTTTGATAAGTTCCTTTTGATTTCTTTTCCCTGATTACCTTCTCAGGCATCTCTTCCTTCTTGTGTCTGGATGTCAAATTTTCTATTCAATTCTGGTTTTTTCCTCAAGAATGCTTGAAAGTCCTCTATTCCACTGAATGACCATATTTTCCCCTGAAACAAAATACTCAGTTTTGCTGGGTAGGTGACTCGTGGGTTCATTCCCAGTTCTTTTGCCCTCTGGAATATCATATTCCATGCCCTTCGATCCCTCAGTGTAGAAGCTGCCAGGTCCTGGGCTATTCTGATTGTGTTTCCACAATATTGAAATTGTTTCTTCCTGGCTGCTTGTAGTATTTTCTCCTTGATCTGGGGATTCTGGAACCTGGCTATAATATTCCTGGGAGTTTTATTTTGGGGATCTTTTTCAGGAGGTGATCTGTGGATTCTTTCAACCTCTATTTTGCCCTCTGGATCTAAAACATCAGGGCAATTTTCCTTGAGAATTTCTTGAAGGGTGATTTCTAGGTTCTTTCTTTGATCATGGCTTTCAGGTAGTCCAATAATTTTTAATTATCTCTCCTGGATCTATTTTCCAGGTCAGTGGTTTTTCCCATGAGATATTTCACATTGCCTTCTAATCTTTCATTTGTTTGGATCTGCTTAACAGCATCTTGATTTCTCATAAAGTCATTAGCTTCCATTTGCTCCAGTCTAACTCTGAAGGAATGAATCTCCTCAGTGAACTTTTGAGATTCTTTTTCCATCTGGCAAATTCGACTTTTTAAGGCATTCTTCTCCTCATTGCCCTTTTGGGCCTCCTTTGCCATTTGAGCTAGTCTATTTTTTAAGGTGTTGTTTTCCTCAGTCAGGCTGTTGACCCTCATTTCATACTTTTCCTGCATCCTTCTCATTTCTCTTTCCAATTTTTCCTCCACTTCTCTTATTTGATTTTAAAGTCCTTCTTAAGGTCCTCTATGGCCTGCAACCCGCTCATGTTTCCTCCTGGGGCTTTTGGAGCAGGACTTCTGACCTCACAGTCCTTTTCCCGCTCTATGCCCCCAAAATAGGAGTCTAGAGTTGCATTTTTCTGTTTCCTTTGCTTTGGCATGTTGCCACTTAATTGCTTAACTTTTGGGCTTGTTGCCACACTATGGCTTTAAGGCCAGATAGAGGAATTTTCGTCCTGAACGTGTGGGGGGCAACTTCCGTTTCTGGCAAGCTGTAAACCCACCCACGACTTCCACCCTAGATCACAATCCAGATCCAGAGAGGTTAAAGCAAGAGCGATTACCCCCCAAGACTGATCGCTGGATCTTCCTACAATTTGCAGGCCGGGAGCTGGAGCTGCCTCTGAAAACTACAAAATGGCGTTTGTCCTCAGCAGCTTCTAGCCCCCAGGGGAGGGAGCCAATGCATTCCCTAAATACTGGTCCCAAAGTCCATAGGACACTAACCTCTTACTTTGTCCTGGGCATGTCTATGTTGATAATTCTGGAGTTGCCACAGCTGCTGGTGTTCTGGGGTCTCTCCAGTGGGCTGCTGGCCCTGCCACCCTGGGGCTAAAACCTCGACTCACATGGACCTGGGCTCAGCTCGGCTCCAGCGCTCTGCGTGCTGCTCGCTGCCAGGTCCCAGACTACTGCACTAGTCCTTCCTGCAGGGCTGCTGGGCTGTCCTCAGCAGGAGGTTAGCTTCTCTGTGTCCTTCTGTGGGAGCTGGGGCTCCAGAAGTTGTTCAGAGTCCCCTTTTGCATAGTTTGGGGGGAATCTGGGGGCAGAGTGGCTTGGATGAGCTGTTTCTACTACGCCCACAGGTAACCTTTTGAAAAATTTTTTATTTATTTTGTTCTGAACTTGAGAAATAAAACAAGCATTACAATAACATAGTAGGATAGGAAAAAATGATTGTGCATGAAACTGCAAATCTGTTATATATAACTTGTCATTCCTTTTAAATATATAATGAAGTTATCATGTAATTTTTTCCCCTCCCCCCAGCTCCTGCTTCTAATTACAGATGACCATTGTGCATTAATGGAGAGAGTTTCTCTGCTGAAAGTTCCCCAAACAGATGAAATTACAGGCCCAGAACCAATCCCTCAAAAACAAGTCTTTTGGGGAAAAAAATCAAGTCATTCTCTTTTCAAGGTTAAACTGGCCTGGGAGTGACTAGGTAGTCCAGTGAATAGAGCAATGGCCCTGGAGTCAGGAGGACCTGAGTTCAAATTCAACCTTAGACACTCAACACTTACTAGTTGTGTGACCTTGGGCAAGACACTTAACCCCAATTGCCCTGCCCTCTTCCCTTCAAAAAAAAAAAAAAAAGGTCAAACTGGCCTAATTCTTCTCATCTTTTTCTTCAATTCTAATTCTTTCCCCCTATTTTTCTGCATCTTTGATAATTTTTTGTTGCCCTTCTCTGAACCCTATCCAATTTTTGTATATCCTTCCCAAAATTTAGCAATGTAGGCCAGACAGAGTCTAATAAACATCTCACTAATGGGCAACAGGAAGAAAACTTTCTCCTAGTTTTTGCATATCTTATCCCTTTTGATATATTTTAGTACCATGTTGGCTTTTATTTTTTTCAAAATAATAATATTTAGCATTTACACAACACCATAAAATGATCCTATTTAATCCCCACAACAGCCCTGTGAAACCAGCAGTACAAGTATTATTAACCTCATTTTAGGAAGAGAAAACTGATGCTCAAAGAGTTAGTTAAGTTACTTGTGTAAAAAAAAACCAGAGCTGGGAAATGGACCCAACCCTCTTCAAGTGTTCTTCCTTCTCCATACTGCTGCTCTCATCAATAGCATTATACCCTTACACTCAGCTTATAGCCAACTATGGCCCAACTTTTTCTTTCTTCCTCTCTCTCTTTCTTTCTTTCTTTCTTTTTCTTCCTTCCTTACTTCTTTTTTCCCTCCCTCCTTTTCACTTTCCCTCCTTTCTTTCTTCATTCTTTCCTTCTTCTCTCCCTCCTTTCCTCTTCTCTTCCTTTCCTTCCTTCCTTTCCTTCCTTCCTTTCTTTCTTCTTCCTTCCTTTCTTTCTTTCTTTCTTTCTTTCTTTCTTTCTTTCTTTCTTTCTTTCTTTCTTTCTTTCTTTCTTTCTTTCTTTCTTTCTTTCTTTCTTTCTTTCTTTCTTTCTTCATGCCTACCTAGTCTTTTTCTAGTCTACATATGCATTGTGAGGTTTTTATGTCTTAGTATACGTTCCACATGGAACTTATCCCTTTTAAATTTCATCCTGTGTTTCTCTGTTGACTATAATTTGGATATTTGTATATATACATAAGGAAATATGAACAGAAGTTGCTGATTGTGCTTTAGAGGCATTCTAACAGGTAAATCCATTTCAGGTAAAGATAGGGAATAGAGTACCTGAAACCATCTTTGGTAACATCTTTAGTCCTTAAGTTGTAACAGTTTGCATTTCATTCAGTCATTTATTGGTCCAGCTGTACATTTGTTCATTCTTTCATTCAACACATACCGAACAAGTGTCATAAATGAACAACTCTAATCTTTGGGAAAAGAATCAAAGGTAAACAAAACATCTTTTCTTGTCTACAAAGATAGTAGAGTAGATTGATAAAATATAGACACCCAAGATGTATGTAATATATAATAATATATAATATATCACTCTATACAAGAATAGAGTAATAAAATATATACAGAGAAAAATATAATACAAATTAAGATATGATAAGCACATAACAGAATTACAACGTATTATGAAATCATATGGTAGAGCTATAATTTCCAGTGGAGGTGATCCAGGAAGAGTTGGTATTTGAGTTAGATTTGAGGTTTTAGGATAATTAAGCAATCAGGTATATATTATCTGCATTTCACCAAATCTCCAAAGTTCTGACCTTTTGTGGATTTATATTTCTGAAAAAAGAATTCTTGAAATTTCTGGAACTTTTGACCCTAAGCACAGCTAACAATCCTATGGGAAAAAATAACCAAGCTCAATGGATTTTGTTCTGAGTCATGGGGAGTTTCAATATAGCTTTAGATAGATTTTTCTCTTGGGGTACTGAAATGATGTTATTTTGAAAGAACTTGACTTTTGAAACAAAATATTTTGTTTATAAGGTAGCAATGTTTTTTTTAACATCTTAAGTTTTTTTGCAAAGATATTCTATAGTACAATGTTTTCTTACAGTCAACCCAGTATTTGAGAAAGATTAGTTGTTTGATGAGTTACACTAAGTAATTAGAATTGTAGTTCTAAACTTGTATACAATGACAAAAGTAAAATATTTTCAAGTAATCATTTAAAAAGTAGAATTTCAGAACAAGAAAGAAATTATAGACAATCCAGGTCATTACATTCATTTTATGTTTTTTAATTGAAAATATTAACACCAGCAAAAGGAAATAAAACATAAAATTGGAAATATGATAAAATATAAAACCTTAAACATGTCACATTTTTTTTACAAAGTAGAAATAAATAAATGAACCGACAAATAATGTCTTTATGGGTGTCCCTTTCCTTAAATGTGCCTTTGCGGGTAGGGGGCATGGTTATAATAATGCCCTTATTTTATTGATAAAGAAAATAATGCTCAGAGAGGCTGTGGTTTAACAGGTTCACAAAAAATTGTTTTGATATTATTTAAAATGCCTCCTGTTTATTTTGCTATGCCTTGAGGAGGTGTTTTTGTTTTTTTCTGTTATTTACCATTCATACTCAGAAAAGAAGGGATTAGTTACTTTTTTTTCCTCCCAATTTTGTGTAATGATTGACTGGAACCAGCAACCAAAAGATCCCCCTTTAACTATGTATCTATGAAGGGTCACAATCAATAACTTCTCTCTGTTCCATGCCATAGCCTCCCCATTCCACTAATCAGAGAAGCCTCAGGGAAGCCCAAGTCCCCTGAATCACTCAGTCAAAGTCAGGGCTGTGGTAATAGCCAAACCCTCCTTTTCCAGCTGTCTGGGGCGGGGGTGGGGGGTGGGGGTGGGGTGTCTGAATTAGCTACTAATTCCCTGGGTATCTTCCTATTTCATTGCATAAATCATCGCAAGTTCCCAACCTGGATTTACAACCTTCTCCCTTCCCTTAATGCCTGATACCATTTGACCTACACAAAAACCTCACATATACCCCCAAGCTTTACCAGTTTGGGTGTGCTGTTCTACTAAGGCTTCCATTGGACCTGACCTGTTTCCATCCTCCCTGATTGTCACCCTCCCATCCCCCCACCCGCCCACTAATGTTGTTCAGTCATTTTAGCCATGTCCTACTTACTCTTTGTGATTCCTTCTGGGGCTTCTTGGCAAAGATACTAGAGTGGTTTGCCATTTCCTCTCCAGCTCGTTTTCAGATAAGGAACTGAGGCAAATAGGGTTAAGTGACTTGTCTGGGGCCACACAGCTAGTAAGTGTCTGAGGTCAGATTTGAACTGAGAATAAGTCTTCCTGATTCCAGGCCCAATACTCTATCCACCGGGCCACCTAGCTGCCCCTCAGTGCTGTGTTTCTCCTCAATAAAATGGGCTTGCTTTACTTTCTGCTACCTTTCATCTTGTACTCTTATTCAGGGCTGGACTGAAGGTCTTGGGAAATGCCCCTACTTTCCATGCTATAACACATGGTATAGCCCATGACTGGGATAGGAATCCCATGCCCTCATGGTAGGACCTTCCCCCTTTTCCCAACATCAGGGCTGGGATTAGGAAACTGTCACAAATAGGCCTCCTCTCCCTTTCCCCATAATATGTAAATGGCATATAATGGAGATTGTCACCCCTCTTTGTACCTCAGAATCTCTAACTTCCCTCAAATTACATTAAGACAAGCGGGGTGATCAAGGGGATGGTTTGTCTTTTTGCTTGTGTTTGTATCCCTAGCACAGAATAAACTCTTAATGAATGCTTGTTGCCTCTAAACCCCTATAACTGAATCAAACAAATTAATATCATTTATTTAAAAAGGCAATAGGTGAGGTATACAGGTCTTTTATCACTTCCAGAAAAAAATAGGTCAACAGCATCATCTTTAAATAGAAAGATATTTTCTAAATGTTCTTCAGAACCTTTCTTTCTTTATGAATTGCAACAATCAATTCAATTAAGCATATAGTTATTAAGTACTTACTTTATCCAGTGCATAGTGCTAAATGCTGGGCATTAAGAACAAAAGAAGGAAACCATCCCTCCCACCCTCGAGGTTTATGTTCTACTGGGTGGGGCTGCAGAGAAGAAAGTCAGATACAGAGAAGTAAGTACTGGAAAAGATCATTTGAGGAGAAAAAACACTAATGACTTGGAAGGGGTATCAGGGAAGACTTCATGGAAGAGATGGCCCTTGGAGGAAGATCAGGATTCAAAGTGATGGAGATAAAGAGAGAGGGTGTTTCAGCCACAGGAGATTTGAGTGAATTGAGAGAACAGAATTGAGAGATGTGAACAAAAGATTCTCAGATCTAAAAAGTTAAGTGGAGAAAACTCTGTGTATGTAATATATATCTGTATGTCTACATTGTGTAAATTATATGTTTATGGAGAGAGAGACAGAGACATAAAGAGAGACAGAGACAGAAAGACAGAGAGTGAGACAGATACAGATACAGAGAGACAGAGACAGAGAGCAACATAAAGAGAGACACAGAGACAGAGAGCAAGAGACACAGAGAGACAGAGAGACAAAGAGACAGACAGAGAGACAAAGAGACAAGAGAAACAGAGAGAGACAAGAGACAGGGAGGATGGGGGACATATAGAAACCGGCATTTGACAATTTTGCCCTTTTAAGAGATCAAAGGGAGTGTGGTTGCTCATAGAAATTTTTCATTAAGAGACTGTTGGTTAGGACATGTACAAGCATGGCAAAGTGCTCTCAGTTGGATTTGTTTTTCTTCAGCCCTCCTTCACTACATAACCCACTGCTCCTCTCTCCAATTCCACACTAATTCTGTCTCCTTGACCCCTCTCTCCATTAGCATGGTGACTTTTTCTTCACTTTGATTCTTAACTATCAGCTTCCTACATTGACTGATACTTTCTGTCTCTGCTTCTTTTTCTCAACACACAGATTCCTCTACAATACAATGAACATTGTTCTTCAGTTGTTTTATCGTCTGACTCTTCATGACCCCATTTGGGGTTTTCTTTATGAAGATAGTGGAGTGGTTTGCCATTCCCTTCTCTGGCTCATTTTACAGATGAGTAAACTGAGGCAAACAGGGTGAAGTGACTTGCCCAGAGTCACACAGCTAGTAAGTGTCTGAGGCCAGATTTGAACTGAGAATGGTAAGTCTTCCTGACTCCAGGCCCAGCACTCTATCCACTGTACCACCTAGCTAGCTGCTCATATAATTAAATAGCTACAGAGAAATCACCACCTACTTGGCTAATTCCAAGTGCCTAGTGGGACAAAATTGGTAACAAAGATACTTTTTAATTTAAAAAAAATCATTTAAATTATTGAACCTGTGATTTCTGTACAATATATTCTTTTTTTTTTAAAGCAATTGGGGTTAAGTAACTTGCTCAAGGTTACACGGCTAGTCATTATTTGTGTGTGGGTGCTCATTTTCTGAGGCAGGATTTGATCTTGGGTCATCCCAACTCCGAGGCCAGCGCTCTTACTCACTGTGCCACCTAGCCGCCCCTTTAGGGCAATTGGGGTTAAGTAACTTGCCCAAGGTTACACGGCTAGGTTTTTGTTTGTGTGGATTAAGTGTCTGAGGCCGGCTCCGAACTCAGGTCCTTCTGACTCCAGGGCCGGCACTCTATTCACTGCGCCACCTAGCCACCCCTTGTACAATATATTCTTGAGGACTTCAATGGGCCCATGATCTCATTGATTTAGGCACTCTGCCATCAGTATAGATCACACACATACATAGGTTGTAGACTGGATAGTGTTTAGAATAAATATTTCTTGGAACAAAATTATGAGCTAATATTGAGAATTTGAAGAATTAATAGTAATGACAATTTGAGAAAGGGGAAGTAATGAATGTCCTTGGATATCAGAACAACAGAACTAACCATTCATTTCACCAACATTGATAAAATATTGACTGTATATTGAGCACTGTCCTAGGTTGCCAGAGCAGACATAAAGTTTTGTTACAACATGATCCTCCATATTGTGGAGCTTACAGCCTTGTAGAAGGCCAAGGCACCAATACAAATAACTACATGCACATGTCTACATATATAGTATTATTTGAAACCTGCTTTAGATGGTTACAAATAGGTGCTATGTAAGGTTTGAGTGGAAAAGTCATCTACAATCAGAGTAAACAGGGAAGGCTATCCTAAGGAGGTGACATTTAAAATGGACTTTTAAGAATGGGGAATAATTCAATAGGGCAATGAATGGCAGTTAAGTTATAAGGAACTGTGTAAACAAAAACATTAAGGCAAAAGAGCACAGGGTATATAGAAGGATTAGAAAGTAGGCTATTTTAGCAAGATAATAGAATGCACGGAGCTAACTAAAATGAGAATCAGGTGGAAGTGGTAGTTTGCGCCAACTCTGGAGGGCCTTAAATGATATGCAAAAGAGTTTGAAATTTACTTAGTAAGCAGAGAGAGCTACTGAATTTTTTGGAGCACATAAGTGTCAAGACCAGATCTATGCCTCAGAAAAATTATCTTTTGGACTAGATATGGAGAATTTGATTTGAGAGGGAAAAGTTTGGAGATGGAAAAAGCTGTTAGGAGATGATTGAAATTGATTCAATGTGTTTATTAAGAATCTGCTGTGTTAGGCACTGTGCTGGGAAATGGGGATGCAGAAGTGAAAATGGAGGGGTGGCTAGGTGGTGCAGTGAATAGAGCACTGGCCCTGGAGTCAGGAGGACCTGGGTTTGGATCTGGCCTCAGACAGTTAACACACACAAAAAAAATAGCTGTGTGATCTTGGGCAAGTCATTTAATCCCACTTGCCCTCCAAAAAGCAAAAAAAAAAAAAAAAAAAAGTGAAAAGGAAATAGCCCCTGCCATTGAGAACTTTATATTCTATTAGGGAAAACAATATGTACATAGGTAAGAAACTACAAACTATATTGAGTAATTGCCATCAGTGGGTGAAGGCACTGGCCAGGAGAGGGGATCAAGGCTGGTGTCATGTAGGAGGTGAGCTGAGCCTTTGTGAGGCAGAGGTGAGGAGGGGGCCCATTCCAGATATGAGAGACCAACTTGTGTAAACATTTGGAGATGGGAGATGCAGGGGACAGCAAGTAAGCCAGTCATTTGGAATGTAGAATCTGTAAAGGAAAGTAATGTCTAACAAACCTGGGAAAATTAGATTGTCATGACATGGCTCTTTCTTGGTTCTCTTCTGAACTGTCTGGCCACTCTTCCTCCTCCTTTCTTGGTTTCTTGTCCATATCATGGTCCCTAAATGTGTCTATTCCCTGAACTTCTGTCAGTGCTCTCTTTCTGGACTTTCCATATTTTTTCTATACTTCTCTTTCTATATTCCCTGAGGATGACATCATCAGGACCCATGGGTTTATTTTCTTTTCTGTGCAGATGACTCCTAGATCTCCATATCCAGCTTTAGTATCTCTCCTGAGTGCCAGTCCTGCACCCCCAACTGCCTATTGGATAGCCCATAAATATCTCAAAGTCAAGATGCCTCAAAACAAAACAAAATGAAACTTTATTCCCGTTTTTGGTCAAGGGCACCAGTGTTTTTCAGTTTCCCAGGTACTGGAAATCTGGAAGATATGGAATGGTCAAAAACAAGATTGCTTTTTTTTTCTCCTACGATATCCAAGGTGACAGGTAAGGTGTGGTAGGTATAGAACCGATCTAGAATCTGTAGGTATAGAGCCCAGAAAATCTGGGTTCAAATCTTGACACATTCAGGCTGTGTGACACTGGGCAAGTCACTTAGCCCCTGGTCATTCTCTGAGTTATAGGTCAAAGAGAAACTGAGTCAGCAGTAATGGAGGGAGTTTCCTCACTTTCCCTATAACAATGAAATTAAAGGTCCAGTTCCTATTCCTGTCTCTATTCTCATCTTGTAGAATAATAATTTACAGACAATTTTCTTAGGAAAAATCTGAAGGTTACTTGACAAGATAAGGTGTCAGTCACAGAAGTCCTCTCTTGTGCCAAACTGCCAAGCATTCAAAATCTACTACAGAGAATGCAGCTTTGATAGGCTGGCCACATAGCCTGAATGCAAATGTATGTTTGCCTAACAGACTGTTTTATACAGAACTTGCATAAGGCAAGCACTCACAAGGAGGTTAGAAGAAGCAGCATAAGGACATTCTCAAGGTCTCTCTGAAGAACTTTAGTGTAAATTGTGAAACTTGGGAGGCACTGGCATAGGACTGTCCAGCATGGCATACCCGCATCAAAGAAGGCGCTGCGCTCCATGAGCAAAGCAGAATTTCAGTAGCACAAAGGAAATGTGAGATGGACAAATCTAGGGACATCTCCAGCCCAAATGTCCAAATGGACTATTTATCCCCAAATTGTGGTAGAGACTTACACGTTCCTATTGGTCTGATCAACCATAGATGAACACATTGTACCTTGACAAGCATCATGATGTAAGTGGTCCTCTTTGAGTAGAAAGGATGAACAACAACAGATATGTGAGTCATTAAAATCCTAGACAACCTCTCTGATGGCTGCTAGAGATTTCCATTGGATCCAAATGATTTTCGTTTTCATTTTAGAAACTTTTATGGATTTTTTTATTGAAGTCAGAGTAGGGGTCATTATGAACAAGAGATTACACAGAGTAGTCACTAGGAACATGCTCATATAGCAAGTGCTGAAAGAATTGCCCCTGCCCACTTCCCTTCCCATAACTGGGGAAGATAAAGTAGGTCTGTTCCAAGAAATATTCATGGTGATGGATGGGGCTGGTAACTGAAAAAGACTTAAGAATGGAGAGGAGAGAAAGCACCCATGAAAGAACAGTAACAACTAAGGAAGAAGAGAATGACCAGGAGTTTTTGTACCAAGCATAGGGCATAGCTTCCAAGAGCAGTTTTTCATAATTCACAGGAATTCTAAAATTTTCCATATCATTAGAATAGGTGCTAAAAATAATTCAGTCAAGATATGTGTAATATAGTCTTTCTACAGTAGATGTGGGTTTATCTTTGTCTTCTACCATAAATTGTCCATCATGAAAATATTAAGATGACACGTCAACTGAGATTATTGTTGATAGACAGAAGCTGCTTAAAATACTTTAAAATATAGTCATTGCTTTAAATGATAGCTATATACATACATAAACATACACTAATATGTACTACAGCTATAAAATACATATGTGTTATATTCTACATATGTGTGTATATGAGCAAAAACCTAATTTTCAAATGAAATTTTAAAAATTATTCATGGCCGTTATTCATTTACAACTAAGGACCTAACTCCCTTTTCAAAACATATGCCACACTTTATTTAGATTTCTTCAAAGCAAGACCTGGGGAACAAAAAGTAACTAACGCAGTTAATGCAGCCCCAGCTGCGTGGTTTAGATCCGCGTAATCAAGTGCCCCATGAAGTAATTTGTCCAGTGTAAAAGAAATCATGTTTGAAATGTCTGCACATCACACTGTCTGTGCTTTTCTTGAAAATCCATTTTTCATGTGCCTCTTAAGATGAAAAACAAAGGCAGACAAGAAACAGTACAACACTAAACAACCAAGTGGGGCATTGCTGCCTTGTAAGCAGAAAAGATTGGCAGTTAGAAGTCATTGAAGCAGACAGTTTGGACCAGGCTTTTCAATTAGTCACCTCTATACTGGTCAATTAAGCATTGCAGGGTTGCAGGAGCTTTCTCCAATCCTGTTGGAGCAGGTCTATTCTCACTTCTAGTGAAATGTTTGTGAATGGTTCCTATTTATTGAACAGCCTCCATGTCAGAATGTAGATGTGATATCACTCTCCTCTCCTCCAAGAGCTTGAGGGTGAAAAAAGGCAGCATCTGGTCCATGACTTTGGGCAAGTATAAAAATGATTGAAATCAATCTTTTCATTTTTGAAACTTTTATGGATGTTGTGATTGAAGTCAGAGTAGGGTTCATTATGAACAAGAGGTCATACAGGGTAGGGGTCACTAGGAACATGCTCCTATAGCAAGAGCTGAGATAATTGCCCCTGCCCACTTCCCTTCCCATAACTGGGGAAGATAAAGTAGGTTTGCTCCAAGAAATATTCATGGTGATGGATGGGGGCTGGTAAATGAAAAAGACTTAAGAGGAGAGAAAGTGTCCATGAGAGAGCAGTGACAATTAGGGAAGAAGAGAATGACCAGGAGTTTTTCATACCAAGCATGAATCAGAGATTAGAGGACTCTGGAGAATCATCCTTGTCAGTCTTCAGAGATTTTCCTGGAATGAATGTCTCTGCTGTGGAAATATGAGTAATGAAAAGAAGTTGGAGGGAACAAGGAATGCCAAAATCTCATTTGATGTAAACCTCTGTATTTTAAGGGATTGACAAGGGTCATTGTAGACCCACTAGTTACTATTTAGGGGAAGACATGAAGGACAGTGGTTGTTCCTGGGAACTGGAAAAGAATACATCCTTTATAAAAAGGATTATCCTTGAAATTAAAAACAAATCAGAACAAAACAAAAAAGTCAGCCAAGGGGCAGTTAAGTGGCAAAGTGAATAGAGCACCAGCCCTGGAGTCAGGAGAACATGAGTTCAAATCGGGACTCAGACACTTAACACTTACTAGCCATGTGACCTTGTGCAAGTCACTTAACCCCAAATTGCCCTGTCTTCCCCCCTTCAAAAACAAACAAACAAACAAAATTAGCCAAGTACTGATGCCAAGGGAAAGAAAGCAAAGATGCTAGCAACTGACTGGTAATATGATACATACTAGTGTATATGATTCCATGAAAAAATGGTGGGCTATATAATCAAAGTGATACAACTAATAATGATAGCTGACATCTACATATTACTTTACATTTATTATCTCCTTTGATCCTTAGCCCAATGAGAAAGATAGAGTAGATATTTTTATTCCCATTTCATAGACAGAGAAACAAATGCTTAGAGAGGTTAGGTGACAAAGGGGTCAATACAGTTCGTGTCAATCCACCAGTTAGTGTCCTGTATGTGGATCAACCTGCTATTGTAATGGACATTTCACTTCACTATATGCCTCCTATACCAATTCTGGACTCAAATCACTGTTGAACTGCAGGGTCTCTCCAAGATATTTATCCTAACCCAATGGACTGTTGATCCAACTATGTGTCAGAGCCTTGTCACTAGACACTCCATCCTATGTAAACTGATAGATTTAGCTCTTTTGAGTGGTGGTGGTCTCATTAAAGAAGTTCCACAGTGCCTGGGGCTTTGTACAATTAGCATAGTGTCTTCCTCAGATAGGAGAACTTGGAAGACCTTGCCATCTATGTAGAATGCTTTTTTCTTTTTCTTTTCTTTTCTTTTTTTTTTTTTTTTTGCTTTTTGGAGGGCAACTGGGGTTAAGTGACTTGCCCAAGGTCACACAGCTAGTTTTTGTGTTAAGTGTCTGAGGCAGGATTTGAACTCAGGTCCTCCTGACTCCAGGGCCAGTGCTCTATTCACTGTGCCACCTAGCCGCCCCTTGGAATACTTTTCTCCCATGTGGATTCTGTGCTAGGCATTTTCCACGAGCCTGGCAGATAACTCCATCTTACATCTTGTCTAATATTAATAATCAGAGGACTGGTGCACAAAGCTATATTTATTAATAAATATAGCAGAGAATCTTATATGATCTCAATGTGTACATGAGAGATACCAATAAAGCAGGAGGACCTTTAAGCCTTAATTTTGTTCTACTGAGTCAAATGCTTTTTTTTGTATTTAACAATGACCACGGCAGGATCTTGTATTCTTTGCACCTTTCAGTCAATTTTGTGACTGTGAAGATGAAGCTTGCTAGAGGAAATCATTTGCAAATGGCTGCTAGTTCTCTTTTTCTTATGTTTTTATTAAGCATACTATTGATATGTTGATGATTCTTACCAAGATGTAGCCCAGAACCCCTTCCCAGCTACCTGCCCAGGTTTATGATACTCTCAGGACAATCCTCTATTCAAACTCCCAGATCCATGCCCCCACTAGTGTACATTATATTACCAGTCAAAGTCAGAATTCAAAGCAAAAGGCATTTAATGGAACAGACTAGCAAGATAATAGCAAGGAATAATCAGCCACACAGGAGAATTTGTCTCCCACAGATTTCTATGCTGTGAGTGGGAGAGGGAATAGCCCCAGACAACTGCCACTTCTAGATTTGTGCCCCAGATGGTCCATCTCTCACTGACTCAGTAATTTCACTCTCCCTGCTGTGCCTTACTTCTACTGCTGCTGCTGCTGCTGCTGCTTTCCTGAGCTCAGTTGAATGACTTCAAAGGTGCTAACCCTAATCAGGATGTTCAGATCTGCTTGTAATAGGAGCTATGGATGCTTGGTCAGGCTTCTGATATATGTGCTACTGAATTTGGATTTACATATTAAATATATAAATAGTAGACAGTGAGATGTACACAGTAAGAAGGAACAGTTCATTTATAATAATGCCTTACTTTTTGGACATTTTGGATCCATGGGGGAGTTAGGGAGAATGAGGATGGTAGTACTGAGATACATGAATATTCTTTCCCAACCCTCTCTCCAACAAGCTTATGGAGCAGGAGCTCTTAAATTGGGCTGCAAAGACAGACTTCAGGGGGTCTGTGAATGTGAATGGGGGAAAAAACCTCATCTTTATTTTTTGGAATCTCAAACTGAAATTTAGGTTGCTTTAAAAACATTCTGCAAATGGGTCAATAGTCTTCACCAGACTATAACGGGTCCATGACACACACACACAAATGATTAAGGATTCCTACAGTGGTGGTATTAGCTGATATCTAGGGTCTCTAACAGTACACCTTTTCTTCTCTCTTCCTTTCTTTTCTTCCCCTTCCTTTCCCTTCTCTTTCTTTTTCTTCCTACCTTCTTTCCTTCCTTCCTCTTCTTTTCTTTCTTTCTTTCTTTCTTTCTTTCTTTCTTTCTTTCTTTCTCTCTTTCTTTCTCCTGTCCCCCCCTCTCCCCCTCCCTCTTTCCCTCCCTCTTTCCCTCCCTCCCTTCCTTCCTTCCTTCCTTCCTTCCTTCCTTCCTTCCTTCCTTCCTTCCTTCCTTTCTTCCTTCCTTCTTTTCTTTCTTTTTTAGCTATGAAAGCTAAAGAAGATTATTTGTCAAAGAATAGAAATGTTGCATCTGTAGGAGTACCCATGCTGATAAAAGTATGTATCCTTAAAGACTAAACATTTAACTCTATTAGCATTTAATTACTTTGTCAAAAAATTCTCCTTTAATTCCTCCAGAAATGATTATCATGGTCAAAAGTAAACTTCTTTATTAATTACATTTAATTACTTTGTCAAAAAATTCTCCTTTAATTCCTCCAGAAATGATTATCATGGTCAAAAGTAAACTTCTTTATTAAAATATTGATTAACCCCCCCAATTGTTTTTTTAACACTGTGCTGAGCCCCCTGATCTGTAAGCACAGCCACTGTTGCTTATAGCTTGAAACAAACAACATTAACAGGAAGGGAAAACATACACAAGGACTGGTAGACACATAAGTAATAATTCCAGGTGCTGGAAAAAACACCACATTCATTTAATGAACTGAACATTTAATGAACCGAACATAAAAGAAATGGAGCAAAGTGAATTGTTTGCCAGAGAAAGAACAAAGATGCAAATCTACAAAGGGGAGATGCATAAAGGGGAAATCCTACTGAAGTCACTGTGGAAAAAAAAATCATAGAATGAATGTCACAAAGAACCTTTTGGGGGAAAGACAGGACTTGTTTGGGGCTCCCAAAACATTAACCATGAAAATAAAAATGAGGGTAAGTCACATTATTCTTAGGTTAGAAATTCATCTTCACGTTAAAACTCTGAGTTGCTTATGTTTTCTGTATATATTTCCTCCTACTGAATAGAAGCCATACCTTAAATGATGTCCAGACAAAGAGGAATGAACAATTATTGTAAAGATGAACTTATTCAGCTCCCTCTGATCAGCTGAATGACTTCAAAGGGACCAACCCTAATCAGGCTGTGCAGGGGTTCCTAATAGGTGCTATGGATGCTTAGTCAGGCTTCTGGTAGATGTGCTGCAACTACAGTCACATATTAAGTATAAAAATATCAGGCAGTTAGAAAGAAGGTAAGGATGTACCCAGTAAGGAGAAATAGCCCATTGATATTAACACCTTATATTCTGCATAGTGTCTTACAGTTTACAAAAGACTTTCACAGACATTAGATCTTTTGATTGTCACAACTCTGTCAAGAAGATAAAATAGGTATTATTGTCCCCATTTGACACATGAGGAATTGAGGCCTTAGAGTAATTAAATGACTTGTACCAAGGACACAAGATAGTTAAGTGACAGATCTCAGATCTTCTGTTCCAAGTCTAGCAATTTTTCAGCTATACCAAAGTCCATCATGGAAAAAGCATAGCATGCACACATGAATTTGCATACACACACATGCACTCATACACACCTGCACACACACTCACACACATGCACACACACTTGCATGTTCATGCCTCTCCTGAAAAGGACAATGAAACTTCTAAAAATTCTATGATAGCAGGGCCTGCATCCCGTCTAAATCTTATCTCTCTACAAGCAATTACCATAGTACTTGAAGTCTAGTGGACACTTAATAAATGTTTGTTGAGTGTTTGAATCTTGTCAAAAGAGTCAAAATTCAAAATAAGAGATGCATTCCAAAGCACAGTTCTGGAGATGATAGGTCAGAGATCTAGAAAAGACCTTCTGAATTTTATAGACGAGGAAATGAAGGAAATGTTAAGTTACTTACTCAGCAAAATATGGCTTATTTAAAGTCAAAGTCTGGATTTGAAGCCACATCTCCTGACTCCTAATCAGACATACCCTTTCTATTACATTTTCTTTATAAAATGGAACATGACCACAATATCACCCGATAAATGCTTGTTGACTACAGTTAGAGAACACAACGGTTGAACATGCCAAATTATCAGGCTTAAACAAAAATTAAATCATATAAATTCTTCTGACAAGTTTATGAAATAGATGAGAGATCTTCCACTTATCCTAGATTTCTTTTATAGTGAAAAATAATATAGTCATTGGATTCTTAGGATGTTAATACTAAAGGAGGTCTTAGAGACCATATTTTCCAACTCATTCACTTTACAGATAAGGAACAAAACCTTTCTGAGGTCAGTGAGTTAATGGAAGAGTGGCACAATGAAGACTCAAGTCTCCTTATTCCTAGTTCAGCACCCCCTTCCCCTGCCATATACGTGTTAACAAGAACCTGAATTAGATTTTGTCTCTTTGGGGCCAAATAGCTTCACTATAACCCAAGGTTCTAGATTGCATTCCAAATCCCATGCAATCATCTCAAAATATAGATGCAACTTGTTGTAAGGGTGACTGGGTAAGAGAGGTTAGTTGGCTCAGGAAAGACTCATCATTTCCTGGAAAAATTATACACACAAAAGCACATGCATATATATGTACATATATATGGTAATATATAATCATCTCTGAATGTAAGGAGCATTCATTCATTCATAAAACTCCAAGGTTCTCTCTTATAACCACTAAATGGGCAAAGAACAAATAAAATAATAAATTCAATGTCAATGGGGTTGTAGACAAACAAGTACACTCCTCCATTACTTGTAGAATTATAAAATGGCATAATCTTTTTGGAAAGCAATTGTCTTAAAAATGCTGGAAAAGTTAGAAAAACATGCATACCCTTTGATTCACTAATCCCACCAAGGGGGATTATAACCAAAGAATATTTTAAATGGGGGGAAAATATATATCTTTACAGAAATATTAATAGAAATTTTATACATAATAATTAATTTTTCATAATAGCATTTTTAAATGCCTACTATATGCCAGGCACTGTGCTAAGTGCTGAGGAAAACAATTTATAAGATAAATAAAAAATAATTAAGAGAGTGAAAGCACTACAATTAAGGGGGATTGGGAAAAGCTTCTTGTAAAAGATGGGACTTTAGTTGGGATTTAAAGGAAGCCAGGGAAGTCAACAGGTGCAGTTGATGAGGTAGAGCAGTCCAGGCATGGGGGATGGCCCAGGAAAATACCCAGAGCCAAGAGATGGTGGGTCTTATTTGTAGAATAGCCAGAAGGTCAATGTCACTGGATTCAAGAATCCATGGCAGGGAGGAAGGTGTAAGAAGACTGGAAAGGTAGGAAACAACTAGGTTATGAAGGACTTTGATTACCAAACAAAACATTTTGTATTGATTCTGGCCGTGATAGGAAGCCCCTGGAGTTGATTAATTATTGGAATGACACAGTTTAGACTGGCACTTTAGAAAAATCACTTTGGTGGTGGGAAGATGAATTGGAGTGAAGAAACTAGTCAGAAAGAAAAAATATTGAAATAAACTGTATGAGTAAAGATTGGGGAAAAGCTGACTAAATAAATTGTGGAGACTGAGTGTTAAATCTCTTAAGCTCAGGAGTTCTGAGCTGTGGTAGGCTGTAACAGTTAAGAGCTTGAGCTAAGTTAGACATAAAAATGGTAAGATACCAACAATGGGAAGGAGGGAGATGAGATACATGCACCAGGTTGCCAAAGGAAGGGGCAAATGGAGTAGGTCAAAGCTCCCATGTCAATCAATAGTGAGACTGGGCTGGTGAGTAGCCCTGCACTTATGGATTGGTAAACATAGCAAGGGTGAATCATGATTCTATTGCTAGCATCCTAGACAGGTAATCTGATTCTTTCATGCTTCAGTTTCCTTTTCTGAAAATGATGAAATAAGCAACAACCTATTTTCAGGATTGGTGTGAAGATAACTTAAAATAGGACTTAAAATATTTTGCATCAAATATCAAAGTCATTTATCACTCAGGCTTCTATCCTTTAACTGAGGAAAATGTTGACATCTCTTCCCAAGACATAAACCCAAGAAGAAGCTCCCTGTTACCCCTTTCCTAGATTGCTACCAGTGTCACAAAAATTTTTAATTCAATAATGGGCCAGGGGTGCACTGATACAACCAAGTGCAGAGTCAGGATCTGGAGAAATTGAATCAAAGAGTGAAATTGAAAAAACAAAACAAAATGAAACAACTAAGTGAAAACAAATAGAACAATGATGTAGTTAGTTCTCCAGGCTCCCACCCACTGAATATACCCAGAAGGATAACAGCCCACTTGGAAATAACCAGTCCCTTAGATCCAAAAGATTACATTCTGATCTTGACATTGCCTAGATCTGCATGGGATTTAAATCACTAATAGTGTGTTCTAATTAGATTTGGACTCTAAGACTCTAATTGGACTCTCTAAGACATCACCTTCCTGATGTCGTTGGTCCTCTTCAAGAATGAAGGACAAACAACAAAAAACTCTGCACTCACTCTATAGTTCAGTCTACAGGCCTTCTTGTTATTTGTCCAAACAAGGCATTCCATCTCTTATCCCTTTGCATTTTCATAGATGGTCCTCAATGCCTGGAATGTCCTCTATCCACACCTCCATCTCTTACCAATCAATAAGCATTAATCAAGCACTTGCTGCATAACAAGTCCTATAGACATGAAGACTAACATAGAGGCAACACTTGCCCTCAAAGCATTTACATTCTATCAAAAAATCCAACTGGTGCTCTTATACTTCCTGGCTTTCTTTAATTCTAAGCTGAAGAGCTAGTCTTACATGAGTCCTTTCCTGATTCACCACCTTGAGTTACTTATATCTGTATCTCCCTCTCTCCTAGTTCTCTCCTTCCCCTTTTCCGTCCCCTTTCCCCCCTTCCTTTTTCTGTGTGTGTCTCTCTCTTTCATAGATATGTGTAATACATATATCTACAAATATAAGTTCATGGGGGATATAAATTCTTTGAGAACAAGAATTCTTTTTTTTTTTTGCCTTCTTTTGGGGGAGGAGGAAGGTTGGGCAATTGGGGTTAAGTGACTTGCCCAAGGTCACATGGTGAGTAAGTGTGTCAAGTGTCTGAGGACGAATTTGAACTCAGGTCCTCCTGACTCCAGGGCCAGTGCTCTACTTACTGCACCACCTAGCCACCCCTCTCAGAATATTTTTAAGCACATAAAATAAAATATATGTGATTAAAAAGGAAACCAATTATAACAAAATATAGTTATCAAAAATCTTTGAAAAAATGTCTCACCAGATTAGTCAAATCTAAAGCCTAGTAAAAAAAAAATCAGAAAGTAATGATCTAAATGAGTTCTTCACAATGCTAGCACCCTTAAAGGTATTCTCTTATACTATACTGCAGCATGACATAATGGATAGAAAATTACCCTTGAAGTCAGGGAGACCCAGTTTCAAATTCTGCCTCTGGCATACATTGGCCGTGTGATTCTGGGTAAGTCAAATAACCTCTCAGTGGTCTAGACAACTTAATAGCATAAACTGAAGAGAAATTGCTGACCTACACTGGTAGAGACAGTTTCCTCACCTGGGAATCCATATAGCAATGAAAAAAATGCAAGTCCAATCCCTAACCTTAACATACCCCTCCTGTGGCCTAGCAAAACGAGAGTCCATTGCATTCCTGGAAGCAAATTAAAAGATGCCGAAAATACATTTTCTTTATAACCATGCCTTGTGGTGTGGATTGACATGGCCAGCGCTAAGGCTCTATAATACCGATGATCTCTCCCCAACGAAACGTTTTTCTTTCAAGTCTCTCTCCTGCCTGGAAGAAAACCATGAAAGTCTGCTTCTCAGTAATCTGTTATGCATTAAGTAAAACAAAACAATTAGGAATAATTTTCTTTGACGTTAAGCAGACTGCTTTGAAAATTATCCTACACACTAAATTCCTTATTCGTGGTGGAGATTCATCAGTTCAATCCTGCTGGTTTTCAAAAGAAAAAAAAATTAGGTGATTTTGCAACATCTATTATGCTTATTATGTATCTCATTATGTTCCATAAATATACCTCATTTATCCAAAATTAACTAACCGTGGTCTAAATCCGTCGGCTCATTTTAGAGAAGTACACAGTGCTGATTTTTCCTGAGTACATATGTTATCTTTCCCATAGGCCAGGAAAGTTTCAATGCTTTATCTTTCCAGACTGAATGGCTACTCTTGTAACAATAGCAGTTCATGGTGAGTCCACAAGACTATGGAACTTCAGAATCAAAAAGGATTTGAATTTAGAGTAACAGAAAAAACTTGGCCAAAGCCATTTGGGTTACTGTACAGATGAAAAGTATCTTTGAACAATGGATAGTGCTATTTAGTCCTGCTTCCTGAGCTGGACCACCTCCAAAAGGATGAAGAGGTGGGAGGAAAGGGGGGAATCCCAATTAATAATACCTTTGTTTGATCAATATAATAAATTATAATTATTTTTCAAGGTGTGGTACTTTCCCTCAACAACTTCCAAATCAAATGCCCAAATGTTCTTATTGTGTTTATTAGTACTCAAAACATTAATCTAGATCTTATTTATTCCTTCAGAGAAAAAATTTATGGTACTAGAATAGAAAGTGGAAAAAGGATTTGTTAGTTTGATATCTGAGAAAATTTTATACTACCATGTATATAACATGAACAAGCCATTGATTGGGGGATGAGGAATGAAAATTACTACTATGTCATCTTTCAGTTTGTCATGTCGATGGGCAGCAGCCTGGCATAATGGAAAGATCATTGGGCTACCCAAATGCTAGTTCCAGTTGTTTGACATTCCTCCCCTCCCCCATTTCTGTTGATGTTACCATCATCCTTTCAGTCACCCAGGTTCCCAACTTTGGGGCCATTCTTGGGGAGTCCCTCTCCCTCACCCCCTTCATACCCGGTAAAGTGTCACATCTTATTAACTCTTTAACATCTCTCA